>CM021104.1:610605115-610968215 GCA_007115665.2 Sequoiadendron giganteum
GAGTGATTGAGTGAGAGACTTGAGAGAGATAAAGGTGGAGAGAGAGGGAGGGAAAGATATAATATTTAAATATTTTATATATTGGTAATATATATATATATTTAAATATTTATAGATTAACTAAAATATTGAAATAATATTGAAATATTATACATTTAATAATATAATATATATTAAATACATAATTCGGTAAGAGATTATCATAAATTGTATATTAAATATATTACATTATAAAATTTATTGGATATTATATATATTAAATTATAAACTTTATTGTATATTATATATATTAAATTATAAACTTTATTGCATTTTTAAATCATATATTAAAGATTGTATAATTTTTTTAAAACTCATATCTAAAACATATCATATATCGAATTCAAATCGGATATTGGATTTGAATCAGATATCCGATATTCTGACAAAAAATTGAATGCCTAGGGATTAGGCTTGGGATTTGGTTCGGACCTGCCAATCCTAAAAAGTCAACACGTAAAACGTGTTTAACAACTTACCTTGCTTTTTCAGACTTCGCCCATGTGGTTGACGACTTTTATTTTACTCAAAATTGATGAAACGAAAAGGGTTTGTAAAGGACCTTCTCAACTTTCTACCAATATAAATTATATTTTACTTAGAATCTAATAAATAATTATTTTTTATTTTTTATTAGAATTACGACTAAAGTCCTGATTGATAGTTTGATAGAAAAACATATATAGCTTTCAAACGGTATCACATTTTTTGAATCCAAAACATGCGTTACATTCTATGCTTGGCATACTATAGGATTAAAAAAAATAAAATGAATTTCATGAAGTTTTGACCAAGTTAAGGTGGTTAGACATACGAGTTTTTATATTTTTTAAAAGTTGTAATAAAAAATTCATAATTAATTATTTATTTGAAAAAAATTTACAAAAAAATATGCATCACATCCGGACATGAGTCCTCTACTTATATCTAAAATATTATAAAAAAATATTATCATTTTATTATGGTTAGGGTGGTCAGACAGACACCTACTTCTTATTTTCTCCCTGAAATTTTAGTACTACTGCATTGAAATTTCAAATTTTCACCAAATAGATTTTTTTTTACAAAAATTAACCTAGTAGTTTAGAAACTACATTCAATTTTCCACAAATTCTATTCTTACATATTTTTGAAATAATATAGATAACTTATTCAAATTTTTATGTCAAGTTGCCCAACTCTGATTTTCTGAATTTTCATTGCCACTTAAGGGCCTATTTTTTCCATAATGATCCTGCACATACCCATGTTTGATATGATAAAGAAAGCTCAATCTAGATTAGAAAAGCTTGACAAAAGGAATCCTATGTTCAATTCAGAAGACACTGTGTGATATGAGGAAATAAAATAAAGTAGAAAGAATCCTAAAAAAGGAGAATGACCAGATAATGACGAATTCAAGAAGTTTCTACAAGTGGAACAGTAATACCAAAATAAAACTTGGGAGGAATATGAATGAAGTTAGATTAGTGATCTTGTGGAAAATGGTAATATGAAAGAAAACATATTTAAAGAGTTGAAAATAAATAGATTCTAGAATAAAGAAGAATGTGAGAGTGGGATACATATAGAAGACATATAATTCAAGACAATTGAGATTGGAAATAATAATGGCATCATAGAAAACATAGAGTAATATGTTGGAGTATAAATAGTTGAAGTTAGAAATTATAGTGATAATACAAAAGTCAAGATATTTTTAGACAACTAAAAATAGAATTTTAATAAGAAAATATTTTTAGAAAAATAAATTAAGAAAGATGGACCATGGAAATTGTAATTGATTGTAAATGAAAGATGAGAAATTTGTGTGAAATCCTAAGATATGGGTGTGGAAGTGTTAGATTTGAAAGATGCAAAGAATATTTATTTATGGGACATGAAGAAGAACCTTAAAGATGTTTTGCATACTGCAGTTGAGAATAAGATTTTTAATAAGATAATAGATATGAAAACAAGTATTAGATAGAGTTGTAAAATTTTGAAATAACTTGTGATAAATGATGAGATAGTTTAAAACTTAGTTTATAAGAGTTCAAAGAATATCTATGATATTAAGGATGGTAGGATGAACTTATAAGTTTGATAGTATACATGAAGAATGAAAAGGTTAAATTTGTAGATCATAGAATTGTAACATATATAATTATTGCAAGGTTGAATTGAGTATGGAGAAAATTTAAATGATAATAAGCTAAAAGACCCAAAAGGATAGGTGTGAACACAATTTAAAGATAATGAGAGTTATCATGATTTAAGTATCTAAGAAAACAATAAAATATGAAGTTTGCAATAAAAAATTGAGTGGAGATAGATTATAAAGGGATTTGTAACAAATTATGCATGTGTGCATAATATTTTGAAGAAGAGAGAAATAGATCAAAACTGAAATTATCAATACTTAGCTAATTTAATGTAAGATGGAAGAGAAACATTGTAAGGAATAATTGTAAATTGAAAATGAAAATAAAAGATTATTACATATGATGGATGTGCCAAAAAAATTTCAAAGGATCTTAAATATGGTGAGGTTGCATTTATCAAAAGAAGCATGCCAATTTGTTTTAAAAGGAACTTAGGAAATAATGAACCACATACTTAGTAGAGATTGAGCAAGTGGATAAGTACAATTGTTTAATCACAAAGGAGTAATGGAAAATAAAAATAATATATTATTGAGCAAGGAAAGAAGGTAAGAAACGTGAAGATTGAAGAATTTTAGTTGGAGTTGGTAAAGACATTGTAGATTAGAAAGGAAGAATATTTGATTGCTAGAGGGTATGTAGGAGAATTTTATTGGATGAGTATTGTAATTACATATGATGATAAGAGGAAAATAGTATGTTGTATAAATGGACGGTGCAATGTTATTCAAGGAAAGTTAAGTATAAAGGGGATTGATATAGTGACAAAGGTATATTAGTTTGACTAGAAAGTGGAAGGGAAATTAAACCAATAAATATATGATAAGATGAGTGAACATAAAGGAAGAAGAATTTTTTTTTTAAGAAGAGTGACATTATTTAAGGAAGTTATGATAAATAAATATGACCCAAAAGTGAAAGTAAATGATAGTTTATACTACAATCAAAGATATGGGGATATAGAAGACATCAAAAGATGAAGTACTTATCTAAAAGGTGGAATAAATGGATATAAAAGAGGTTGATTCTCAAGAATATTGTATTAGATAGATAGAAGGTGATATAATAGCCACATCATTTGGTTGAAATTATGATGTGGATGTGTGTGGTATAATAATCGGATGTAAAAGTAGGAACATTGTTAGAAAATACTTCTGAAACATTAAGAAAAATGAATTAAAAAATGTCACAAACAATACAAATGAAGAGAATAGAGGAAAGTTAGAAATTAGATCAAAGACATATATTTACTTTATAGGTGATTATGAAGGTAAATACATATGTATATGCAAATTTAACTAAAGATAAGTAGTATTGGAAGTTAGTACCAATGATGAATGAAAGAGTGAATTTGTTGATAAAGGGGGATACAGACAATGGACTTAAATTTATTGAATCATTATAACAAAGGATTGAAGGTATGGAAATGTTCTAGATCTAATAAAGATATTGTTTGTTGGATACCAAAATGGAGATAAGTGGTAAAATAAATTAATAGGAGGTGTTATGTAGTATACGTTGATAAAAGCCAAGGGGTTCAATATTGCAAAATAGATGATTTAATATTATAAATTTTGCTAATGAAAGTGGAATTGGTTGATTATGAAAGATAGATAATGGATTGGTTGAGAAGAACATTCTATAAGAAAATGTGATGGAAGAACACATATTAGGATAGAAAGTGGATACATTAGATGTATATATACATACAATTAAAGATATAAATGATTGTAAGGTAACAAATATAACTTAAGATACTTTGGAATGAAGAAGAGTACATGAATGTGGGAGTTCATGGACAACATTTGTCTTAGTTCTTAATTTTAGAGTTGGAAGAGTTAAAAAGGAGAGTGCAAACTTATTTTTGAAGGCCTATTCATGTATTAAGAGTACACTAAAGTTGGGTTACCAACCTAAATAATTATTTTATTGCTCAACCTTTATTTGTGACCACTAATCTCACAAATCTCTTGCCTAGGATTTCTAATGCAAAAACATCCTATGTGTGAGAGCAAACTTACATCAACCAAAAAAAATGTGTTTGCCTTTTACAAGTTTTCTTAGTTGTCACATTCTATTCTTTCCATAGAGGTAAATTCTTGTACCAAGGTCTTCATGAGCACATACTCCACCATATAGTAATTCTACTATACATTATTGTTAATTCATTAGAATGATTTCAAATTATAACTAGAGCATCATAAGGATACCCCTAACATGTCCACATCTTTGCTTAGTGTTTATTGTGGATTAATGCAATGCAATTTGTTACACCCACTTTAGGAAGCTTAACTGAGTTGTGTGCAACATATTTGAATCTCACGATAATTGGTAGTGCCATCTATGATGTTATTGGTCCTAGGGAGGTTCATGGTTAAGGCCATATTATCAAAGAAGGGTCATCTATGTGTTACACAACAAGGCATCCCATTTCAAGGTGAAGTACATGAGAATTTATTTAGTAATAAACCAATGATCCTTGTCTTATGTGCATAGGACAATACATTATATTTTGGTTGATGCAAGGGAACTACATTTTCTTCCTCTATAAAAAGATCAATTTAACATTAAGAGAAAGTAGGTCTAATTCAAGGAGAGCACCATATTAAAAATTTGCTCATTTTCCAATGTTTTGAGAAGCCACACACTTGGTTGTGCTTGTTCATGATTGTAATATAAGATTGGCCCAATTTTTATTATAGCCCTAACGATATAATCTATTAATGTATGTTTAGACTATGAATATATAAATATGTTCTCTTTATTTGAGGTGTGATGTTAATATAGCATGTTTTTGCTTTGTTGTATGATTTTGTGAGGGTTTTTGTGTCAAGCTAATAATTGAATAACCCTTAATTGAATCCTTCATCCATTACCACGTCACATGGATATGCAAATTTCACCATTACATATATTTATAATTAACATAATTATATGATAAAAAAAATTAAACATACAAAATAAATTCACATTTTTATTGAGGAAACAAAAATACATTGATTATGTAAAAATAATTAATAATATTAATCTCATAGATATGTATATTTCATTGATAGATCTAATTCAATAAATCTTTCTTTCTTCTTTTCCATAATTTAAGATCAAAATTTCATAATAATAATTTGTCTTCTTTGTGCGCTTATCGAACCTTCCCGCATTCATCAGAAATGCCCACAAGCCAAAAAACTATTAACCCGTGTGCGAATAAAACCCAAAAAAATAATCTTGATTCGACATACGATTTAAGAGCTATGGTTGCGCGAAATTCACTGTAGCGGTAACTAGGACCTTTCCCCTATTAATTATAAAAAGCTTTATATTTAAAAAAATAATAAAACGCTTTCAGAGACTTGTAAAAACTCTAGTATTCTAGAAAATAATAAAATACTTTCGCAAAGTCCAAATGAAAACATAAATCATTTTAAGTTTGCAAGGGAAAATTGCTGAAGTTTGAGTGCTTAAGTGTTTGGGTTTAATTTTCTTGAAAAATAGATATGAAGTCTCTTGATTGAAGGCTTCCCAATTTTGATTAATTAAAATAAATTATATCAACAATCAAAATTCAAGAATAAAAATTAAAATGTGATTGACAGTATGCCAATTACTTATGGGAAAATTAGACTGAGTATTTAAACATTTGAATACAATATCCATCCAACTAAAGCCTTAATACAGAATTTAAAGCAACACCAGACAAGAAAAACTCTTTAGTTCTAATCTCAAAAGATGAATTAGCCATCCCATTATAGCTTAGAACTTGAGAAGTAGAGAAGGCACATAAGTTTTTGATGCCATTAAATACACAAGAACTAATAAAGTTTTCAATTCTTTATAGTGTAGGTTTCATCCTGCTTTATTGGTAATAAACAGATATTAATCTTCCCCATCTTAGTTTTTCCTTTAGTGAATTCATTGCCCAGGCTTGTGAACGATGAAGGCAACACATTGTGTTTGTTTCTGGTTGTCAAAGCCCAAGCAACGAATATAAGAATTGGGGAAAGTCTTCTTGCATTCACCAATCTCCGCCAACACTTGGGCACCATCTGTGCATCCAAACATGGGAAGTTTCCACAGAGTCCAAAACCTTCCATCATAGTATCCTGGGAAATTAGAATTAGCTCTGTGTATTTTACCCACCTGCAATTCCATGCATTCCACAATGTTTGTAAGACAAGAATTCAAAGAAAATAAACATAAAAGGTGAATAACTTTTAAAAAATATACCATTTTTTATAAAAAAAAAGGTTTTAGAGGGTGTTTTAAATGATTTACAGCATCAAATTCCAAGCATGGAATCCACCCTTTAGCTACTATGTAGTCGATCTCCTTGATAATGGATTCTTCCGTCAGAGCAGGCAGATATGATAACGTCTCATATCTCCTGTTGTCTATCGGAGACCATGTCTGCATATTCATCATAACCCACATCATCAGATCAATATATATGACATTATAATTCAATACCCACTTGCCAGAATCTATCAAGCAAAGCTCTGAATTCCCCATTTTACCAGAGATGGATGCCTCCATGGCTGAGGAACACTTGGATCATTACACACAGCATAAATCAAATAAAAGTGAAAAAAACATGGAGCAAACCAAACCCATATGACAGAATAGTGGTATTCAACTGATTTTATTTTTTCTCCTTACATTTATAACAGAAATACACCTGGATCGTTAAATGCAACATAGATCAGATTATACTGTAGAAAAAACCTAAAACTAATCTATATGACGGATGTCTGTGATAATTCAATTCTCTTAGATTTAAAGCAGTAGCACAGATGGACTAAATCTACAAGCAACATAAATCAGAATTCACTGTACGAAAAACTTGAATGAATCAAAACACATATGACAGGAGTTACTGCTGCTCCATTTATACTGTTAGATTTTTTGGGCCAGTAACGTATGAAACTCATACTGAACCAAACTCATACGACAGACATATTACTGCAACTCAATATTTTACTCCCTTTTTCTCAGTTTTTATCTTTTGCCAGGGGTTCCACAGATGATATCCATTTTCCCACTATACCTAAATCATGGTAGAACCCTGAATTTTTCTTCTTTTCTTCTTCTCTACAGTCAGGAGAACATAACAGTGATCTTTAGGCTTAGATCACAGACATGATGGTTTCTATTCAGCCCTGCATCCACTTAGTCTCCCTACACACAATTTGGGTGGTATATAGATCTATGAGCTGAATTATATCATTTCCTCTTTCTGATGATGGATCACTGTGTGTTTCGAAACATCGATTCAAAAAGACATACGCAGTTTAAACCAAAAGCATTTATACTACATAAAGATTCCATGTTCTCATACTCTTAAATAACATATGATCATTATGTAATTTTTTTTAATTTTTTTAAATTTTTATCATTACGTAGAAAGTTAAAGCACACCCACATCACTAGATCATTATGGACAAGAACCCATTAAAAAATTGTCACCCAATTCAACATGATTCAAACCCAACAGGATCTCAGCCAGATACACATGCCAGACACCATAGCTAAAGAAGAAAAACAAAAATCATGCGTACATGAAGCAAAATATGAAGATTTGATCACCTTCATGCAATAGATTTTGGTGCTACTGCCACCAATCTTCCTGGATTTTTTTTCCTTCCTAAGAGCAGGTACTTTAAGAGCACTACTGGTAGGCTTGAGGCTACTGAAGGCCTGCACAACATTGTAGCTCTGAACAATACTGTTGTTTTCAACAATAGTGCTATTTCTCAGAGCTGAAACTGAGGAAGACATGGAAAACATCACTGAGGATGCCATTGCCCTTACAAAAAATTCTTGATCCTCTTTGCCACACCCCCAAAAACAGAGAGAGAGAGAAGAAACTCTCCAAAATTTCAAATTCAAAATTAAGGCTTTGTGAAGATGGGTGCTCTGATAAATAAGTCAGAAGTTACTCTTAACCATCTTTTAAAGACAGCTGACAGATGAGTGGTGAAAAGGTATCACCAGTGAAGATTGCAGTAAAATCTGCAAATCATCAGGTGCTGACACATCATCACTGGCTTTGTCTTATCACACTTCCTTAAAGAGACAGTTCCTGAAATCAGGACCTCTGATGTCACTGTGGGGTTTGCTTTATGCCAACTTTCTAACTTCCATCTGTATTTTTTCTAGGTATTTAATTTAAAAATTTATAGATTATTTGACCGACTTGTTTGTATTGCTTTTTTTTTTCTATATATAGTTGAAACAAACAAACCAGGGCGATGATGGCACATTGGATGGACATT
Source organism: Sequoiadendron giganteum (assembly GCA_007115665.2). Taxonomy (NCBI): domain Eukaryota; kingdom Viridiplantae; phylum Streptophyta; class Pinopsida; order Cupressales; family Cupressaceae; genus Sequoiadendron; species Sequoiadendron giganteum. Next base: position 610,613,568 of record CM021104.1, read on the forward strand.
TGGGTGGTAGGAGGAAACAAGGATAAGCTTCTTTTCGACCCCAAACTCGAAATAGAAGTGTTTGATCAGTCCGATTATATCAGAACCCATGGGATTATATCTTTGATCTTCCCTAAGTGTCTTGGTTGGTAGGTCTTTGTGGAGGACAAGGAACCCAAGAAAACTTACATGGATATTTATGGGATCTTTGTCCTCTCCAAGTTAAAATGTATTTACTACTTTCATTTTTAATGGTGTATTTAAGTTATAGTTATTTGAAGTGAATTGTGTTAAATATATATTTTTAAGATTTTAGATTTAAGTTGATGTTGATGTTGATGATTTGTGAATTTCATAGTTGAAAGATTATAGTTATGTTTATTTAATTATTTTGATCATTTTTTTATTGAATTAATGTCAAAATTTTGGTTTGTTCATGGGCTTGTTGTTTGTTTAGAGTTACTTAAATAGGAAAATTATCTCTTATTGTTGGAGTTGATAGTGAACCCTATATATCTTAGAAATCACCTGCAACCAAAATGCCTATCACAAACGAGAGATCAAAGCAACTGATTTCCTATGCAACCAAGAGAGAAGACACTTGAATCCACACAAGAATCTGATATGTCTTTTGTATTGAATAATGAATATGAATAGAATGGTTACAAAGTACAAATGAATGCTTATAAAAACAAAGATGCAAACCCTAGATGATAATTTGATTAGATTGTGACAAGTGTCCTAATCTCATGCAATGAGACAACTTGATCTATAAATAACCCAATCTAATAATAAAACACTCCTAAGTTTACCTTAAGTGAATAAAGTAATAAGAGATCTAATAATTAATTAATTATTAAGTGATTATCCTAATTACTTCAAAACCCCCCTAAGATCAACTTAGGGAGAATCTAAAAAACCTTCATGAAGAATGTAATGATGGTTGTATGGATGGGTCCTAGTTACAAGGCTTGATGAGGTACCCATGTATGAACAAATGAATCTCTCATAACCAAAAAAAAGAGGAGAAAACCAAATGGAAAAAACTCTTCTCCAAAAAATAAGAATGAAATGACTACACTAGTGAAAGAAAGATGAGGACTTAATGTGACCCCCAAGGACTCCTTTTGTCACACAAGTATAATAGATGTCCCCCTAGTAGGAGAGAGAAAATGAGGATGTGAATCCCCTTATAAAGAAAGGGATCTTGTGCCAATGATGAACACCTAAAGACAAAACACGATCCATTGCCTACAAACAACATTTCTCCCTTTAGGAAGAAACAAATCTATTGGTGATTAGAGAAGTCATTCCCAAAAGATGGAAGAACCAAAAATCCAAATCCAAACAATGTGTGCCTCTTAAAACTGCTAAAATACCCACATGTCAGAATGAGATGATGTCAATCCACAATCCTGTGAAGATTGATGTAGAATAAGATGCAAAGGTGATGAAAATGATGGGCCAAAAGTGTTATGTGACTTTTTCGGACCTAAAGAGAAAGTTATGAAATAACCTTTTAGAATTAAAAGGGAGATAGAAAAATAAAGGATATTGTGATCCTTTGGCTAAAAGAGATGTTAATAAAAAATATGCATAAGAACTCATTTAAAAAGGTGGAAGAATAATTAGTTATTTAAATAATTATTAAATGCAACCTTTGTGAAAGGGTGTGATGGTTTGGAAATCACCCCTTAAAAGGATATATAAATCATTCATGTGAGAGGCATAGAGAACATTCAAGGAAAGAAGAGATAAAGGAAAGGAATTAAAAGGAGAAACACAAGAATTCATAAGGCACAAAAGAGTGAAGGTTAAGATCATTGGTTGGCATTGAGGAATTTGGAGAAGGGGCACATAGTGTGTGTTCAACTTGAGGTACAATGTACACCCGGGAGTGTCCTGGCCAGGGCTATACCTTAAGACCTGTGAAGCAAGTTGTTTAAGCTATGAGGCCCATTAGACATGATGTGTCATTTATATCGTGAAGGTAGGTTGGGTTATGTGGAAGAATCAATTCTTCTAGGGGTACTTCCTTGCCATGAAAGGCCTAGACTTGTAACTATTCATGTGAGTGTCAGATAGTAGCCTCTTTGGGAGTTACAAATAAGTATTGAAAACCATTGGTTTTACAATACTAGGAATATTTTCTATATGATTTTGATGTTAATATGATTAATCTATGTGGAGGTGTCATTCCATTTATTATGTTAATTATTTAATTGTCACATGTTTATAGTTTATATTGATTATTCAAATTTATTTTGATGATAGTACATAGATTCAATTGTATTAATTCTAATATTTATTGTATTGAATCTGTTGTTATTACTTAAATAACTAGTGACGAAAAGTGACATTACAAAACTTGTGATGATGTGGCTATCAAGATATGAATCCCAAGTGGTTGTATCTGGAAGGAGATGGATGCCTTGCTATACTGAACCAACAGGGGCCAAGGATGTGGTGATGCTAAGTTGATAAGGAACAATAGAAGATGTTGATTCAACTGATTAAGTCTAAAGAGTGAGAACATGAAGATAAGTATCTAAACCATCAAAACATGCAAGACCCGTGATATACTCAAGATCATCTAAAGTATCACCATCAAAGGATATGTAATCTACATTTGCAAGAAGAATGATACAATCTGCATCAAGATCCTCTAGGAATGGAGAGATGTGAGGGTCTCCATGGATCTCTCAAAGTCAAGTCCAAAGTGTGTGGGGACAATCAATGTTTGACACAACACACATAGCACGTCATGATCAATACTAGAAAAAATTGCTCTTGTAACATGATCACTGATAATACCCCATGCTAATCTACTCCTTGGTGTGTTTTGTGTAGGTATGAGTCCATATAGATAAGGAAAAATATCAAGCCACCCGAGATGTGCCAAGATTCTATTCCACCAAGAATCATAGTTATCCTTTTCTAGGATGACCACAGAAGGATGAACAAAAAAACCCATGATACTTCCTCAAATGAAAAATCAGAGACTAACAACCTAAGCCCGTGTAAAGTAGATCAAATGAAACCCTCCCAAGCAAACAAATCATTTATAGGTGCCAAGACGCCCAAGTTATTGCCAAAAATGTGAAATCACAAAAAAATTGATAAAATGTAATTGGGTTAGATTCTAGAAAGAGTGCATCATAGGATCATAAAAGCTTTGAAATACCTTTCCAACATCACTAGAATAGTGAAAATTAGAGACACAGATAAAAAATTATGAGCTCAGAAGCAACCCTAAGAACCCTCTAAAATATAAATGACCAACAAAGGACACAACTATTTACAAGAACATGCTATAGTAGCTACCTCTTTGCAACTTAGAGAGAAACTTTAATGGTGGAAACACTATCATGATTTAAAACCCACAACTATTCAACACTAGATATAGTGAAAAAATAAATTTACCAATGCTTACAAATAAGAAAAGGGTAAACCCACAAAACTGGTTTACAATTCTAGTGAGGAAGGAAAAGTTGCAAAAAATGCCCCCATGCAAAAAAAATTGGTTTTTGGGGTTCAAATGAACATCTACTTCGAGTGAACCCAAAGGAGGTTCGCTAGAGCCCCCCTTTGAGCAAACCCATTAAATGTTGGGTCCCACATTTCTTGAGAAAAAAAGCAAAGGAAAGGGTTGTGGAAAGGGGGTTCGTTCAAATCTTGGTTTGAGCGAACCTCCAAGGTTCGCTTGAACCCCCTTTCCCCCCTTCTCCCCCTTTGGCACCAAAAAAATCTAGAATTTTACCCTTCGAAGCTCGAGTTGAGGATGAAAATAGAGGAGACTTCATAGACCCAACTGGATGATGGTAGTCCTCGGTATGAGCTATTCAACGAATATAATTTTAATATGTTTTGGTTTTATTATGTATTTGTTTTTTTAGTTTGATTAAACATAGGTTTTTCACCAAAAATCAAGCTCTCTGTTCTGCACATGTGGAAAAATAACAAATTATCAAATTTTATTTTTGAAAAATATCAGTGCACTAGATATTGAAGTCCTTGATCCAACAAAAGAAAAATTGAATTTCGATACATACAAAAAAAATTATGTTATATACGGTCCGCCTATGTCTGAATTTTAATTGGTTTGAATTTGAAACTTGATTAAGGAAAAAATATTCAATAAAACACTATGAAACCAATTGGAAACACTAGATATCGTAGTTACAAATCTAAATTAAAAAAAAATAGAATTTTATCCTTCATGGAAAAAAATTTATGTTGTATACGGTGAGCGCCACTCCTTAAAAATGGTGTTTACTGAAAAAAACTAGTTTTTGAAGGAGATGGAAAAAAAGTGCAATCTAATTCCAAATTTTTTGAAAAAAATAAATTTAGAATCTACAGACAAAATGTCACAAATCACTAGTTTTCATCATCTTCAAATTCCTCACGGTTTAGCCACTATAGGTGCTTGAAAGTGAAGATTTAGTTAGAAAAAATCAGTTTAGTGTCTAGTTTGGCCAAAAATTGTAAACCAGTATTGTGGGATCACCCAAAACATGCATACATATAGATCCCCAACATGGGAAATCTTGTTGCAAGGGTAAACTAGACCATTTTCATCATAACTTTTAATGCCCACATTCAAGAAAAACACTATTGGGATCTAAAAAGATACTCAAGCAACACACAAATATTCATAATTTCAATCACCATCACTCAAAATAGTAATTGAAGGGATGTTTGAGTGTGTAGAGCTAAAATTAACCCACAAATTCTATTGTAAATCACTTTGGACACACTATAAAGACATTGGGTTCTCAAAAACCAAATGGTCACATTAACTCAAGCATACAATTTCTACTCTTTCTCTTCTTTGAATCCATACTTGAACATATTTTTTAATGGTTCTTGATCCAATCATGTTTGGTGGCTGTAAAAATCACTACTAAACATTAATGGAAAATATGAGACATTTTTATCATTACCACTTGAAATGATGTGAAATTTTGATCCTTGTAATGATTCATCCACCTACATTAATGTTGGCATGGTTATAGTGTTCATTTCCATTGCATTCATAAGGCTAGGGAACATAAAATAGCCTCTAAAAATTCATGAGTAGGTGTAAGGACAAATCAACCAATAGATGAAACCCTAGTTGCTTTCTAGTTTCTTTTGTTGAAAAATACTCAAAAAGTATGCTAAACCACATGGGGAATAGTTAGGCAATAGAAAAATAGTTCTAATAGTTGTCAACACTCATTCAATGTAACTATATTTTTTTGGTACATAGATTGTTCCTCTAGGCCACTCCAATGAGTAGGTGAGAGAACAATGAAAAATATATGTGAGATTTGAACTATAAGGGTTTGGGGAGAATCCATACCTTATGCCTTTACTTGGGACAATGTGAGTAAAAGGTGGAGGGGAATTCATACAACTGAGGTACATGAGATGGGGGAAGTTCAAACAAAAAATACTAAAAAATGATAGTTTTTTAAGTTTCAAGGATTTGGAGTTGAGAGTACCTTGTGATAGATCATGGAGTGTGATCCAAAAAGTTGATGCACAAAATATCCAACACAATCAAATCCAGAAACACTGTTGAACATCTTGTGATAGGTACCAAGGTGAAGAGCAGGGAAAAATTATTCCTTTCAAGGAGAAAATAAAGGGATATGTGGAGGCTCAAAGAGTCAAGGTATGAATGAAAGGAATGACAAGTCCAAAAAATTTAAAAATAAAACTAAGGAATTTTTATAAGGTAGGGAATTAGGATGTTAGGGATGAAATGGAAAGGGTACATGGGTAAAAGGAATCTCACAATCCTAACTTTGACAAAGTACTTTGATTTAGGAGTTAGGAATTAAGGAGGAAATAAATGAGATTTGTTAGTTAGAGATGGTTTGACTCCCCAATTTGTAATACTTAGGAAAATTGTAATAGAAAATACTAGGATGGTGAAGTGAAGATGGAAGGTGTACTTTGGGAGGGGGAAGGCCAATAAATCAACATAAATAAAGGAATTAAACACAAATGCATTTCATTTGGGGTCAAGTATCAAGGATGTCGAGGGAATGGTATCAGGGAAGACATAAGTTTGATACCTTGATGAAAAAAGGTTTCTAACGTATTTGGTCAAGATATCGTGGAGGGAATGAATGAGATGACATTAGAGAAACTTTGAAAGTTTGTAACTCTAACAAAACACAAAAAAATACCCCAAAATTATGTAATTTTTTACATGAACAATGCATGTAGAGGTTCATACTTAAGAAAAACATAAGAAAAAAACCCATACAAACATTTCTTAGATTAGTTACAAACATGGAAAAAAGTGACCTAAGTGAAGAAACAAAAAGAATCAATAAAAAATATTTGACACAATGAGGTGGAGTCCCAATAGACTTTTTCTAGGGAGATGTGCTTCTTGTAGACATGGTGATAATACAACATATTTTAGGTTGTAGAGAAAAACAATGACCAAAATAAAACTTGACTAACTTACACTTCATCCAAACAAGTGCAAATGATTGTACAAGGACACACAATAGGGTATTTAAAAAACAAAACACAAATGAAAGATAACAAAACAATATGTACACATTTTATTTAATATTATTCACATGAACTAATGCTTCAAAAGCTAGCCATGAATGTGCAGCTCCATCAAGCTCCATGTTAAATCTATCATATGGTAGAAATTGCCTCCACAAATCTTTATCTTTTTATGGCTCAAGCCATAGAGGATCAAAATTTCCATGTTTTCCTTTGTTCTTAGATCTTGTATTCCACATGAGGACCAAATCTCCAATCTAGAAGTCTTTTTGGAGTGCTTTTTAAAAAAAAATATATTGTCATTTTCTTATTTGACCAAGTTATCTCATGTCCAACCCTTTTAACCTCATCCAACTCAACTAATTCCATCACCTTGTGAGAAAATACAACACCTTCTATAGTAGTGGGTATACAAGCTATCCCAAACTAATTGGCATCTTTGCATGTCCCATACACAAGCTCAAAAGGGTTCATGACAATAGAAACCTTATAGGTTACCCTATCCATCCATAATACATTCTTCAATTTATCATGTCCCATCTTTTATCATTCAATACCAATGCCCTCTTGATTATCTTCATGAGATTTTTGTTTCTAGAATCATCCTATCTATTACCTTAGGGATGTTGTGTCAAAAATTGCATACCATTACAATTTAACCTATGTTTTATATCCACTTTGGTGTCCATTCCTTTAGTATTTTTGTAGGCTCATTTCAACCCTTTCATTAGCCTTTCTTCTTCTCAAGGTTCTCAGGCCTCCTTTCTCGTGGTCACTTTTTCATGTCACCTTTGTGGTGCCCTTGTGTTTTCCATTCTCCTATCTTTTTTTAGCATAAATTATCTTGACACTAGTGATTAGTGTGGACATCAGTGCATCACACTAGCATCTCATGCCAATTTATCATTTGAAATTTGCTTATGAGTGTTTTCTACTTGTCACCTTCCAAAGTCAATGGAAATGGATTGAGTCAAATCTAAAAAAATCATCAACCTCTTCCTCTTACCTCCTCTTCTCATTTTAAAACTATGGTTTTTCATTCAAGATCTCTCTCTCTCTCTCTCTCTCTCTCTCTCTCTCTCTCTCTCTCTCTCTCTCTCTCTCTCTCTCTCGATCATACAAAAAACTCTCAAGCTCTCTTACATATCTCTTTCTCTCTTTGTCTTTTTCAAGTCTCTCAAGTAATATTGTGAGAGAAAAACAAATTTAAAACCAAATCTAATGTCAAAGACCTAAAATGATAGAAATATAGAAGAGTTTAAGGACTTGAGACATGGCCACACATAAATCAAGTCAGCATGACATAATTTTATCCTAATGATGCTACATTCTATCTAGAGTAGAGACAAACCTTAAGTGTCTATAGAAGATGTTCACCTAATGCATATATGAGTAAGGAAAACTAGGTGGTGCTAAGAATCACCATTTGGAAATACCTTAATAGAGGGGAATAGTGTTGACTTCTTTGTTAGTAGTTAGGCCCTAGGAATTAATTCAATAGAGACTAGAACAAATAAATAATAATGTATTGGATGATAACATAGAAATAATTGTTGATAGTTAAACTTACAAGTGTCAATGACTAATATGTGAATATGTTGTCATATTTTTAATCATGTGATGATCTTCTTGTGTGTTAGAATGGCTTGGGGTGATGCCTTCAAATACAAGCCCTAGCCACACAATTTGGAACCTTTGGCATGTTGGTAGATAGGTAGCAAGCATATTTTAAAAGAGTCGACACAAGAAAAGGTTGAATTTAAATTTGAAAACATGGGGAGGAGGTTGCAGTCATGGTTAAATCCTTGGGACAAAACCCTAAACACATTTGCATCTAGAATGGGCAAATACTATGACAATTATGTTAGGGATGCTTTGAACTAAATGATGTAGCAAAACAAAATGTCGGGTATAAGCTTAGGATCAGTAAGTACACCAAAAATGACTAATTAAATTCTAGTATCATAAATTAAGACATCGATAAAAATAATGTAAAATAGAAAAAAAATAAAGATATACACTTTTCTCTTCTATAATTACATATCGTTTTTGATAGATAAAGCAGCATAACTAGGGTGCTGGTCCAATTACAAAAAGCCCGGAGACTGAAATCCAAATCCAAAGATCATAGCAGCACAAACACAACGCTTTAACAGTACATCAAAAACATACAAAAACAGTTAACAGAAGACACTAGACAAACAACCTAACAAGCAAATAGCTGACCCCAATCATCAATTAGGATCCTTGTGACTGTTATTATTGTCCCAATCTTCAAAGCTATATTTAAAAAAAATATGAACCCATTAAGAAGGTATGAACTTAGCCCAAAGAAAAAAAACAATAACTACATTTTCTTTCTGATACCCATCATGTTGGCAGAACTCTTGATAGATATTCCTGTAAAGAACTTTGTAGTATGACACTAAAAAAGTGCTAAGAAATAACAGTCTAAGACAGTAACCATTGGAAAGAACAGTCCATAAGAAAATAGCTACAAGCTACAGTCCATACATGAATAAAGACAGCCACCCACAGAAGCATCCTGTTCTTTGGTATATGTTGCCTGCTAACCACCAAATGGATCGTTTACCTCTTTTGTCAACCACCATACACTCAAACCATGAGCACCAAATAGTCTGATACAAGAAGAAAATAATGTATAATATGACAAATGACGGCAATCTTATATGCAACATAAGACAAGCTACGGTACTATCTATAATATATATCATTTCATTTTCCAAATTTGTATTTTTCTTTATTAATATACTATTAGTATCACTTTTTATATAGCAAAATGCTTAGGAGCTTTATACCAATTGGACTGACATGAAATAAGAAATTTGGAATAGTTTTACTCATACTCAGTATATATGGGAATCTTGAATAATGATGCCATTGATTTTATCTTGTGTTTGGGATGTAATGGTTGTTTTACTGTCCAATTAATGTTTGTCCATAGTAGTATTGAGCAGCGGAAATTTCTCTATTTCATGGAGAAGAATGCAATTATGATGATCATTGTCATCCAACAAATTGAGTTTAGTAATGTATATAATTTTTATTGTCTATAAAGTTATATGTTGTTTTTTTATTTAAAAAAATTAAGAAATATTAAATTAATGTTAATAATTCAATTTATGGGATTCGATCTAAGTTTAAAGGAAGTTGAGGGACAAAGCATTAACATGTATGTGTTATTTGTGAAAATGTGCTAGAATCATAACGTAAGAACGTATTATGCAAATATTTGTAAAGTGCTTCAAGACAACCAATGTTCAATCACTATATTGCACTAATAACTAAGAGAAGTGAAGAGACATGTTGGTTGTTACAAAAAATTTAAGATGTTCAACTTTTCCTAAGTTATATTCAAGTAAAAACACAACCATGTGTCACACTTTATAATAGAAATGAACAAATACCGATCTAGCTTTTAATTTGAGGCACTAGAAAGCAGCATATATGTTTTGAATTGTGTAATAATGTAAATTAATGAAATGTAATTTATTTTTGGTAGTTTATGTTTTTATTTTTTAAATTTGTAAAATTGATAACTATGATTTAATTGCTAGTTTTTTTTTTCAAAAAATAGGTTTATTGGACTCAAATTCTTTAGTAGTAAATTTCACTCTTTTTCTTTGATTTTTTTTCATATGGTTAACTTTAAACTTGAGGACTAAGTTTTTTATTTTTTTTTCATATGAAAGCTAAGTTCTCTAAGCCTTCTTTTGACATGACTCTCCGCTCCCACAAGAGTAGCTCTAAATGTAAATTTTGATGGTTCTTGGTTGGGGGCTGGTTTTTGGCTGGCTGCAGGCTGTTCTTTTTGCACTTTGTTTTAGGTTGTGGGAGCCTATTTTTTTAAAACCCATGTTCTTTGGCCTTGGGTGCCTTTTTTCTCATGGTTGTCTACGCTTTCATGGTCCTTATGTTAGGACAACTTTTTGGTTGAGGGTTCCAGATCCATTCAAAATCTGACTGTAAAGGGTTTCAGGTCCGTTCAAAACCCGTTTTTACCTTAATCAAAAACTTTAAACTTTAGGACATTGCATTAAAAAAATAAAAATAAATATTCAAATTCAAGTGTATTAAATGAAATTGTTTTTGTTGGAGTCTATATTAAAAATAAATAAAAATGTCTTGACAATGATTCTCTTCTAAAACATCATATTTTTCCAAATTCTTTTATAAATATTTAATATTTTAATTTGAGAAAATAACTAGCCTTATGTTTGGGTAATAACAACCTACTTGAAGTGAAAATAAAAGAAAAATAATTTATTATTTAAATTATGCTATTGGATTTACCAAAAGGTATTTTTAGAAATGTTTCTACCATGAGAAATTTTGGCAAAAAGATTAAAAAAATCAAATAATTTTAAAATTTTGGCAAAGATCTACCACTTGGTTGCCACATTCATTGTAGAACAAAATATTCTATCAAAAAATGTTTCATCTAAAAATTACAAGAAATGGTCACTCTTAAGAAGCCTACAAATACTAGAAAGTTATTTGGTTGGAAGTGCTTCGATTCAAACACTTTTGATGACCAACATGTTGACATTCATGTAGGTGCTATATATTCTCATCAAAACACTTTCAAATGAAATTTTCACTTTTCTTAAAGCATAAGATATCTCTATTCTTTTACCCACCTTTTATTTTCTCATTTACTACATGTGCTACAAAAATTTACATTAAACATGGATGACATTGTCACAACTGAGTAACATAGAGGAGAATTAAAATTGAGATTTTATAATGGTCTCCACTACAACAAGTGAGCATGAAGGTTTGAAAAGAGTTACTATTTAAAGTTTGGTGAACCATTTCCTTTGAGAAGGAACTTGACTTATTTTCACAATCTAATAGAGATAAACTTCCTCATTCCTTGCACATGTTTGGATTTTTCCTTGATGACATGATCCATGTCTAATGAAATGTTACAAACTAGAGAGATGTGTATTAATTGAAGTTCCTTTGGTTAATCTAAGAAATGGTGTGTCCAACAAAATTGGAAAGTAATAGTGTAAAAAAATTACAAGAAACTTGATGTAAACATAGATAAATTAGAATATTGAACTTAATAGTGCAAAAAATTACATGAAACTTAATATACCTACTTAGCAATGGTATACAAGTTGTACTAAATAGGAAGGATCTTATGGAAACAAAATTTAAATATTTCTTCATAGAAATAATGCCACACTATGTCGTTATTTTTGAGTTGGTGTGGCACTCAATGTTTTTGAAAAGATAAGCAACATTTACAGGGCACCGTATCCTTTACACAACGAGCCATGAGGGCCAAAAAGGACAAGCAAGGTTTTGAAAGGACTAGGAACCTTTTACAGAGCTAAGACAGCACCAGCGAACACACTGCAGAGACACATCATAACCTAACAACACTTGGTCATCAGATAACTAGGAGTGACAACACACTTAGAACCAACAGCAGTCCCAAGCCTAAGACCAACTAAATAACTCATTCCTGGTACTAGAGCCAGGATCGAAAAAACCCTTAGGACAAACAACAGTCCTATGTTAAAAATAGTAAAGGCCATGAGCCAATAAACAATCCATAACACAATAGTTTCAAAAAGACTCCCAGAGACAACCAAGCTACTAGCCACCTGCAGCAGTTGGACCGCGGCCAACCTTCCGCACAAATTAGTCAAAACAATACCTATTGTTGTTGAGGCATGTTATTCAAAATGCAAAAACCAGCCAGACACCAACCCCAAATCCACCTCAAAAGGAAGGGGCTCCCCTCTATAGGAGAGGAAGAAATGGGTACCAAAACCACCAAAGAACCCACCTTCCAGAGCAAGCACACACCACCTCAATAGGGACCAGCCAAGGAGAGAAGCACTTCCCACCATCTCTACAATCACTCACTCCACCTCAATAGGAGAGTGCTCCACCTTAATAGGAGCAAGATTCACCTCAATAGAAAATAGCGATTGTAGAAAAAGGTAGCAAGCAAAGGCTCCAACAACATAGGAAACCACCCCCTCCCAAGGCATCCAAACCAAAGGAGCACTAAGAAAGAAAAAAACAACCTCCCAGCTATAACATAATCAGTCCACAACAAAGTGTAACCATATACTCTTTCCTCTGAAACAACATTATTCACCACCAGGGCCAACCAACAAACCAAGGGCAACCCCACACCCATGGTCCAAAGAGGGACTCTTGCAAGGCAAAAAAAGCCTGCAAAGGAAATAGAGGGAGAGGAAAACAACACTCAAACAGGCCATAGCCCCACACTCCAACCAAACTCAAACACAAAACCAACCACTTCCATCAGCCAATCAACTTTCCTGAAGCATGAATTGCCCCATGCCAAAACAGGGCCGAGTCTCCATGACCACCAAAGGAACAAAAGAACTTTCAAATAAGTTCCCACAATACACCTTTGCAAGAGAATGACATCAATCCACAACATCAAAAACCCTAGCAACTGACTCCACAAAGAAACAACAGTAACAATCCCATCAGGAACCACCACCATCCTCGCCTCAAGATAGGTAGACCATAGGAACATCAGATCCCAAGCCACCAAGTCAAGGATAGTAACCCATTCAGAAACACCAAAAAAAATAGGATGCTCCAAAGGACCACCAAAGAAATAACTCAAGACCTCCAAAAGGTCAACATCATACACCCACAAGGGCCTGTGAAAGAACAAAATAGTCCCCAACCGCACAACAATGGCATGAGTAGTGGAGTCCAAAGAACTCAACCAGACCCAAATACCAACAGGACGAGAATCAAGAGGGCCACCATATAAAGTCTTCACAAAAAAACACCCAAAAAATGGAACCACACACACAGAAGACATCAAAGGATGTCACAGAACAAAGTCTTCATTCAAGAAGACACGTTGAAGAGCCACAATTTCCATAGAACCGTTCACCGTCACTAACCAAGCAACTCTGCCATGCTGGGTGGACAACACCACCCAAGGCATAGAACCTAGGAGATAGCTCCCACCGTCAGGCCCACGAGAACCAGAACTGAGCCAAAACAACCCCAAAATAGGGGACCCAAACACCGCCTGAACCGCATCATCTAGCCACAGTCTCCAAACCAACACAATGTCAACAATTTTGTAAACAATGAAACCCAGTACAGGGTCAAACCCAACACTGGCAGCAAGCAAGCGCACACCCATAGCAGGAAACACACAAAGAGGTCCTCCTCCATTCCTACCACCACCTGCCAAACCCCCACTCTCGACATGAGGCCACACCTGACCACGTAGAACAATAGGCAGGTCAAGCGCCAAAGAGAGATGCCAAGCAAACTCATCGTCATCCTCCTCTTCAGCATCCCCGTCCTCCGTAGACCTAAAGGAATTCAAATTCCTCTACCTGTTGCCGCTCCCGCTCAACATTTCAAATTCTTCGTGTGGCACTCAATGTTGATCATAACATCATTTGTATTTAGGATTGGTCCTTTATAGAGTATTTTTTCCTTCTTACAGTTTTTACTCAATGTTGATCATAACATCATTTGTATTTAAGATCGGTCCTTTATAGAGTATATTTTCCTTCTTCTTTTTACTCAATATTGATCATAACATCATTTGTATTTACTCATTTACTTGACATGGGTTCTAATATTTAATAATTTGTTCGCCTACATTATATAATATTATGCATACTCATGGAGAAATACTAGAAGCTAGGAAGTAATTTGAATCATAATTAGTACTAAAAAACCAAACATCTACTTTATATTCTACCTTAAACAAGCTAAAAATCTTTCAAACCATACTCAAATCCACTTCAAAACTGGTTTATTAAGAAGAAAGAGATTATTTTATCTGGCTGAAGAGGAGATGGTTTACAGTCTCTTCATCTCCCCCACACTTAAGATGTTGTAGGTCCTATACTTTATAGTGAGATTTTGGAGCCAATCTCTTCACTTTTATTGCAGTTACTCTCGATAACTTTGATGATGTATAGAGATGTTTTTTTTGAAGTGGATTGAGCATAATGAAAGAAAAACTTCTAGCTAAATAAGAGAAAAATTAATTAGATACTTTAGTCTACCTTAGTTTTCTATTTGACCATCTTGCACCAATTTTATCCCATATTTTCTATGATGCATGCATAGAGATCTTCAAATTTTGGGATTTGTGACTAGATCATTTATGTTGAATAACAACTCAAGTTTCTTCCTTGTTGTCCTTTCTTCCATGTTATTGAACTTGTAATGCTAGAACTAGAGCCCACAGTTGTAATAACCAATCATCCAAGATGCCTTAAATGCCAAAATATTTGCAACAAGTCTTGGGAGAAGCAATTTGTATAGAAAAATGCATTTTTATAGCTTCAAAGAAGAGGAAATAACATGTGCAAAAAAGAAACCTACCCTAACCTACTCTACTTAGTGATGTAGAGATAGGTTACACAAAACTATTGACTGTTTGTGAAAAATAACTTCCTTTTCTCAAAATATTGGTCCATGCATTTAAATATTTGAAAGAATAGGAAAACCATGAGAAGAAGATGACTGAAATTTTGAACTATGATGCTCCACCTTCCTTTGAAATGACAACCTTCTCCATAATTTCTTATTCTAGTAAATGCATGGGCTGCTTAGAGAGATATTGCAACCCTTCCTCACATTCTGGCCCATCCTTGACTAGAGAAAGCTCCTTGTTGCTCTTCAAATATCTGATTGGGTAGCCCTCCTTGGAATTTTAAGGTGTTTAAATAATACTCTACCATATAAGCTCCTCCAGTGGAGATAATATTTCTTCATTGTACTCATCACCTATTGCAAGTAGTAGGCCATCATTGTCTCCTTCTTCAATGATATTTTCCTTGCTAGGACTTGGAGTCATGGTCCTTCAGTTGAAGAGGTTGTACAAGAGTTGAAAATAGGGAACAACAAGGTATTTCACCTTCTTTGCATGCAAGAATCTTGTCCTTTGGATCTATTCTTTATGCGGGTTTGGGAGACAAATATTTCTTGAGGAACTTACTTTATCTATCTATGCTAAAAACTAGAACTTCAAAATAAGAAACCTAAAAAGGCTACCAAATTGTAGAAGTTGAGAAAATACAACTTCACAAAACCCCAAAGATCACCTGCATGCAAATAACCTGTCACAAAAGAAGAGATGGAGACAAACAAGCAAGGGTTCTCTGAAAACTAAAAATGTATATATCAGAGAGAATGAGAGAATGAATTGATATTACAATGAGATCAATCCTTATAAAAGGAGATCAAGAAACCCTAAAGTGTAACCCTAAAAGAAACCCTAATAGGAAAACATTTAATAATTAATATAATTATTAAATGTCACTTTATGCAAACTAAAATGAAATCTTAAGAAGGGAATAAAGGTAACTTAATCAACATAATTAAGTTAAAACCTTTACTCTAACACCCCCCCCTTAAGATGAGCAAAAGTGCAGCTACAAAAAAATGCAAGAAAGCAAAGGTAACTACAATGCAAGAAGGCAAACATGGGTCTCGACAACTAGGCCAGATCAGGTACCCAAATACAACCAAATCTCTGTAAAGAGGAGAAATAGAGAAAACCTCATAGGAAAAAGCTCTATTCCAAAAAGAGATGCAGAAAGCCAAGAAGAACATCACTGAAGCAGAAGAAGTTGTAAACAATTGTCGAAAGATGACTGCTATGGTGCTGAAGAACCTTCGCTGAAGATAGGATGATTAGAATCAAGAAGACAACAATCTGCATGAGTGCCCCATACGACACTACTTGAATCAGATGGAAAACAAAGGAAAACACCTGGAACGAAGATACAAATGGCACAAGTACCAATAGTTTGAAACACTAATAAACTGAGAATGGAAGATCCCTTCCAAGGCGAAGCCAAGGAATCATTAGCACGAACAGTATAATACCCCCCATAATGTTGAACTAGGAGAGTCTGACAGATCCACTGAAATGGTGTGTAATACCTTGTAGTGCATGAAGGAGAAGAAACAACATCTGAAAGTGCACAAGAAAGCACCTGCAACTAAAAAAGTGGTGTACAAAACAAATCACACATGCATGAGGCTGGAATCATATGGATCCACTGTCGTCGTGGAGGGACAGTCACCGGACAAGGGTGTGATGGCAAACAAAGGAAAACTACACAACCCCCCATGGCACTTTATAATACAGTGCGAGTACAAAATATGGCACAACCTTATGTGCAAAAACCCCAAAAATACATGTACAATAGTGTGGCACTTTATCTCAGGGCATGTACATAAAAGATTGCTTATAAATGATGCTCAAAATGCCCAAAAAGGATAAAAAGTTGGAAATACATGAAGAACAGCCAAAAAAATGATTGTAGAATGCACCAACAGAAAAAAGAAGTGATGAGACCCACACCACTAGAAATTTGACAAAACCAACTTTTCGACGATATCTCGTTTGCCAAAAAACGGATATCGTATGCCCAAGTTACGACCTCTGGAAGAAAACAGGTCCAAAGAGGAAAAAAGCCAGCGCTGCATTAAATTTGACGGTCATACGACCGTCGCAGCAAAAATACAGGCTTAAATTTGACGGCCAAACGATCGTCACTGCAAAAGCATAACTGGGCTTATTTTAGAAAAAAACATTACAAATTTTTTTTTTTGATAAAAAAAAAAATTTTAAAAAAATATTGGAGGTGGGAGAGGCACGTGGCCCACCCCCACCGTACCCCTGTGCAACCGCGGCAGGTCTGCGTAGGGTCCTGGCCTAAGCAAGCCATAAAAAGGCTTTGCTTTATTTTATTTTATTTTATTTATTTTTAAAATAAAAATCAAAAACCTTACAAACTGGATTTTTTTTATCAAAAACTTTATGACGAAAAATGCATAAATAATAATAATAAATTTTACCAGGGTTTTTTCCGATTTGCGTGCAGATGACGGCCGTACGATTGTACCAGCAAAAAATTTTTGCCCCAAAATTCAACTTTTCCAAAATGGAAGAATGAATAGTCGATTTAGGGTTTTGGACCGCTGCAGACACAATGGCAAGGTCCGTTTGAGCTCAAAATGCTTTGAAATTGTAGGTTTTCCTTGGATAAAAAAAAACAAACCCCAAACCCTTGAAGCTCCAAAAATCTTCAAAACAAGAACAGGAAGTAGCAGGTCTGGAGCTCTGATACCATGTAGAAGTTGAGAAAATACAACTTCACAAAACCCCGAAGATCACCTGCATGCAAATAACTTGTCACAAAAGAAGAGATGGAGACAAACAAGCAAGGGTTCTCTGAAAACTGAAAATGTATATATCAGAGAGAATGAGAGAATGAATTGATATTACAATGAGATCAATCCTTATAAAAGGAGATCGAGAAACCCTAAAGTGTAACCCTAAAAGAAACCCTAATAGGAAAACATTTAATAATTAATATAATTATTAAATGTCACTTTATGCAAACTAAAATGAAATCTTAAGAAGGGAATAAAGGTAACTTAATCAACATAATTAAGTTAAAACCTTTACTCTAACACACCAATATCCCCTTCTGAATTGAAATGTTATGAGAAAGACCTATTCCACCTACTCCAATGACACATATAATTTGACATGTTGTCACTATAGACAATATCTTATCTTATGATTCTAATTGGAATCATTTTTGTATCCTCCACAAAAACCAACTCAATACCAATTCAATTTGAATTAAAATTGTCTATCAAATTAGATCACAATATTAAAATTAATATACTAATCATATACTAAGTATACAATATTAATATCATATCAATTTTATTTTCTATATATTTTTAAATGAGTATTTCACATGAGCCCTTATTTGAGTGCGTTGAGTCCTTTTTTCTCATTCTCCATTCTCCTTCCCTTCCCTCATCATCCTTTTTAAGGAGCATTATCTACAAGCTATGCTAAGTTGTCATTTTCCCTAATGACGGATTGAAGAGTGCAATTTGAAATATTGGTTCTAAAAATGTCTACGTGGCTCTAACTAGAAACATTATTAACCATGAATAAGTAATGGAAATATCACGTCTCTTATTAGTTCCTACTAAAGGTAACAATACTAATGCATATGTTAGGTTTTTTAGCTGGTAATAAATGAACTAATACAAGTATACTAAAAATAACTTCACTATATTTTTTAATGTATATTTTTTCTCAATTATTTTTCAAAATATCAAAATTAATTTATCTATTATTCTATTGGATAATAGTTGTTACACATATCCCCAACAACAACACCAAAAATGATGAGGGTCTTTGTAGTCCTCATAATTTAATTGTCAATCCAAGGTAGTGTCCATGGCTATATACAAGAGGGAGGATAGATAATTTGCATGACAGTCTCTTCTACAAATATAATTAATAACAAATGCATGAAACAAATTAAGTCTTAACTCTGCTACAATTAAATTTATTCTATAAGAATGACATGCAAACATAAATTATAGAAATAAACTGCTAGAAAATAAACTAAGAAATGAAACTAAAAATAATTAACCTTCTTCTTTGGGCTAAGCAAGCTTGTACTTCTCCCTTTGATAGATAATCTATAATGTATTTATAGAATACTTATTCCTAATGTACTCAACCAATCCACCAAGAATGTGGATGTAATATTTTTGGGGAGACATTAGTCAAATTACCAACAAACTACAATGGTTTCCTCTAATCTCAATTTCATTTCATCTCACCACATTTACATCAATGACTTTTTGTCATGAATAGCTCATTCATTTTAACAAATTTCATCAAATAGTTTCGGGGTTTTGTTCCTCTTGTTCCAAGATTTCCAAATCATTTTAAAGTTAGGAATTTTATAAATAAAATGAGGGAGATATTTCTATTTTATAAAAACTATAATTTTTTACTTATTCTCTTCTCTTCATCTTTCTTTTTACAAAATATTCTAATACTCCAATGTGACAAGGAATTATTCTTCAATTTACTAATCACATCATTCTTGATTATAATGTAGAACATGTAATGATTATTAAGAAATGCAGTTGAACTAAATTTTTATGGTAGTGAGAGTTATATTTGTTAGAAAAAACAATGTGGATTCAGAAAATTGTGAGATATCTTTGGATTTTGCATGGAATAGATACTTGGTCCATTGTTTAGGAATGATTGAAGATTAGTGAGCCCTGAAAGAATTCTAGAGAGTGTGTTGGTAGTCTGGAGGAATTTTTTGTAACTTCTCACAATATCTTCAAAGTCTTTAAATGTCTCTAGAGTCATGTGCATATCTCTCAAGTTTCATGAAACTCTACTCCAAGTATCTCCATAGTCATGTACTTGATATAGGTTCTAGTATTTAATAATCTATTCACTTATATTATATCATCTTACACATACTTATGGAGAAATATTATAAGCTAAAAAGTAATCTGAATCACATTGAGTACTAAAAATAAACCAAAAATCTAATTTACAGTCTACCTTAAACAAGCTAAAATTATTTCAATCCATACTCATATCCACTTGATGCAGGAGGATCCAAGGTGAAATGACAATTCTGTATCACCAAAAATATTGTTATTTTAATTGGTTTATTTTCAATAAGGGCTTAGAGGCTACATAAATAAATATTTTGATTTTCAACTTTGTAATTTCTGTTGGGATGAAATTATAATTGTAATTTTGGTGGGAAATATGCATTTATGAATATTTTCTAAGGAAAAATCAAGAAAATACCCCTCTTGCATGTCCAAAATCATGGTGGAGGCCATTTGGGGTGCATGTGCTTGCATGTTCAATTGTATGGCTTGAATGTGATTGCATGTTTGTGACATAATCCTTGCATATTGTTGCATGATCGTATTTGGAGCCGTCGGGGTCATCGGGAGTCAAAGAAGGTGTCTTGATTGACCAAGATGATTGGCCACAAGTTAGGTGCCCATGTGAAGGTGGTGAATGCTATGAATTATTTTATATTTATTTTCTTATCTCTCCTCAAGTTGGGAATTGGAATTATAGGTTGTTTGGAGAAACCAATGGTGGTTTCTTATCACACAATTTATGTATAATGATGGTTGCTCATTTGGTGAGGGGGGATTTTGGAGAAGTTGTGGTTGCATATCCAGATGTTGCCAAAATGAAGCTAGAATGATGAGTTGAAAATATTTGTATGTGTGAATCCCATGATGTATGTGAGCATATGAGCTCCATGATTATGTAATTCATTTTCAGATTTTGAAGTTAATATATGTTGCAATTTTCTCTTCCATTTTATGTGTTTCAAGTTATTTTTTTGACTTTTTGCATAGTGTTTTATGTGTGTTCGTGATCATATTTTGGAGGGATAGTCTCCCTTCCCATTAGTGGTATCAGATCAGGTTATTCTAAGTTTGTAAATAGAGTGTCGAAGAGAGGCATTTTGCAGCATGACCTATGAGTTGTGGGTGAAGATCAAAATGCCTCTAAGAGTTGCCAATCATGGTAGAGGTAGAGGTAGAGGTGCTAGAGGAAGAGACCCTCCAAGAGATGAAGTTAGAGCTCTTATAAGGAAAATTGAAGTTTTGCAGGAAGATATTTGAGTAGAAGGGATGTGCATAGAGAAGGAGATGATAATGAAGATGAAGTTGAAGATGAATTTGAAGAGTAAGAACATGATCAAATGGATCCTAAAGAAATGAGATTGTTGAGAACTATCTCTCAAATTGGAAAGAAGCCAAAGATAGAGGTTTCAAAATTTAGTGTCTAGAAGTTTGAATCCAGAAGAGTTGATAGATTGGATTAATGGTATGGAGGAATTCTTTGAGTTAGAAGAGATTGAAGACCCTCTTAGGGAGAGGTTTGAAAAAACAAAACTAAAAGGGCATGCTAGTATTTGGTGGAAGGAAATTTAGCTTGAAAGAGGAAGAAGAGGGAAATAAAAAATTTATAAAAGGGATATAATGGTATAAAAGATGAAAAGACAATTTATTCCAGTAGACTATGAGTTGGAGTTTCTTAAAAATATGCAAATTTTGAGACAAGGAACAAGAACTGTGAAAGAATACACAAAAGAATTTCACAAAATTTTGATAAGGATGGGACATTATAAAGAAAACAAGGAGAAATTAACCCATTGCATCAATGGGTTAAAGACAAGCATACAAGAAGAGTTGGCATTATTAAGCATGTACACCATGGAGGATGCATATCAATTCGCATTGAAAGTTGAAGAAAGATTGAACAAAAAAATTGAGAGAAAACAAAAAGGAAGAGGTCGCGATGAGGAGGTTGAAGAAAGAACATATGGAGTAAATAATAATTAGAAAAAATAAGACCAAGACAACAACAAAAATTAGAGATATGATGACTCATATGGTCTTAGAGATCAAAATCCAAGAGGTAGAGGAAGATAGGGTGAAGGTTTTGGAAGAGAAACCTTCAGAGGAACTTGTTTTAAGTGTGGAGAAGAGGGTCACAAAGCATATGACTGCCCTCACGAAGAGGAAAGACTGAGAAGAAGATCAGAAAATTAGAATAGAGCAGAAAATGTGAATAAGGAAGATGCAAGATCATCACATTTCAAAGAAGCAGAAGATGGTGAAACTTTAATGGCAAGGAGAACCCTCTTGAGTGAAGATGATAAATCCATTCAAAGAAAAAGTTTGTTTAGAAAAAGATTCAAGTTCAAGAACAAGGTATGTAATTTCATCATAGATGGAGGTAGTACAAACAATCACGTTTCTGAAAAGATGGTGAGAAAATTGTAGCTAGAGAGAAGAAGGCATCCACATCCATATAGGATAGCATGGCTACAAGATGATAGGAAAGTTTTGATTAGCAAACAATTTTTTGTAAATCTTAATATAGGAGGTTATAGAGATGAAATTTTATGTGATATTATTCCTATGAATGTTTGCCATGTTTTGTTAGGATGGCCTTAGCAATTTGAAAGGAAGGCAATGCACAATGGTTATGCCAACACATACACATTGATGAAGGATGGAGTGAAACACAAATTGAAGCCATTGAAAGAAGAAATGGATAAGGTTTGCAGCAATGCAAGGTATTTTTTAGTTGATGAAATCAAACCTTTTTTAGATGGTATGAGGCATGAATATGCTGGATTTGTTAACACTAACCATGATGAAGATGAGAAAGGTGATTTGTTGACTCAAATTGAAGCAGAGATCTCAAGTGGAATGAAGGTAGCAGAAGAGGGTAAGGTAAAATCTAATTTTATTGTTTCTTTTGATGAGAAAGAAAGTGAAGGATAGATAAGTTTGTTGCAATAGATAGAGTTTTTTGAAGAATCCTTGCTTGAGAACAATGGAGGTGAAAATGTTTTGATTAGTGATCATGATTCCTTGTCAAGTAATATGGAAATTGAGTCTTTTGATGGTAGTACTAATGCTAAGGTATAATTTTAATTGTTAGTTCTGATTTTGATGAAGTATATTGGTTGGAAAACAAATTTAATGCTTTGGATTACATGATAGGTAGTAGAGGAAGGATGAAACATGGTAATGTTGTAAGTTTGAAAAAAGTGGTGCACAAAAAGATTCTAGTGGACAAGGAAATGAGGTGGATCCAAGATAGACACAAGATCTACAATTGTTTCTGAGTGCAACTCATGAAACATTTTATTTCTACCTAGGGTGTCTGATGTAGGAGCATCCAAGGTAAAATGGCAATCCTATATCACCAAAAATATTGTTATTTTAATTGGTTTATTTTCAATAAGGGCTTAGACGCTAGGTGAATAAATATTTTGATTTGAAACTTTGTAATCTCCCTTGGGAAGAAATTATAATTATAATTTTGGTGGGAAATATGTATTTATGAATATTTTCTAAGGAAAATTTGGGAAAATACCCCTCTTGGGCATCCAAAATGATGGTGGGGGCCATTTGGGTTGCATGTGCTTGCATGTTCAATTGCATTCCTTGCATGTGGTTGCATGTTTGTGCCATAATACTTGCATGTTGTTGCATGGTTGTCTTTACATCCATTGGGGCCACCGAGAGTCAAAGCAGGTGTCTTGATTGACCAAGATGATTGGCCACAAGTTAAGCATCCATGTGAAGGTGGTGAATAATATGAATGATTTTATATTTTATTTTCTTATCTCTCCTCAAGTTGGGAATTGGAATTCTAGGTGGTTTATGGAGGTTTTTTTGAGAAACCAATGGTGGTTTCTTCTCACACAATTTCTATATAATGATGCTTGCTCATTTGGTGAGGGGCTTTTGGAGAAGTTATGGTTGCATACCTAGATGCTTTTGAAATGAAGCTAGAATGTTGATTTGTAGATTTTTGTATGTGTGAAGCCCATGTTGTATGTGAGCATATGAGCTCCATGATTATGTAATTCATTTTCAGATTTTTAAGTTAATATATGTTGCAGATTTCTCTTCCACTTTATGTGTTTCAAGTTAATTTGTGGTCTTCTTGCATAGTGTTTCATGTGTGTTTGTCATCAAATTTGATAGGGATACTCTCCCTTTACATCACCACTTCAAAACTAGTTTATTAAGAAGAAAGAGTTATTTTATTTGGATAAATATGAGACGGTTTAGGTCTCATCACCCAATGTGTTTGATGTGAGAGCATTCAAGTCCACAAGAAATCTTGCATCTCAAAAAATATTTGTAAGTTATTTTTTAATTTTGGCTTGAATTTTTTTGTTGTACTCTTCTTTTTTAAATTGGGGGTAAGCTTTTTTTTTGAGCTATGAACCATTGAGGCCACAGATAGGGGGCCTCATCCCCAACATGAATACTTAGAAATAACACCTGATTAGGGGTTTGGACCTTGGTGGAAAGAATCACAACACCACAATTTAACTACCACATTTTATATTTATTGATAATCTTTGTTGTACTCTTGTTGTTCATGAGTTTCAAGTTTTAAATTCAATGAATCCAATTGATAGAAGGTATAATAGGGTCCTCATGTTTCAAATTTGGTTAAGTCTATAGGCTAAAATTGACTAAGTTATGCAAGTACAAAATTTAGGTTTGTCAGTAGATGTGAAAATTTAGTCTACTCTTGGATGTGAGAATTTAGTCTACTCTTAGATGTGAAATTTTAGTCTACTTCGAGATGTGAAACTTCACTCTACTATTGGATGTGAAACTTTGGTCTACTACGAAACTAGATGTGGAACTTTAGTCTACGACCAAATGTACAACTTTAGTTTACCATGAATGTGAAACTTCAACCCACTACTAGATGTGAAACTTTAGTCTTCTACTAGATGTCACCTTTTAGGTCTTTTATCAAGTTCACTTTAATTTTCTTATGGAGGTCTTTTGGTTCAAATTTTTTCAAGTATGGAAAATGCAATTTATTGTGTGGAACCAAACATTCTGACCTCACTCTTCATCTAGTTTGGAATAAATTTTCTACAAGGTTGCAAGATTTTAAAACTATTCAAGGGAGGTTTGTGGGTTTCTAGTGTGGAACTAGACATTTGCAATTTCTCAATGCTTAACCATGCCTTCCAACTGGGATTCTCAAATTTCACTTTTCTATCCTATTCAAAAAATAATTTTTACAAGACATAAAGGCACTAAATATAAAAATATAGGATTTAGATGGGGAACCAAAACTCTTGACTTCACTTGTTCCATGTTTTCTTGAACCAAGTCCCTACAAGAAGGATTTAAGATGGACTTAGATAAAGTTACTAAATTTCACCACAAAACTGGATGAGTTTGTATTTCTCTAAATGTCTTTTTCTAAACTGTTTTCCCACAACATGATAAAGATCTAGTTCACAAGGATCATTCAACTATCAGAAATTTTGAATGCCTTGATACATGTTGTTGTGCCTTCTGCACACACGCCCCATTCATATCGTGGCCCCCCTCTTTTTGTTTTACCTCTGTCGGTTGTTTCGCATTTGCATCAGTTTTTGTGCCCCTATTTTTGAGCTTAGGTTGGTCAACTACCTTAAAATTTTCTAAATCTATCTTGGCCAACTCATTTACCCAAGTTTTGGGAGGTTTCAATAATTTTCTAGAAAATTATTGTGGGTCTTCATCCTGTGGAAGCCGCCCCATCCTTTGTCGCCTGTGGGTCCCTTGTTGCGGGTTTCCCTTTGCAGAATTCTATTTCTTCTTTGTTGTTCCCAACGACATTCCTCCTGCATCTGCCCGCAATAGAATTTTTGTGTAGTTGTTTCGCACTTGGTTTTTTTGCAATGTCCTCTCACCTCCTAGCTTTTGCGTGGCATGTCTCCACACAAAATTTACCTTAACATCTTCTGACCATCGGGTTTTCACAATCTCATCAACCTCACGTATGATGGGACCTACAATTAATGCTATCATTAATGGTCATTTTATTATAAATAGGCCCCTCCATACCCATCATTTTCATCTACATTCTTTGAGTTCTAAGAGCCAAGAGAGAAGTTGCACACATGAAAGATTCGAGGACTACGACTGTAATTACCTCCTCCATTCATGCAAACAGGGTATGTATTCGAGCTCCCATCATTCATCATTTCAGCGTTGTCTAGGTTGTGTGTTTAGGGTTTCAAGTTGTTAAGATGTTTAAATTATGGTTTACTGCTATTCTCGAGTGGTGTACACCGTCACGCCCCCCGCTTCACCGATTTATGCGTTTGAACATCCACGCCCTAAATAATAAAGAACTGACCTCTACACATTCATGAGTTTGTGAAGCCCTATGTGCGGGAGTCCATCCTCCCTCAACCATGTCTTAATTGTCATGTCTCATTAGCTCCTCACACTTCGGGTCCCGCCTACCTTTCCCGGATGCCTTTCCAAATGATGTGATTGAATGATTGGATTTCTAAGTTGATTGCGGAGATCACCCTACGAAAACCCGAATGTGGGACTCTACTTCCCCATAGTCATGACTAACAACCCACTTCACATGAACCCCTGCTTTGATGATTCTATTTTCATTGTCGTCATAGGAATACTAAACATCTAGTCAAGTGAATGACTAAGTCATTAGGTTTAGGTAGAAACTCCCTTGCGGGCCTCTGCATGCGGGTTGTCATCTCAATCGTCGCCATTTCAAATGACAAAATCCTAGCAGAGCCCTGCCATACGATCCCCGCATCACTCTCTATTGTGAACTTTGAACTTAAGCCGAAGTGTCAAAATTGCTAAGGTAAGATGCCATCACAGGTCTACCTTTGTTGGTCACTACCGTTAGAAGGTTGCCCCTATGAGGCTATTGTTTAATAGTGAAGCCCCCGCTTCCTTCCAGTGTGTGGGTCTTGTGCTCCTTGCTTTCGTAAATGATAACTTTGAACTCAAGTGAAAAAAACTTCAAGTCAAAACCATCTTCTACGGGTTTATCTTTGCAAACAATCATCTGTGGTAGGCTATCATTCCTCAGCTATCTCTTACAGAAAAAACCTATCAGCTTCCCACCTTAAGGACCCTACACTTATCAATGCTGCCAATATAACAAACGCATAAGTTGTAAGAATCACAAGTCAAAATGTCTTGGCGAGCCCGCCTGTGTGTACCGCCACTTGCAGAATTCTGCCCACTCAAAGTAGCTCCCTAATGATGGAACTCTTATGGTCCACAACCTCACAGATTCTACATGCCCCATCTCCGCAACATTTAAAAAGATAACATTTTCAAGTGGGGCATCTAGACATGATTTCCTTCACATGCTAAAAGACTTTAAACAAAGTTGACTAAGTGAAACACCATTATGGGTTCTACCTTGCAAAACTTCACTTACAGAACATTGCCTTCCTTAGGCCATTTCTTATGGAAAAACTCAAACAACAATCCAATTCGTGGCTTCCGCATCACCAATCCCCACATGAACTTAAAAGATCACTCCAACCAAGCGAAATAACTCAAAGTTCTTACATCATGAATTTACGCACGTGCCTAATGGTTTTACACTAAATTTGATCGATGATCAAACATTGTGCAAATCTACCATTGGAACTACGTCTGCAAAATTCCATCCTCCTGGGGCTGTTCCTAACGAAATTCACCCTGGCAGTTTCTACAAGGCAGAAACCCGCACCTCCAGACCCATAAATCAGTAAAATGCACAAATTAACTCAAAATAATAAAATGTGATGAATGTAATGATCTTTTAAAGGTATGTGGATGTATTTAATGATATGTTTGCATGATTTAACTAATGTTTTCCCTCTTAATCTATCCAGGCACTTACTACACACTTTATGTGGAAAATTTATGGAACCAATAGAGAAGCCAGTGGAGAAAACTGACAAAGGAAAGAAGACCACAAAGATTCCAAGAGGGAAGGAAGAGAAGGAACAAATGAAGTACGAGTTCCACAGGGTCAAGTGCACCTCGAAGATTACATCTAACTACAGAAAAGTAACTAACATAGACTTGGTTCATGTCAGCATTAATGAGTTCAGGTAGCGGGTCATGGTTAACCCTAAAATAGAGGAAGCCTTGATAATTAAGAAGAGTGGAATTTACAAGGAAGCGGGCTTTCTTCCTACCCTAGTCATTTCGGAGTTGGTTTTTGCATGCCAGGAATGTTACCATGCACAAACCAAGAGAGTAATAATTGTAGACGAGAGATTTTTGGCTAACCTTACTCCCATGTCCATTGGAAAAAACATTCGACATCCCCATGTTTGATAAAAGGGAAGAGATCGAGAAGGAGTTTGTTGTGAATGTCTAGAAAGTGGACCCCATGGGGTGCAAAAGGACAATTAACCAGACATGACTAGACAACAAGAGGGTTAGTGCTAACAAGGTCCCCCAGACATTATACAAAAGTGACTTTGTAGAGGAAGTCAATGACCTAGTAATGCTTCTGAGCAAAGTAATGGGCCTCCCCATTTCCTCAGTCTTTAAGGAGTGGATGTTTTATTTTGTAGAAGAGATCCTTTGAGGAGAGGCCAAGTTTCATTGGGCCAAGATTATTATTGAGAATTTACATAGCCAATTTGTTGCAGTAAAGAAAACTTCAAAGTTCTACATGGCCTCTTATCTAGTATACCTTATGGCAGTAAAGTTTTCTTATAAAGGATTAGACTGTGTTGACACCTTGGGAACGAAGAAGGGGAAAATCGAGTGTATGATTGTTATCCAAAACTCCAGTACAAAAATTTCAAGAAGGATTACAAGAGGGTTAATGATGCTTTCATCAAACACATCATTAAGACCCTGGTAGGTGACTATCACAAAAGAATGTCCCATAGTGCCAAGGCAATAGTGAAGGGTTTCAGGTATTGGTTCATCCAGTTCCCTAATTTCACGTATATCAGGGCTGAAGGATTCTTGGGGTTCCTGTATTGACTGCCTGCTACCCCAACGACAGGATCATATTGTTGGAACTCACTAGACACTTTCAAACTGCCCAAAATTTTTTGCACAACATGCACCGTGCTAGGGTCCCATACCCCATTACATTTGGGCAAGGGATGTATTCCTGCCCTACTGCCCCATTCACAGAATACTCAGAGAAATAACTTGAAAAATGCAACCTCAAGTTGCACACGAAAAGAGGAGGCTTAGACCCTCTTGGAAAATTGAAGTAGGTTGGAAGCCAGTACACCCATAAGCCACACATTGAAGATTTCTGGGAGAAATACAATGATGACCGTGAGTTCCAAATGCAAAATTACATGAGGATGACTACCAAATTTATGAAGTCAATCAAGTTGTACCAAGTCATCTGTACCCAATCGCCGATAAAATTGTTGAAGATGATAATGTCCTCAATGAGAGGTATAATATTATGATCAATGCACCAGTTCCTTTCATTGATTGGGCTGAGCAGGAGGTTACAAACCTAAATATTATCACTCGGCCAATGGAATGAAGGACAAAGAAGTGGCTAGATGATCAAATAGACCAACTGCACAAGAAATGTGCAGAGCTAACCTTTGGGGAGCTCGAAGATGAAATAGAAAGTGAACAGACAGTGGTGTCACTCTGGGATCTTCGAGTGAGGCTCCTAAGTCTCTATGTGTTTCAAGATCCAAGAAAAGAAAAGACACATCTAAGTGGCAGCAAAAGCAAAAGGTATAAACTCGAAAGAAAACTGAGGGGCACAAGACACCGAAAAACCAAAGAGGACAAGAGTCTTTGTTCCTAATATTTTGCCATACAAGAAGGACCTCTTCCCCAAGAGGAGGAAGAAGCTGAACAACTGTTCTCGCCACCACCCACCACCTCTGTGCTCCCATCCATCATAATTGTTGCTCCATCCCCTTCCACTCCTCAATCGCTACCCATCTCATCTCCGCCTAGTGTGGACATCTCTTTCCATCTCACCTCTACTTCCCCAACTGCTCCCGTGGGGGTGCTCAATTCCTCTTCTTCCACCACTTCCCCACTATCATCTTCCTCGCTCCCGCCTCCGTTTCCAACTATTTCCACCTTGCCACCTTATTTTCTCACAACCTCTATGGAACCCCTCACCTTAACACACACCTTTGCTTCATATTTGCAAAATGTGCCATCTCATCTCTCTGAGGTTATTCTAAACCCTCAAGTCAAAATGCATATGGCCCAACTTGTTGTTGCCTTACCTCCCCCTCCACCTCCTACTAAGCCACCTAAGATGGAGGCACCAATGGAAATTTTTGAAGAAATGGA
This sequence comes from Sequoiadendron giganteum, assembly GCA_007115665.2. NCBI lineage: Eukaryota > Viridiplantae > Streptophyta > Pinopsida > Cupressales > Cupressaceae > Sequoiadendron > Sequoiadendron giganteum. Next base: position 610,643,583 of record CM021104.1, read on the forward strand.
GAGGTTGAGTGGGGAGTAGCCCAAAGAAGCAACAATATATATCACTGAGGAACTTGAGGACTCAGATCGTGAGGACTACTTCAAGCATGTTGAAGGAGGAATAATAATTGATTTAGATGAAGTAGCCTCTGATGAGGAAGGGAAAAAAACACCTAAGGGCAAGGGTGCAAGTAAGTTTGATATTTACTATGATGTTGAAACTTCAGATCAAGAACCTAAAGGAGAGCAACCTGAGGATGATAAGGATGAAGAAGCAAAACCAGAAGGGCATCATTCTGAGGAAGGGAAATTTGACATAGAAATTGATGTAGAGCAAGTTGATGAGCCTCTAGGAACTAACCAAGATGAGGGCATGCAACATGAAGAAGTACCTCCAAAAGGAGAACAAGATGAAGAAAAGAAAGATACATATGGAAAGGATGCTAAGCCTGACAAAGGTGTTGAGATTGAGCCTGAAAAAGATCAAATGGGCAACACAAGAATAAGATACTACTAGTGCAAACAATGAAGAAGTTGTTGAGCAAGATAAGGAGAAAGAAATAACACAAGAAGAGGAACAAAATGAAGAAGAAAAAAATGAGGACACTCCTAGGTATGATGAGGATGAACCTTAAAAATACAAAGAGGAAGGGGGAAACAGTGAATTCACCACTACATCCTCAGATCATCAAATGGAAGTCCCCTCATGGTTAGAGCAACAGCTAAAAAGGAAAGCTCTAGTGCTCATAGACCCCAAGGCTTGTCTGGAGGCAATCTTGGCCAGAACACAGGTGAAGACCTGGAAAGAAAAGAAGCCAAAAGTGAGGTCTCATATCACTACGGATGCCTCAGGCTCTAGAATATTACAAGTGGCCACTCCCACCACAAGCAAGGATGCAAACACTCTTCAAGGAAAGGACTACCAGGTGACAACTATCAACTTGTGCCCAACCTCTCAAGCTCAGCAAATCAATGAATTTCAAGGTTCATGTCCACCATCCTCCAACAAATGACTAAAGATCAATCAAAAAAGGAGGAACTAAAAGCACAAGTGGTAGAATTAACTACCTATATACAACCGTGGACAAAATTTGGAGAAGAAGCTCCAACAGAATCATCGACACTTGCCCTATTGTCTAAAGAAGAAGTTAATAAAATGGAGAAGATGAGGAGCTTAACCAAGTCTATTTATAACTCGTTCAAGAGAGTTATTGGCATGGGTGAGAAGGGCATCCATTGCACAACCAAAATGCATAATGAATATCGTGTTTTTCAAAAGGAAGTAGAGCAAGAGATCAAGATCTGCAAATAATTCCATGAGCTTTATAGAATTACATGCCCCAAGCTGGAGAGCACTCTCAAGCTCTCCTGGGAAATCTAGGAAAAGGAGTTGGCCTTGCAAAAAGAAGACCATTGGCTACCCGAGGCATGGCTGCCCAATTTTGAATACAAAAAAGGAGTTCTGGAAAAGTACGTGACAAAATTAGAGGCCAAACATGAGCGAATTGTGGATTACCGGGTTGAGTGTGATGAATTCCTAAAGCGAATGATAGGATATGAGATGCCAACACTAGAGTTGGACCAAGAGGCTATCAAGTGCGAGTTTCACAAAAGAATGGAACAAGGATCCGATGACACTTTGTCTGTAGATTTCATGGATTTTGTTGTGTGAGCCTTCTCAAAGTCGGAGAAAATGATCAGAGCAGGACCAATGTGCATAAAGCATCTGGATCAAATGATGAAAGGATTCAAGAGGGTTTCCTTCTAGATCTCAAAATTTGAGCTCTCTGAAGAAAAGAAGCTCTTGGCTATTATTGGCAAGTTTGTTGAATATGCCACCTTGCAAAAGGAAGTTGGAAACCCCATTATAGAAGACAAATATTTTTTAAAGTAGCTAAAAGCCAAAATCAACTAGAGGAAAAATAGGCTACAAGACAAAATAGGGAAAAGACAAAATAGCCTATTTTTATATTGTAAATTTTGTACTCTTATTAGGTGATGTGAAAACTCTAAACTAGAATGAATCCGAGCCACTCATTGTAAAGCAATATTGACCAATCATTCTACTTCTTGAAAGCTATAAATAGGGGAATCCTCTCATTTTCAACAGGTTAGATGAGTCGTTGTGTAAAGGCATTTTGCTGCAATATATGAGAAAAGCATTAAAGTTGATGGTTTCTTAAGTATTGTTCATCATGTGTGGATGATTTAGGCATCAAAAGTTTATTTCAAGCATTGTACATTTTTGTTTAAGTCTATTTTCAATTGTAGTTCATGTTCAACTTTAATGGTGGTTGTATGTTGTAGTATTTGATGTACTTCCAACTCATACTTTTTGTAATTTGTTGATGAAAAATTGTTGTGTAAAGTTAGTTTGAGCTTGTTTACATGTTGCACATAAGTTCAATTGTATGTTCATGCTAAATAGGTGAATGCTACAATCTAAAAATATGAAAAGAGCCTTAGAAGATTGTACTAGTTTTGTGACACTGTAGGTTGTCCTTGGTTAAGAAAAACTTAGTTTTGGGAGTTTGTCTACTTCAACATCTGCCATTGTTACTGTTGACCATAATTTTAGAATTAGAATAACTTATAAACCCTTCATCCTTTTGAATTTTATTTTAAAATATGACAGAAACATAGAATTCCAACATCATAACGTTGTCATATCTGATGAACAAGAAGAGTTTCAGACTGTTGTCATAAAACCGCTGCCACTGTTCATCCATTTCCAGAATTCTGAAACTTCATCACAGACTCAAGAAATCCATGGGTTTTTAACCATAAAGGACCCTTGTGATTACCGACAAACCACATCAAACCATTGAGAGGTTTTTGCAAAGTCATGACTTGACACCCAAGAGACCTTGGGGTGATTTTCTAAAACTCAGTTGTAGATTTTCACCTTTCAAGAGAGATAGGACATTTATGTTCTATCTATGTTGAGAATTGAAAAAAAACCCATCAAAAAAACTAGCGGTAGAAGGAGGGCTACTGGATGAAGCTGGATCAAATTGGGTCCTTCTCCCCTCAAAGATTTCATAGAATAACCAGATCAGGGAAAACTTTAGTGGTGAATTTTTGCCAATTGGCGAATTATTGAAATTGGGACCTCCAAAAATGGTGAATAGTACAAGCTAAAAAAAATGCTGAATCACCAAGTTCTTACAACAAAATTTTTTTGTCTTGATTAATTCGCCTATGTATTGTATTTTAAACGACCCGCCATTGAAACTAATTCGCCAACAATTTATACTATAATCACAAATATCAATTATATTCGCCAGTAATATTATACTCCTACCATTGATTTTAGGGAAATATCGCCACAATAATAAATGACCATTTAATTTTACAGATATTTTAGCCTTGAATAGGGCTTTTAATTATTGCCATCAAATCATCGCTTACCTTTTTAATCCAACGGCTGCAGGTTGATTCCGCGGCCTAATACACACATGCCTTTTAAAAGGCCTGTTGAGGCCCGAAATTTGTTTTGGGCCACACGATTAGATTTAATTGTGTGGCCCAAAACAAATTTCGGGCCTCAATAGGCCTTTTAAAAGGCATGTGTGTATTAGGCCGCGGAATCAACCTACAGCCGTTGGATTAAAAAGGTAAATTTCTAATCGATGGTAATATTTAAGCTTTTCATTTATTCTTAATTTTAAAGTGATATTTTAAAAAAAACACTTAATCCGTGTGTTCTCCAATGCACTTTTGATAGTGAATTTATGCGGAGCGCGCTGGGGCCGCTGTCCCCGGACCCCGTGAGGGGGTGTTGCCCCCTCGACCCCCACAAGGGGGCTTTGCCCCCTTGACCCCATCCGTGGCTGCCGCCCCCGGGCCCCTACTTCAATATTACAAAAAAGAAAAAAAAATGGGGTAATTGCGCCGACCAACTATGCAAATTTTTAAAGGAGAGATTCGCCATTTTAATGAACCATTTTAGTGATTATTCACTAGGATTCGCCAATGTGATTTTTTTTTTTTACCAATTATCCATTAAGATTCACAAGGATTTTACAAATTTTTGAATAATGTGCATAAGATTCGCCAAGGAAAATTAATATATTTTTCAAATAAAAGGAAAGATTCGCCAGGATTTTACACCTTTGCTGAGGGGGGGGTTTCTTAAAGTTATCCCTGAACCAGATCCACACTAGATAAGGGAGAATTCCAGGAGTTAAAGGATACCTACTAGGGCTAGGAGATCCAAGAAAGGGAACCTTCAACATCAACTCCACTCATTCGACCCCCATCCCCTCCATCTCCATCTTCTCCTTCATTTCAACCAACTTTTTCTCTATTTAGCAACCACATTCAAAGCACTGTTACAGCTGCCATACCTTAGCCACAAGTTGTTGCAACTCAGCCATTACCACCTCCACCTTCACCAATAGCTTGGTTGGGAAACAATCCATCACCACTGTGCTTCAAAGATTATTATGCAATGCCAAAGAATTTGGAAGGCTTCTGCTCCAAATTCCACCCAAATGACCCTCAAAGGTCATCAAAAGAACACCTCGAGATTTTCCAAACAACCCTCAAGGACATATAGATTGAGCATGAAGATGGTGCCTGCAAACTCTTCCCTTATTCACTGGGAGATGAAGCATTCTATTGGTACATACACTTACCTACAGGCTCCATCACCTCTTGGAATCTCATGAAGAACATGTTTTTGTAGAAATTTAAAGTCCCAGTTAGCCCCATAAACTTGTATCAATAGTTCATGTCAGTGAGAAGGGAAGTTAATGAGCCAATAAGCTCATTCAATAATAGATTTCATCGAGCATACATGAAATTGCAGACGTCTTATGTAGTTGATGATGCTTTGGCCAAAGTGGTATATTATTCTACCTTAGACAACCTTACATCCACCTTGGTAAAATATATGCATCAACCACCTGCGAGTTTGGTGGAGGCTTATGCAGAAGCAATAAAAGCAAGCACCGACTTGAGGCAACACATTATAGGTTTGTTGCCTTCATTGGGACCTACTGCCAACCCTGGAAAAATTTATGGACTCACCCATGCCTTGTCTCATCAAACTCCATTGATGAATTCGATCTCATAGCTTCGCATAGTGCCACATCTCGGGTCTCCACTGAACTAAGCTTCATTAGTTCCAAGCTACTTGCAGGCCCCAAATCAGCAGGTCTATTCTCAACAGTCCCACATACCTTCATACCTACAGAACTTGGAAGCTCCAACTGCCTAACAGAGTTCATCTACAACACATTTGGTTTTCCTCCAAAATTCAGTATCAACGCAAAGCAACGCCAACAAGGAGCGAATAGATGAATTGGCCGAGTTAGTAAAGAATTTGTCTACTTAAGTAACTCACTTGAGGAATCAAAATAACTAGTTGCAAGCCTCTCAAAGGAGAATTCAAGCTAATCTCCATTGAGATAATCGTGATTCAAGACCATCTTCATGGCATAATTATGAACAAGGTCAACCTTCCAAACAAAACTTTGAAAGGAGGTCGTCCCAAAGGCATAATAGAATGTGGAATACCAGGCCCAACAATGGTGGGGTATCTATCCCTCTTGATCCACTCAGAGGTGCAGACAATCCTTCAAGTGGGGTATACTTGGTTGAGGCAACGTTATGCAGATGGTGTAGGATCCATCAAACCAATAGACATTCAGAGCTAGATTTCTCGAAGTTTCAAACTGCTGCTACGATCTTTCAAGTGGAGGTGCAAAATGCTACTGATGGTTCAACCTATAGGGAAATAGTGCCTTCAGAGCCATATGATTCAATTTTGGTGGTCAACCAAGCGCCCTTCCCTCAAGGCGACATGAATGATCCCAAGAAGGAGGTTACATAAAAGGAGAATGAAGTGAAAGAGGTAACCAACAAAGGCATCCTATCTCAAATGTTTAATTCAATAGATAATGGACCTAAAGATGAGGAAGAATAAAGGGAGGAAGAGGTTCACATGTTCAACAAATGTTCAACCCCTTATGACTTAGGAAATAGGTAAGTTGGTGGTCCATTTATGACTTCTACACCACCAAATAACTTTAGGACCCCTTGATCCAAACACTAGCAATAACCCATCTTATCCTAGGGTTCCAACCCAGTAATTTAATAGGAATAGGCAACCCGATCCAACTAAACAACAACCTACCAATTCTACCCAAGGAAATTCATCTGAGGCAGATGTTGAGAAAATGGGAAAATATGTGGCCAAAGATTTTAAGAACGTGAAAATAAGCCTGCTAGTCTTTGAGTTGTTAAGAATACCCGCCATTAGGAATGCCTTCTTTAGGTCATTGAATGGGAATACCCCATCGAAACCATCTTAAAAGGTAGTTGCAAATAAAGTTTCATTTGACACCTCTAGTAGTCAACTAGTGGTTAGGGAAATTGTAGGGAAGAAACCTGAACAACCACCCAACAAAAATCAACAACCGAATAAGTAGCCAACTAAGGAACTGTTACCTATTTTTAGCTACAACTCAAAATAGGTAGAGTTGAATTTCATTCATCATGAAAAGGTACACAAATAATTTTTGCTAAGTATTCATCGCTAAAAAAAAAAGGCCAATTACTTTTGAATTTCGGTATCATTGTGCAAATGTTGTAACAAAAAAAAATCATAAAATTGCATAATGTTTGTTGCTTTATTCATCTTTTAAAAACTAAGGTCCCATACAAGCCATGGGAGTAGCTTAATTTGATTTTTATAATCAAATAATGAACACAAAATAAAGTTGTAAACTACACAACTGAAGATAATGTAAACAGGAAGAAGGAAGTGATTCGTCATTGCCTGTAATGATGAATCATTTTTACTCGATGTCTTCAAGTTGTAGTGTCTCCAATGCCTCCAGGTTGTTTCAACTCCAAGCTCTATGGTTTCCTGCAAGATTGTTGAAAGGTGGTGTTAGAGCAATGATAAATCACATCCTTTCTCATGCCTATATTACCAACAAAAATGTAACCTACATCCTATCAGGCATTCATCAAATGATTAACTCATCAAAAAGTAGATAATCAAAGAGCATAGGTTCAATGGAAGCTTTCAGCTTCAATTATTTGCTAACATGTTTTTTCACTATGCAAGAACAGGTTCATTATGTTCATGATCAATTTTCATCAAATATGTGGAGAAAAATAGGCTCCCACAAGGGTTGAGCCTAGCATATCAGGAGGACACCCTCTCATTTACATCATTATATGAGAGTCATGAAATATTCAAAACAGTCATTAAGAAAAGTTGTTGTAACCAAGAAGAGATTCATAAAGCAACCTTATTTCAACATGGTGAAAACAGTTTGAGCAAGCATCTTATTGCTCATCATACTAAAAGAATGATCAAAACATGTTAAGAGATCATCATTTTTATTGTTTTCTTGTTTCATCTCTACCTTACATTCTACTGCATTTTAGTGAGGTATTGAGCCCCTTTATATTAAAGGGAGAGTAGGGTATCAATCCTATTTAGACTGTTCTAAACAACTTTTGACATACATATAAAGTCTAGAGGCTCAAAGAGAAAGAGGTCTACATCATAAAAACTTCAACATCATCATCAAGCAAACAATCTATATGACTATAATAAAGGCATCAAAAGGAATTAACAAGAAGTCAAGAGAGCTGATTTTATGTTCATTATCTATTACTGTTAATTGCCCACAAAGAGCTAAGGGAAACTCACTTCATGCATATCAAAATAGAACATCAATCATCAAGCTAGTTCATGAACTAATTGATGAAATTGTCAATGATGATAAATAAGCTATGATAGTATGAAAGGAGGCAACCATGAAGTGGATATAAGGAGTCTTAAAGGACTGTAAGGCATGAGTACATAATTGAAGTGCACTTAATGAAAGCAAGTATGTGAATACATCAATTTCAGAATAGAGTTCAGTTTCACCACAAGAGTTCAGTTTATTTCTTCATAAAATGAAACAAAGAGAGGGACTATAATAATGCATAATAGTCATACAAGGTCAATCTAGCCATGAAAGCAATATTGAATATCAAAGAATATGAACCAGTTTCAAGGGTGAATAGAAGACAATGGCCTTAGCAACCATCAGACCGTGAAGAGTTTTTATCAGAGTTGGAGGAGAAATTTTAAAAAGGAAAGGAAAAATAATATATACATTCATAGCATCTGAAGTAAATAGAAGAGTATATGAGCTTCATTGCACAAGGAAAACATGACACTATTCACAGAGAGAAATCACAAGGCATTGCAGCTATGTATAAAAGTTTTAAATGAAGCATAATTATGCTGTCAATGGAAAGACAAGATGCTGAAATAAAAAAACCAGATATAATGTCTGCACATTGGTAACAAATAAGTGAAATGGAGAGTCAAATGGAGCCATCTTCAAAAGTAAAGTGATCACAACTCTCAGGATGCAGGAGTAAAAAGGGAAGAGCCTGCAAGTGCATTTAATAATTTTCTCCCATCACTTCTAGAAGGCTCTTATCGAATACATGAAACATTTTGTAAATCCAAGGGTTTTGTATGTTTCAAGAAGGGATGTCATAGGTTTTGCACAAACTTAGTTTGTATTCATGAGGTTTGGCCTAGGTTATGTATTTCTTCACTAGAATACAAAAATAGAAACATTCAGCCAAAAAATAATAATCCAGGACTACATTCATATAGTTGTGGCTTGTGATGAAGTGGGTTTCAAATCCCTCAGTACTAGAAGCCTCTTCTTTCTCTTATAAGGAAAATAGAAACAATGAAATACTTCACAGATTTTTCCATTAGCAGAATGCAAAAGGATAAAGAGACAAGTTGCAGCCATCTACAGAAAAAGGATTTTATGAAACCCAAATGAAGACAGGAGTGAAGTCCAATGCAAAAGTAAAATGTGCCATGGTAGCGGCCAAGAAGCTAGAAGATGCTTAAAAAAAGTGGAGGTCAATACTCAAAGAAGGACTTACCATGCGACCTCAACAAGTTCTGTAGGTTCTAAGCTGTATAAAAAATTTTGTTTCTTCCATTAAAGCTCCACCTACAAATCCTCATATGATAGCCACGAAGGATGGAGAAGGCAACATCAACACAATAAATACAAAATACATCAAACCATAGTCGTGCCCATGGCCTATGAGGCCTGTTTTATTCTTCAAATGAAGTCAAAAGTGCATGTAAATACAAATAGAATAGCATACCATTGAATCTAGAGGAGTGCACAACAGATTGGAGAAGAAATGAGCTCAAATGGTGATACAGAACCTCCAAACCCTACTCTCATGGCGACGCAACATCAAAAGCTTCTCAAGAAATCAAATTAAGAATGAAAGATTAGGGTTCGAGGTTTCTTTTTACTCGATGCCCTAATCTAATGATGTGAATTTTTTACCATGTATTTTCAATTAAATCATTCTGATTTATTTTGTTCGTGGCTATGACTTTAAGTCAAATAGCCTAGTAATCATGTGGCCGGTCTCTACAATAATATGCTTTGTTCTATAATTCTCGGTGGTGACCTTTGAGATATATGCCAGGTTTAATGTGGACGATGATCAAAGCATTAAATTTTGATGTCAAATATGCTAAGTGGTTGGTGTAGTTTATGCATGAATAATGCTAGATATAAAAGGAATGGAGGGGAGACATAAGGGGAAAAATACTATAAAAAAATTCACTCATGTGCATGTGGAGTTGAGGATTTGCATGCCTTTTAGAATTCCAAGAAAAAGGGCACTTTTGAGTTACATCTTCAGTTGGAGGAGTGTTTGTTGAATACTTTTTTAATCAACTTACATGCATATCCATTTTGAGATGATGAAAGTTCAGTTTCCTCCAGTTACGAGCCTTTTTTTCGAAGATTTTAATCTTTTCTCATGGGTATGAGTTTTTACTTTTAGTTCGCCTCAGTGCCACCTCCATGCAGTTTGTTGAATTTTAGTCAACCCAGAGGCCAGTCTTGAGTCACATTTCAGTTACATATAGTGTGAGATGGAGTTTTGAGCTGTTTAGGCTCAGTTTATAGCATTGGTGGGCCCCGTTTTTAAACAGTTTTGATTTTGCTCGCGAGAAGCATGATTGTTTTTTCTCACTTCCAGTTCACATTCAGTTTCGCCTCTTGGATGTTTTATGCATGCCTTTATTGTATGTATTGGAAAAAGTTATTCTTTTTCTTTTAGTTCTTATTTTTCATCTCTTTTGGCATACCTTTTGCAGAGACAAAGATTTGTAACTCAACTTTTACATTAATATAGTTTTTACAGCATTACAGGTTAATCATGTTTGTAATTTGTAGATGAATTCCTTCTGATTTTTAGTATTATATAGTTTTGCCTTCAATATTTTAGGCATCGTCATTGTGTTGTATTCGATCGAGAGATTATTGTATTTCATTTCAGAACCTTTAATCTTTCTGTCTCTTTCATAAATGTATGCATGCAGTTATGCTTAAGTTCACGGGTTATACATTGTGCATACGATTACTTTATATTTTGGTTGTGAAAACAAAAGTTTTCCTTCGAAAAAGATATTCTGTCAAAGCCTTTGTATGAAACATTCGAGTGTTTAAGTTGTCAAATTTAGTTATGCAAATAAAAATATTGAGAAATCAGCTGTGAGTCAGGTTGCAGATTAAGTTTCATTTATTAGGTGCATCACCATTCGTTTTAAGTTCAGTTTATGCATTCAATTAGATCCTTTCTTCCCTTTTCCATCCAAGTCAAATTTAATCATTAGAGAATAAAAATGGAATTTGGCCTATAATCCAGAGGTCTAGTTTCACAATAGGATACCCACAACCTGAAATTAGTCCAATGTTACATGGGATTGCAAAGCTTTTCAGCCTTGCATGCGGGTGCAAATCCCTGTGATAACAGGAACAAAATCAGGTACAAGTAAAAGATAGAAGCAATGAAAAGGATAAGGCTTAGGTAGCCCAAGCAGATGCTTTTGTAGACCTATTCTAGGGGAGGCTGGAGACCCCCCCTTTCCTATTGACCATCCATATGTTTGGTAAAAATCTGCATAATTGTCTACTAAAATCAGGAGCCTCAGCCAATGTTATGCCATTCACACTCTGTAAAGCATTAGGCATAACCCCTACCCCATCCAAAAGGAAGGTGACTCAACTTAATAAGAATGAGGTAAATATAGTGGGGGAGTTGAATAGGATCCCAATGCAAGTCACAACAGATCCAAGGGTGTAACGAGTTATTGACATCTAAGTCGCAAACATCTCAGACACTTATGGTATCATATTAGGAAGAGTCTTTACCCGAGTTGTAAATGGGTATGTTGCGACTAATTATTCACATCTGTGGCTACCTTGGAGGGGGTTTCCCAATCAAATCCATATTGACGCGATCCCAAGATGAAATTTATGATCACTTAATACAACAATACAAATGAAATGTTTTTTGCAGAAACAGAATTGGGGAATTACTTCCCAAACACATGTGAGGGTACAAAAGAGGTCCTTGTGTTATGTCATGCCTCCACCAATTTGACCACCCTTCCTAGTAGCACAAAAGCACTGATTGAGTCTGATGATGAAGATCTACAAGAAGATGGTAGTTTGGGTTTGTTTGATGGTTTCTGGGAATTTATGCAAAAATGTGTGCAAGACCGGCTCAATTTAGGAGCTAGAATGGATTTCAAAGAGTCGATGTTTCCCAGTTGGTGCAGAATACATGATGCATCCCATTTTGAGTTCGAATGCTACTTGTTCCAGATAGAAGTGGATCATATCAAATGGTAGATCACTCTGAAGGAGGCCTTGCAGGGACAACAAGACCCAAACCAATCTGAATGCAAACCACCTGAAGAAGAAGGAATGGATGTGTCGCCCATAGATGAGGTGTGCTCCACCGACTCTACAGGAAAATGCCTTTCCAAGTTCTAGACGTTGTACTTTGATGGATCCAAATCTAAGAAAGGAGTAGGAGCGAGTTTCGAGCTAATTAGTCCTTTGACTGAGACTTACTTTACTGCCCATAGATTGCAATTTTACTACACCAATAATGTAGTTGAATACAAGGCATTAATTCATGGATTGCTTATGGCATTGAGAAAGAAAGTAGAAATGTTGAAAGTATTCGGGGACTCTGAACTAGTCGTTAAGAAAGTAAGGAAATTATATTCATGTCATGATCAAAGGTTAGCTAACTATAGGCATAGATTATGGAACCTCATAGAGGGGTTCAACGCATTTAATATCCAGCTAATTCCCCAAGGAAAAAACCAAACCGTTGATGCCCTAGCACAAGCAACCGACACCTTACAAACTTTGTCATTAACTGGCCTAAATAAATTTACTATGGAACTCACTCCTACCCCGTCAATACCTGACAATGTGACCAACTTCCAAGTGTTTGAAGATGATAGGAATATTCTGGACTTCATCACTAGCTCATATGTATTTGCCTCCCAAATCATAGATGAAGTAGAGCCTAAATAGGTAGAAATTGATATAGAAGGGGTTATCAACTTGAATACAAACACAATACCTAGAGGTATGGTATAGTTAGAAAGAATATTTGACCTTGACCACATAGGAGATCAAGACCAACAAACCAAAAAGGACTCCATAGATAACTAGTGTGATGCTCATAATCTGGGCACTACAAGAGATGTAAAGAATGTTTTTATTGGCAAAGTCTGCACCCCAGAAGAAAGGAAGGGAATCATACCTATGTGTTACATACTTACCATGATGTGATAGCTTGGGGATACGAGGACCTCAAGAAATATGATACCTCGATCATCACCCACACCATTCCCCTCAAATCATATGTGAAGCCATTTGCGTAGCGACAACGCCCAATCAATGCACAACTGGAACCCATTATCTTCAAAGAAGTGTAGAAGCTATTGTATGCATGTATCATTTTCCCTATATGACACTCCACATGGGTGGCCAATTTAGTTCTGGTCATGAAGACAAACAAATAAATCAGGCTATGCGTAGATTTTAGAAATTTGAACTGAGCTTCTGAAAAAGGATAATTATACTGTGCCTTCACTAGATGAAGTGTTACAAATTGTAAATGGTTTGAAAATGATGTATTTCCTTGATGGTTACTCAAGGTACAACCAAGTAATGGTACTATATGAAGATAAGCACAAGACAACTTTCACCACCTAGTGGGGTACATTTGCATACAAAAGGATGTTGTTTGGTTTGATTAATGCAGGTGTAACATTTCAACGTGCCATGGATATAGCTTTCAAAGACCTCATTGGAAAATGCATTATCATCTAAATGGATGACCTCATAGTGTTCTCAAAGCAGAGAGGAGATCATGTCTTTGACTTAAGAAAGGTGTTCCATAAATGTAGAGAGTTTGGCATTTCGTTGAATCCAAAGAAGTGTATCTTTGGGGTGACTGAAGTAAAATTATTGGGACATGTGATTTCAGAAAAGGGTATATCAATTGATCTAGAGTGCATTCAGGCTATCCTAAATATTTAGCCACTAGGAAGTAAAAATTAAATGAAATCCTTTTTTAGGAAAATTAAAATTTTCAGGAAGTTCATCACCGAGTTCATAGAAACCGTGAAACCGTTGAATGCTATGCTTAAGTAGGATGCTAAAGTAGAATGGGCATTGGAAGCTACGCAATATTTTGTAGAAATTAAGAGGGCTATTGTAGACGCTCCTGTGTTGGTCAACCCAATTATTTTAAGCCTTTCTATATATTCTCATTTGCCTCAGATCACTAGTGTGCCATCATGCTAAAACATAAAGATGATGAAGGGAGTGAGCATCCTATTGCCTTCATGAGTGCTATGCTAAAAGATGTTGAATTACACTACCATAATATTGAGAAATAGGCATATGCATTTCACAGAGTCAAGAAGTTTAGGCATTACATTCTGAGAAAAAAGGTGTTTTCCATTTTCCCTAACCCAACTGTTAAAATATTGTTGATGCAAAATGAGCTAGGGGAAAGATGAGCCAAATGGGTTACACTACTGCAAGAGTATGACATGAAGATTCAACCAATGAAACTGGTTTGAGGACAAGACCTCACACGTACAATGGTAGAAATAGAGCCAGAACTCACCGTTCACCAATACCACTTGGAGGATGTTTCTCTAGATGAATGGTATGATGACATTGTGTACTATCTACTAAACAACAAATTCTTGCCATGTCTACAAGGAGTCCAGAAATAGGTCTTGCAACTGAAAATTAATAGTTATATGCTAAAAGGAGCCATGCTGTACAAAAGGAATCACGAAGGGATTTATCTCAAATGCTTAGGAAAAATTGAAGCAGTCAAAGTGTTGAAAGAATCCCATGATAAGTTTGGAATGAGACATGGATCCATTCCTTCAACAACTCACCAGATTCTATGAGTCGGGTATTATTAGCCGACATTATTCAAAGATGCTCACAATCATGTTCAATCCTGCCATGTATGTCAGACCGTTGCCACCAGGGAGAGGTATGATACTATTCCACTACAACCGGTGAGAGGTAAGACCATTTGCTCAATGGGGACTCCACGTCATTGGTCTGGTAAACCCACCATCCTCTGCAAGTCACAGGTACATTCTAATCGCAACTGATTACTGTACTCAATGGTTAGAGGCAATCTCTTGTAGACAATGCACCACTGAGGTAGTAATTGATTTTCTCAAAAATTGTACTATCAATCATTTTGGATGCCCCTTTGCATTAGTATGCAACAATGGTTTGGCTTTTGCTTCCCTTTAATTTGTGGGTTGGGCTTTTGACTATAGGATTGTACTAAAATTCTCATCAAACTACTACCCCCAGGGTAATGGGTTGGCTCAATCCACTAACAAGAACCTATTGACTGTCATATGTAAGCTGTTAAATAAGAACCCAAAGGATTGGCACACCCAGTTGTGGTTCTCCCTATGGGTAGATCACACCCAACACAAAGTAGCCATATCATCTTATCTATGGTTTGGAGCATGTTTTCCCTATTCACCTCAAGATTCCTATGTTGCAATTTATAAACACCTATTATGAGGAGGGAGAGCACCTTGAAGCTCATCTAGCTGAGCTACTCCATTTGGAGGAAAAACGTGATGAAGCTATAGAATTTTTTTCCAAGCATCAAGGCGTAGTCAAAAGATAGTTTGATCGAAAAGCCAAAGTCAAGGCCTTTAGAATTGCTGATCTAGTATTATGTTGGGACAAGTCCCATGAAAAGAAAGGGGGACATGGAAAATTCAATAAGCTCTATCTTGGCCCCTTTCAAATTTCTAAAATCCTAAGGGATAATGCCTTTTTCCTAAAGATACTTACTGGAGAGGACGTCCTGTTGTCAGTCAACGAGCAATACCAAAAGAATTATTTCCTTGTCTGAGTTGTTCAACTCACCCTTGTACATAGTTAGAGTAGGTATTTTTCTTGTTATTTTGTTTTGCTTCGCTTTCTCTTTCGCTTGTTCTTCCGACCCTTGTGTCATTTGGTTTTGATGCGGTGGCTATGCTTGGCCTACTCAAAGGGACCGCATTGTTACACATTCCCTTTTTTTCCACGAATAAATCTTCATGAGTTACCAAGGATTTATGTCCACTTCTGTGAGTCAGGTCTCTTCACCTGAACTCCAGCTTGACTTAGAATGGAACCCTTGTTTGAATCCTTTCACACATATCTCATAATTCATATAACACACACTTTTAATGCTCTTAATGAACTATACGATAGTTATCATGAAGCCTTAGCAATTGAAAATCTTAAATTTGTTTCACTGACCACTATAATCTCCAAACCCTACTATAAGTTTCATTTCTTATTCAGTTGAGCAAAAGGGTATAAAGAAAACATGGAAGAAAGAAAAAATAGGCAACTATGTGGGTGTGCGAACAACTCTATCAGGGCTATAGACACCTGGCTGGCAATAGAGAAATGTTCATGGGGATTACAGTGACAACTCTGTTGGGGCTATGGACACCTGACTGGCAGCGAAGCAATGCCCAAATTACTTTTGGAGTCAGATTACTTGCGTAGCTTGTCTTGGTTGATTGGTCATTGTCCTCTACGGTTTATGGGGGAGGGGAACGAAATTACTACACACACACTTTTGAGGTATTTTGTGACCCGATTCAATTAAGGATTCTATTCTCCTTTGAGATTTGAGTTCATTTGATGATGCCTACTTTTGGTTTGTGAAACCAAAGATTCTGGCTTTCAGATGAATCCTTATCCTTGGAACGCTCAAGAGTGTTCCCCAACAAAGTTGCCATTTGTTGTTCCTTCTACACACATGCCTTGTTTAGATCAGGGTCCCCCTCTTTTGTTTTTTCTCCATCGGGTCATTTCACGTTTTCCTCAATTTGTGTGCCCTTATTTTGAGCTTAGGTTGGTCAGGTGCCTTAAAATTTGCTAAATTTATCTTGGCCAACTCATTTACCCAAGTTTTGGGATGTTTCAAGAATTTGCGAGAAAAGCCTTGCAGGTCTCCATCCTATGGAAGTCGCCCTGTCCTTTGCCACCTGTGGGTCCCTTGTTGTAGGTTTCCCTTTGCAGAATTTTGTTTCTACTTTTTCGTTCCCAGTGGCATTCCTCTTGCGTTTTCCCACAACATACTTTCCACGTAGTTGTTTTGCACATGGTTTTTTCGCAACGTCCTCTCACCTCCTAGCTTTCACGTGGTGTGTCCCTGCATGAACTTTACTTTAACATCTTTCGATCGTCGAGTTACCGCAATCTCACCAACCTCACGAATGATGGGACCTACAATTAATGCTATCAATAATGGTTATTTTCTTATAAATAGGCCCCTCCATACCTATCATTTTCATCGGCATTCTTTGAGTTCTAAGAGCTAGAAGAGAAGCTGTGCACCTAAAATATTTGAGGACTGCGACTGTAATAACCTCCTCCACTCGCGCAAACAAGGTATGTATCTGAGATCATGTCATTCATCATTTTGGCGTTGTCTAGGTTGTGTGTTTAGAGTTTCAAGTTGTTAAGATGTTTAAATTAGGGTTTGCTGCTATTATTGAGTGACGTACACTATCGTGTCCCTCGCTTCACTGATTTTTGTGCTTGAATGTTTGCACTCTAAATAATAAAGAATTGACCTCTACACATTCATGAGCTTGTGAAGCCCTGCGCGGGGGAGTTCGTCCTCCCTCGGCTGCATCTTAACGATCATGTCGCATCGGCTCCCCACCCTTTGGGTCCTGCCTACCCTTCTCGGATGTGTTTCCAAATGATGTGATTAAATGACTGGATTTCTATGTTGACTACAAGGTTCACCCTGTGGGACTCCGCTTCCCCATGGACATGACTAACGACCCACTTCACATGGGTCCCCGCTTTGATGATTCCACTATCATTATCACTGTAGAAATACCAAACATCTAGTCAAGTCAACAACTAAGTCATTAGGTCTAGGCGAAAACTCCCTTACGGGCCTCTGCATGCAGGTTGTCATCTCCTCATCAATGTTTCAAACAAAAAACTCCTATTGGAGCCCCGCCATGCAATCCCCACATCACTCACTATCGTGAACTTTGAACTTAAGCCCAAGTGTCAAAATTGCTAAGGTAATATGTCATCATGGGTTCGCCATTGTTGGCCGCTATCGTTGGAAGGTTGCCCCTATGTGGTCATTGTTTAACAGTGAAGCCCTTGCTTCCTTCCGCTATGTGGGTCCCACACTCCATGCTTTTGTAAATGATCTTTGAGCTCAAGTGATGAAAACTTCAAGTCAAAACCATCTTTTGCGGTTCGTCTTTGTAGACCATCATCCACCGAAGGTCATCATTCCTCAACCGTCTCTTACGACAAAACCCTATTGCCTTCCCACCTTGCAGACCCTGTACTTATCAATGTTTCCAATATAATAAATGCATAATTGGTAAGAATCACAAGTCAAAATGTCTCAGTGGGCCCTGTTGTGCAGACCGTCACTTGTGGAATTCCGCCCACTCAAAGATGCTCCCTAATAGCGAAACTCTTACAACCCCCTACCACACGGCTTCTACATGCCCCATCTTTGTAACATGTAAAATGATAACATTTTCAAGCGGGGCGTCTAGACATGATTTCCTTCACATGCTAAAAGACTTTAAACAAAGTTGACTAAGTTAAACACCATTGCGGGTTCCGCCTTGTGGAACTCCACTTGCGAAACACCGCCTTCCTTAGGCCATTTTTTACGGCAAAACTCAAACAGTAATCCCATTCACGGCTTCCACATCACCAATCCCTGCATGAACTTAAAAGATCACTCTGACCAAGGGAAATAACTCTAAGTGCTTCCATCATTAATTTTTGCACGTGCCTAATGGTTTTACACCAAATTTTCTCAATAATCAAACATTGCAAAAATCTACCATCGAAACTCTGTTTGCAGAATTCTATCCTCCCATGACCGTTCCTAACGACATTCACCCTAGCAGCTTCCGCAAGGCAGAAACCCACACCTCTAGACCCGCAAATCTATAAAATGCATAAATGAACTCAAAATAATAAAATGTGATGAATGTAATGATCTCTTAAAGGTATGTGGATGTATTTAATGATATGTTTGCATGATTCAACTAATGTTTTACCTCTTAATCTATCAAGGCACTTACTACACACTTTGTATATAGGATTTATGGAACTAGCAGAGAAGCCAATGGAGAAATTTGACAAAGGAAAGAAGATTGCAAAGACTCCAAGAGGCAAGGAAGAGAAGGCACAAATGAAGTACGAGTTCCACGGGGTTGAGTGCACCTCGAAGATTACATCTAACTGGGGAAAATTAACTAACACAGAAAAATGCATAAAAGTAATTGACAAAGTCAAGAAGATTGCAAAGACTCCAAGAGACAATGAAGAGAAGACACAAAAGAAGTACGAGTTCCACGGGGTTGAGTGCACCTCGAAGATTACATCTAATTGGGGAAAATTAATTGAAACAAACCTGGGTCATGTCAACATTGATGAGTTCAGGTAGAGGATCATGGCTAACCCTAAAACAGAGGAAGCCTTGAGAATTAAGAAGAGTGGAATTGCCAAGGTAGCGGGCTTTCCTCTTGCCCTAATCACTCCAGAGTTGGCTTTTGCATGCCAAGAATGTTACCATGCACAAACTAGTAGAGTAATCACTGTAGATGAGAGAGTACTGGCCAACCTTACTATAATGTGCATTGGAAAAACACTCGGCATCCCCTTGTTTGATAAGATGGAAGAGATTGAGAAGGAGTTTGCTGCAAATGTCTAGAAGGCGGACCCAATAGGGTGCAAAAGGAAAATTAACCAAACATGGCTACACGATAAGAGGGGTAGTGCTAACAAGGTCCCCCAAAAATTATACAAAAGTGACTTCATAGAGGAAGTTAATGACCTAATAACACTTCTGAGTAGCGTAATGGGCCTCCCCACTTCCTCACTCTTTGAGGAGTGGATTTTTTATTTTGTAGAAGAGATCCTTCGAGGAGAGGCCAAGTTTCATTGGGAAAATATTATTAGTGAGAATTTACATAACCAGTTTGTTGCAGTAAAGAAAATTTCAGATTTCTACATGACCTCCTATTTGGTATACCTTCTGGTAGTAAAGTTTCCTTATAAAGGATTAGATTATGTTGGAACCTTGGGAACGAAGAAGGAGAAGAATCGAGTGTACGATTGTTACCCGTAGCTTTAGTATAGAAATTTCAAGAAGGTTTATAGGAGGGTTAATGATGCTTTCATCAGGCACATCATTCAGAACTTGGTGGAAGACTATCATAGAAGAATGTCCCATAGTGCTAAGGTAGTAGTGAAGGGTTTCAGGTATTGGTTCATCCATTTCCCTAAGTTCACGTATATAAAGGCCGAAGGACTCTCGGGGTTCTTGTATTGGTTGCCCCACTACCCCAACGATAGGATCACATTGCTCAAACTCACTCAGCAGTTGCAGACTACCCACACTTTGCTGCACAACATGCACTGTGCTTCGGTCCCATACCCCATTACATTTGGACAGGGGATGTATTCCTACCCTACTGCCTCAAGTGCGGAATACTCAGAGAAAGAAATTTTAGAATACAATCTCGAGCTACACATAGAAAGAGGAGGCTTGGACCCTCTTGGAAAATTGAAGAAGCGGGTTTGAAGGCAGTACACCCATAAGCCACACATTGAAGATCTTTGGGCGAACTGTAATGATGACTGCGAGGTCCGAAGGCAGCATTACATGAGGATGACTTCCAAATTTGTGAAGTCCATCAACTTGTACCCATTCCCTGATCAAATTGTTGAAGATGATAATGTCCCCGATGAGAGGTATAATGCTCATATCAAAGTTCCATTTCTCGTCATTGATTGGGCTGAGCTGAAGGTTATGGACCTAAATATTATCACTCGGCTAGTGGAACAAAGGACAAAGAAGTGGCTAGATGATCAAATATCCCAACTGCATGAGCAAGGCATAGAGCCAACCTTTGGGGAGCTCAAAGATGAAATAGAAAGTGAAACAAATAGTGGCGCTGCTTCGAGCTCTTCAAGTGAGGCTCCTAAGTCTTCACTCGTTACAAGATCCATGAAAATAAAAGAATCATCTGAGCGATAGCCAAAGAAAAAGGTATACACCCGAAAGTCAACTGAGGGGTAGAAGCCAC
Source organism: Sequoiadendron giganteum (assembly GCA_007115665.2). Taxonomy (NCBI): domain Eukaryota; kingdom Viridiplantae; phylum Streptophyta; class Pinopsida; order Cupressales; family Cupressaceae; genus Sequoiadendron; species Sequoiadendron giganteum. The sequence continues at coordinate 610,664,098 of CM021104.1, forward strand.
CGAATAAACTAAAGAGGACAAGAGTCTTTGTTCTCGATATGCCTACCATACAAGAAGAAGGATCTCCACTCCAAGAGGAGGAAGAAGCTGAATAAACACGCTCACCACCACCCACCAACTTTGTGCTCCCGTCCATCGCTTCCATTACTCCATCCCCTTCCACTCCTCATTTGCTTCCCGTCTCATCTCTGCCCATTGTGGACATATTTTTCCATCTCACCTCCGCTTCCCCAACTTCTCCCATGGTGGTACTCAATTCCTCTTATTCCACCACTTCCCCACTATTGTCCTCCTTGCTCCCACCTCCATCACCAACTGTTTCCACGCTACCACCTTCTCTTCCCAAAACCTCTATGGCACCCGTCACCTTACCACACACCTTTGCTTCATATTTGCAAAATGTGCCACCTCAGTTCTCTAAGGTTATTCTAAATCCTCCTGTCAAAATTCTTATGGCCCAACTTGTTGTTGCCTTACCTCTCCCTCCACCTCCTACCGAGCCACCTAAGATGGAGGCAATAATGATTTTTTTTGAAGAAACGAAGAGGTTGAGTGGGGAGCAGCCCAGAGAAGCAACAATCGATATCACTAAGGAACTTGAGGACTCAGATCATGAGGACTACTTTGAGCATGTTGAAGGAGGAATAAGAATTGATTTAGATGAAGTAGACTCTGATGAGGAAGGGCAACAAACACCTGAGGGTGGGGGTGCAAGTAATTTTGATACTTAATATGATGTTGAAACTTCAGATTAGGAACCTGAAGGAGAGCAACCTGTGGAACATAAGGATGAAGAAGCAAATCCAGAGGAGCATCATTCCAAGGAAGGGAAAGTTGACATAGAAATTGATGTAGAGAAATTTGATGAGCCTCTAGGAATTGGCCAAGATGAGGGCCTACAACATGAAGAAGTGCCTCCAGAAGGAGAACAAGATGAATAAAAGAAAGATACTGATGAAAAGGATATTGAGCCTGACAAATGTGTCGAGATTGAGCCTAAAGAGATCAAAGGGGCAATGCAAGAAGAAGGTAATGTTGGTGCAAACAATGAAGAATCTATTGTGCAAGATAAGGAGAAAGAAATAACACAAGAAGAGGAAAAAAATGAAGAAGAAAACATTGAGGACACTCCTAGGCATGATGAGGAGGAACCTTCAAAAGACAAAGAGGAAGGGGAAAATAATGAATTCACCACTACATCCCCAAATCATCAAACGAAATTCCCCTCATGGTTGGAGCAGCAACTAAAAAGGAAATTTCTAGTGCTCGCAGACCCCAAGGCTCATCTGGAGGCAATCCTTTACAGAACACAGGTAAAGACCCAAAAAAAGAAGAAGCCAAAAGTGAGGTCTCATATCACTATGGATGCCTCAGTCTCCAAAATATTACAAGTGGCCACTCCCGTCGTAGGCAAGGATGTTGCAGTGAATCTTCAAGGAAAGGACTACTAGGTGACAACTACAACTTGGGCCCATCCTCTCAAGCTCATAAGGTCGATGAATTTCAAGGGTCTGTGTCCACCATCCTCCAACAAATGAATAAAGATTAGTTAACAAAGGAGGAACTGAAAGCACAAGTGGTAGAATTAACTGCCTATATACAACAGTGGACAACATGTAGAGAAGAAGCTCCAGTAGAATCACCGACACCGGCCCTATTTCCTACAGAATAAGTTAATAAAATGGAGAAGATTAGGAGTTGGACCAAGTCTACTTTTGACTAGTTCAAGAGAGTTATTGGCATGGGTGACAAGAGTATCCATTATGCAGCCAAAATGCATAATGAATATCGAGTTTTGCAAAAGGAATTAGTGCAAGAGATCGAGGTCTGCAAAGAATTTCCTGAGCTTTAGAGAATTACATACCCCAAGCTAGAGAGCATTCTCAAGCTCTCCTGGGCGATTTGGGAAAGGAGTTGGCCCTGCAAAAAGAAGACCATTCACTGCCTGAGGCATGGCTGCTCAATTTTGAATATAGAAAAGGAGTTTTGGAAAATTCCCCAATGGAATTAGAGGCCAATCATGAGTGAATTGTGAATTGAAGGTCATATCAAGGAATGATAAGCTTGCATTGAATGAGATCAATTTAAATGGTTAGAAAATTTTACTTAACAAAGAAGAGATGAAGAATTAAAAATAGAGAGAAGGTGGAGAGAAATAACCCAAAGAAGATAAGAATGCATTGCATGTACAAACAAAGGGTGACTAGAGAATAAGCTACTTGTGCTAAAATAAGAATAGAATAATTTTTTTTGTAAAATTTATAAAAATTAATAAAATACATTTTTTAATGTGTGTATTTATTTTGATTGTAAAATCACAGGTTTTAATTAATCCATCAAGTCTCATCTATATCACTTATACTAATACATATCATTATTTTGTTGTGACCCAAATCCTTCTCCTTACCTTTAACTCATTATACTTACCACCCCTACCTATGTTATCTATTATTATCCAATCTCTAATATACCTTATCTCAAAACTTCATCTTCTTTTGTCTTTTCACTTTTACATCACACTTATTTAAATCTAGAGGGCATCATGATATCTTTTTTTATCACTATCTTTTCTTACCATCACTTAGGGACATGATCTAAGTCTTCACAAGTCTCTTTTATCTTATCATTTTTTCCACTTATCTCATCAAAATCCTTAACAATTATCCTCTTTCTCATTTTTCCTTTAACCATTATCCTTAAAATGACTAGTTCTCTTTGCTTAGAATCTTCTTTCACTATTCACTTTAAGGGAGGCATACATTCTATATCACTCACTTTCCTCCCTTATTTTTTTGATTCTTGAACCTTGACCCTTGATCTTGACAATGAGTAGCCTTCCTCATCACTTTAGGTTTGGCTTGGCCTTTTATCCAATCAATTTGTCACCTTATAACCATTGAAAACATCATCAATTTATTATTTCTATTGGGTTGGCTATTATCTTTAGTTACAGGTGGCAACCCCTAAGATCCAAGTGTGGAAACCTCAAAGCTATTGCTTCTAGTTTAGTTAGATCATCTATCATCTTTAGTCACATGTGGTGATTTCCAATAGCCAGGGTGTAACCTCAAAGCCATTGATTCTAGATTTCCTTGTTTTTCATAAGAACTTTCATTATTGGTCTTCCCTACCATTTTTCATCTATGTATTGAACTTTCATCATTGGCCTTCCCTAACATCTTGCAACAGATCTATCTATGTATTAATCTATGTATCTATACATGTATATATATGTCTGTATATGTATCTAAATACATACGTATGTATATATGCATATATATATATAAATGTCTAGCTATGTATTTAACTATATTTGTCTACATGTATATATTTTTGTACCTACATATGTGTCTAAACATATAAAATTATACACATACATATGTCATTACATATACATACGATACATAGATATCTATGCGTATATACGAATACACATGCAAAAATATACATATCATAGCAATTCACTAATCATGATAAATTCCACACCATGATTTCTAATTGATAACTTTGGTTTCTAACTATCGTACGTGGAAATTTAAAATCGTGACAATTTTTCCAAAAAAACTTACTTCAAAAGTCTTGTGCCTAAAACTTTCGTTTCAATGCTATATCGTCAAATATGATACCACACCAACATGCTTTCTGTCAAACTGTCTTGACAACTACTCGACATTATATAAACAACTACAACCACAACTATCATAACAACCTCAAATATCACATAGGTTTTGCTCCCTTGTAGGGAGTCTAGCTCTGTCAGAGCACTTGTTTTTTTATAATGCATGTTAAAGCGTAGTTTTGTCTACATACATACATATGTGTCCATGCACGAATATACACAATCTATGTATACACATGTTTACCTTTTTCTCATAAACAGATGTTGGTGAAAGCTACACAATATTTGACCCTTTCCAGATCTGTCTTTTGACTAGTAGTTGGGTTAGATTTAATTTTTGTTACTCATTTGCATATTATAGCACACATATTGAATGAAAATTAGGGAGAAATAGGGTGAATCATATGTTTCATTTTGATAAAAACCACCTATACCTATATATTTTCTCCCTTTTCATTACTTAAACACAAAATCAGTAATACTAATCATTTCTAATGAAACTCCAGCCATTCAAAATAATATTTTCCTTTATTCATCTCCAAAAAGTAATGCTTTTGTTTATTGGAAAATTGTTTCTTCTAGATAAGGATGTCATTGTTGGGTTGAAATCAATCTTTATACGAACCTCATTAACTCCAGCTAATATTATTGATCTTTAATATCAAATTTGTATTATATTATTACTTTCATTGGATCGAGCTAATGATATTATTATTTAATCTTGAGTTGAAACCAATAATACCATTTTAGTTAGATCATTGACATATTATTATTATTATTATTATTATTACATTGAGAAGTAATATTAATATTATATTTCAAATTGACATGACTAGCACCCATCATGTTATTATTGTAAATCACAATATTGACATCATTACAAAAAAGTTTATTATTATTTAATGAATAAAATATTAAATATCAACCTCATATTAACTTGTTTTTAATATTATCTCTCATTGAACCAAAGAACAATATTATTATCGTTAATATTAATTATCATTAACTATATTATTATCATGGCATCAAAGTAGTGATACCTACCATCATAAGTTTCTCCCAACTTCTTCCTCATGATAATGATCATTCATTTATTTCCAGTAGGTATACATTACATAATAAATACCAACATTGATGTTTAATATATTTTTCTCTTGTGAGGTGGGCGGAGTAATTTATAACCTTCATTTATCTTGTACAAATTTGAAGATGCCACGAGTCCCAATGAAGAGACTCTCTTCCTTTAATTTATTCTTCTATATTATTTTATCTCTTTAAAAACCTATCAATTAGATGGATTTCACATGCTATCAATTAGCTTATACACAATGAGGAGCCCTAAAATTATTAGGTCTCTACCCGACAATCTCAAAATAAATATTCTTTCCATTACCTTTTGTTTATACTTGGATTTCAGACTCTAACTTTCTATCCCATCTTTCCATCCTATTCACTCAGATGATGAGCTATTGTCTATGCATGAAGAACAAAATTTATGGGAAAGAATTCTTTATGAACTATCATGCAACCAAATGAAAATAGAATTAAATGCTAAGCTTGAGGCATAAATAATGATGGCATCATCCTGAGATAAAATGAGTAGGGCATGAAACTTGATACAAAGGTAGATGGTGATCTAGTTGCCATCACCAACATCTCACACAATGTTAGCTTATTTAATAATAAAGAGACTCACTACAATCGATTTTTTAAGGACCATGTACAAAAGAGGATGGATTGGCATACATCACATTGAGATGACTCTTCTACAAGTTGTCACTTCAATAACTTTTAAGGCGTCTAATACTTACGCCATCATGGCCTATTAGTACCCACCAAATCGATTGCCTTGGCCAAAATATCTCTTGTATTGATGAGTGGTGATGTAAACCCCACTATATTGTAGCAAAGGTGACAGGCACCAGGCCTAAATTTTCCACACAATTGATAGCTATTACCTACCCAATGCCACAATTTATAATTGAAAACTTTCATTAATCAATTGCCAAAATCCTTATACCACCTCTGAGTTCCTATCTTAATAGGGGATTATCTTTAGGTGATAGAGTTGATAAGTTTCTAAACAAATAATAGTGGCTCCATTCTAAACAAGAATGGGAGATACTAGCCCAGACAAGGAGGTCGATACAAGTGAGGTGTTACAGAGTCTACATCCTATACTACATATATTTTTGAAGAGCTATTTACAGGTCCATCATGCTAACTCTAATCGGTTTGAGAACATGTATGTTATCAACTAGTCTCTTCTCTTATTAGATGCATTTATTTCTTAGATCTTTTAATTTCTTTCCCTCTTTTGTTAATTCTAATTTTTGTGACATAGATTGAAGGGTTTGAGAAGTAATTGTGCGCTATGAAATTCACTACAAGAAGTATCTCTACAAAACAAGATATAACACTTGAAGAAAATGGTCCCTCTTATGTTTCTCTCTTTTTCTTTTCTTTTAAAGAGACAAGGATTGTGATAACACCGTTTACACGAAATATATATATACACGAAAATGGAATAAATCTTTCATTTCCTTATTGTACATTTATACACTTTTTAACTCAAGAATAGAATGTATATTCATACTACTACAATGATTCATCATATATTCATTTAATTGTAGAAGAAGCTTTATGGTGATTGCATAAACATACTCCCATTTTTCTATTGGTTGCATCAAACAATAAATATAGAAATAACATCATACATTTTGATAAATAATGTCATAACATATTCTTCCTTGATCCTTGCAATAAAATTTCTTTTATTTTTTCTAATTTCCTTGCTATCACTATGGACAGAACCCCTTACTTACAACAGTAAGTACCTAATATGTAATATTTCAAAAAGTGTTTTTACAAAACTTAATAATACTCTTTCATGATTTTTATTTTCTATCCACCACAAGGAAAATACACAATGAAGGAAACTATTCTATGGAATTTGAATAGATGTGAAACCCATCTTTCTAAATATACAATATTACTAATATTATTGAAGAAAAACAATGTTTTACATACCAAAGAACTTAGGCTTTCTATCCACCCTACTATAATGGCATCATGAAGCCTGATGGGATCTAGCCATACCCTTGAGAAAGAAATCTATTAACTCCAAGATGATGAAAGGAGTCTTCTCAAATTTTACAAAAGAGATAAAAAACAACATGGCATCAATTTTCCTACATATAGTCTCTCCACTCACCATATTCAACAAGATCCACACAAACATATTACCATATTACAACAAAATAAAAAATGAAGGATGAAAGTAGGGAAACTTATCTTTTTGTTTAGATGAGGGGATTAAACTCTTCCATCATCCTTTCCTCTCCAAGCCAAATGTCTTGAACACCATCTCCTAAGAGAGAGAATTCCTCTCCTCTTGCATCTTCTCTCCAACCTCAACCAGAGTTCTCCAAAAGGAGAAGTGGGTAACACCCCACTCCTTCTTCCTCTCCAAAATATATAGGAGTTTCAAATAACAACCCTTGTATGGGGAGGTGTGGAGTGTAATTTTCTCCATCAATGAGGGTTTTTTCCTCATTAATGAGGGGAACATGCACTTGGACAGCCCCTCCATCATTCCACCACCTCCTCCCCTTAAAACTCGCCACTCTTCATTATGAAGACTTTTTAGGGGTAAAATCATGTCCTAGGGGCACTATTGTATGCTCGCTTGACCCCTACTACTAGGGTATAGACCCTAGGGGGTTTATTTTTGCATCCCAACCAAGGAAATTGACCAACAACCCTCTTTAAATCCCTATTTAAGGATCCATCCGAATTTCAAATTTAGATAGGGTTTCCTAAACCCTAACCCTATTACACCTCACAAGACTCATAATTAAATACCCTCACAAACCAAAATTAAATCAACCTTTTTTAATATCAACCCTCACAACCTTAGTTTTCCCACACCTTAACTCTATTTCTTTCTAATCCCCAAAAGGGTCAAATTCATAACTACAAGAAGATGTCTTTCAATTTAATTCAATGGTTTTCCCCTCTTGTATTGACACCCATACTTTCCTGCACATTACCAATGCAATCATAAGCAACAATCGTATATCACATTTATTTGCTAGTAAAATATCCCAAGCTTTAACCTTACAAAAATTCCATTTAACATTTCAATTTGCATTCCATAATTTACAAGTGCCTAACGCATTCATGGTAGTGACAATGAAACAAATATCAAAATAAAATACAAGTATACTGCCACACAATCACATTATTTATTACTCACAATACAACTTAAGTTATCTATTTATGGAAACATATAATGAATTAGGTTAGGTATTAATCACATGTGAAGTGGGGTATTACAGGTCAATAATTTGAATAGGCTCCTTTATAATGAGAAGGATGTGAAATCCAATTCTTTTCCAAGAAGGTCTATGAGAAGGATATCCCCTTTGAGATGCAATGTCTGAGAAGAATTTTCCAACCCTCATTACCAATGACAGCATGAATGATCCATTTGACACACAGAGTAGTCCCTTGCCTTTGAGTAGAGAGAAGGTCAAGCCCACCAGACTCTTTGGGGAGACAAAAAAACTCCCACGCAACGCAGTGAAAGCCTCTACATGAGATTCAAAAGAGGCCCAAAGGAAATCTCTGATAAACCTCTCCAGCTTCACATACGAGGCCTTGGAAGGGGTCCAACATGAAGAGTAATACACACGAGTCTCTGCCAAAATTTTAGAGCACACTTGGAATTTACCAACCAGAGAAAGTGGCTTGGTGATCCAGAAAACCAACTTCTACTCAATCTAAGAAAGAACTTCTTGTCATAAATAAATAGAGGAAGTTTAAAAAGTGAAAGGGGTGCCAAGAAATATAAATATTTCCCCTTGAGAAATCCACTTCCAACCGTATTGCTGAAGCTAGAGAGGACTAGGAAGAATGGATTGATGATATCATTGAGTCTTATGCCACTAAATAGCAGATCCACAAGCCAAGAAAAAGGTTTCAATACCATTGAGGGAACCCTTGACATTATCCTCTTCTTCCAACAGAGTAAGAAAGGAATCATCAACAAAATAGCCATTAACAAGCTAGGCTGACGAATTGGGAAAAGTAACTCCCTGAACCAGCCCGTGGGAAATGGAGTGGGCAAGTAGATCGCCAAAACCTTCAGCAACAAGAACATATAAAGAGGGAGCAAGCAAACATCCCTAGCGAATGGAGAAGAACAATTTGAAGGATTGAGATTGGTGGCCATTAATGGTGATGCAAACATAAGAATCGATGAAAAACATTTTCAGAGATTAGATGAAATTAGAACCAAATCCTAGAGAAAAAATCATAGCCAGGATGAACAATCACTCAATGCGGTCTACATTTTTTTTTTTGATGAATAGGCAGATATCTATATTAATTTAAAGATAAGAATACATATTCACAAAAAAAGGGCGGGTGGTTAGAAGGCACACCCCGAAAGTCACATGGGCAGAGCCTAAAAAAGCCAAAATAACAGATCACATGGGCCTAACCCAGAAGTCTAAAAGCAAGAAGTAAAAAAAGTCAATTACACGGCCAAGGCAGTGACAAAAAAGCCTGGGGGATCTCTGTCATCCAAATTTTTCCCCCATAGATCAACGGGGTTTGGAGTGACGCCAGGAGGAGCACCCCAACCATCATCATCTTTGTCTTTATCTTTATCTTCTTCCTCGCGCCGGGGCGGTCTACATTTTAACTTTGTATTTGTATTAAAATCTAGGAAGTGAGTAGTTATTTATAAGATATTGGTTATCTTGGGAGTGTTGTAACCATGTCTTAATGTTAAAAAAATTTAAACTTTGTGACTGATAATAGTCAAATACAATTGAATGAGTAAACATGTCATTTTTCTAAATATTGGGAGCATCAATTTTCATATTCTAACTTGTATTGGCTACAATAATAAGGATAAACCCTTGAGGGGATTTAATTTTAGATGTACTATATATAGAGCAAAGAATTATAATATATGTGTTTATGTTATTTTAGAAAGCTAAAGAATTGGGGAGATATTTATAAACTATATGCCTCTAATTTGGGCCTAAACATATTAAAATCAATGTCTTATACTTATTATATTTTTTCTTGTTCCTGCATTCTCCATTTTTTCTATTTTTAGATAAAATTTTGAAAACAGAAGCCATATATTTTTCCAACTTGAGCCAATATTAAGTTGTCTAGAAGACATTTCATCAATATAATCTAACAAAGATTTCAAAATAAGCATATTAAAAATACTTTACATCACTACATGTTTAATTGAGTTAACTATAAAATAGCCACCCTAATCTCTATTGTTAATGTTCAAAGTAATTAAATATTAAAATATCCATTCCCTCGTTACTTCTCTAAATTGACTAACAATTGATTTCATGTCTAACATTTGAATTAGTTTTGTTATTTAATTTTATTTCTTTGTTGATTTATATTACATTGTTTAAAAAAAAGGGTTTTAGAAATCAAGATTGATTTCCTTTAACTTGGGGTATATTTAATTTTTTGATTCCTAACTCATTTTTTAAAGTCAACTTCTCCATAAAATATTATTTAAAAGGTGGGCTTATATGACTACCTCATGAGATGTTGTATTTAATAGGTAAGCATGTCAATATGTAAGAATGGATGTTTGATATCTATGGTATTTTTTATGGGATTCAGCCTCTAGGTCATGGGAAAGAGTTGATAATATGTAATAAGATATCAACTTGAAAATATTTTTTCAGGTTAGTTAATGCTAACGAGATAAAAAAAAAAAAAAGGGCAGAGTTGATGATGTGTAATAAGATGTCAGTTTGAAAATAAAATTTTAAGAATCAAGGAAAGAGTAGAGGGCAATTTACCTTGGCGGCCATCCATTTGCACCTGAGCTTGAATGGGCTTTTCATCCTAAACCATGAAAACAACACCTTCCCTAACATTTGAAACTTCGTAGGAAACTAGGGTGCTTTTGAAGGATTTTGGGGATTGTTATGCAAGCCAATAGTCATTAACAATAACTTTATCAATGTTTATTAACATATATAACTTGCAAGAGCTTCCACTCTGACCAATATTTAACTACTCAATTACCTTCACACTCCGAGGAACAATACCTTAAATAAATGAATTGGAAGTACAATTTCAATGTTAAAAAAAGAGAAGGAAAAAATTAAATTCAACAACTAGACACAATAATAAAGACCATGCAAAGAGAGTACCAAAACAAAGAAAACACATGGTAGGAAGACTAAGGGAATAAAAAATAGAAGAACGGAGGAAAGAGGAGAATAATGGAAGCTAGGTTTCTTATTTCCTTACCAAAGCTCCCTACAATCATCTTATTATGATTTATATTTTAGAAAATAAAAATATTATATTATTTAATTTTATATATTTTTATTGGGGTCACAATGAAATTCTTAGTCATTCTAGAATAATAAATAAATTTAATATTGATGTTGTGCACTTATTTTAAAATTTTATTCAATACCCATAGAAAAAGAAGCAAATACATTCATTTATAATTGTTGAACATTTAATCTTTCACATTTCATTTAATTAATAAGTTTTTAATTTATTTGGATAAAGTGAATGAAGAAGACTTCCAATTTATATCATTTTCTAATATCATTTGCATGTCTAAGATGTTAGAGATGAGTCTCTTAGTGTGCAACAAGAGGTATTTGAGAGGATTTTTTTAAGTCTTTTATTTTGGGTGCACATGCCCCTTAGGCTCAACTGAAGGTGATAATAGAGCATTATATAAATAATTAATTTTTTTGTTTATGTCTTTTATTTTTGTCTCATATTTTCTTGATCATAGATGGATGAATGAAATGGGTGGTATTGCAAAGATTTGGAGGATGAAGGATTTGGATACAAGGCACTTGTGTGAGGTGGGGATTTGGGATGTGAATTGGTGATATGAAAGGAAAAATTAATTAAATAAGTATTGGATTTATTTAATTAAGAATAGACTATAGAAGAAAAGATGAGATTATTAATTAATTAAATAAATAGATAGAATTTATTTAATTAATTCAAGAAAGATGATTGGGAAGGTTAATTAAATAATTGCTTTTATTTAATTAATATTGGAGGGAGAATATAAGTACATGATGAATCAAGTGATGTTAGAATGTAGTCAAATTTAGGTGTCTAGAATTGTAATTGAAATGTTAATAGTAAATATTGATTATGTATTGGATAGATACACATACTATTTGACTTGAATCTTAATAATGGTTAATTAAAATAAGATGCATGATTTGTCTAATTTTGTAAACCAATATTGCGTAGTGTAGAGTAATAAGACATGCGATGTTGAAACTTGTGAAACCAAAATTTGAATCAATCACAACTCTACATCTCATATGTGATTAGACCTATAAATGCACCTTCTCTTGGTTGATCTTTAATTAGCTTTATTTGTGTATTTTTCTTGATATGTGCAAATTATTAAATAGACTTGTTGAAATGTTAATTATGCTATTATAATATTTGAAAGGAGAAAAGCATTTTACTAGGTAAGTTATATTGAGTTTTATGACTATTGTATTTTTTAGTTGAAAAGCAATTATTTGGCATTTGTTAGTAAATTATAAAATAAGATTAAATCAAAAGTTTAAAATATATTTTATTAGATATTAGCTCAAAGTGAAAAGGTGGTAATGTGAAAATAAGAAAAGAAAAATAGATATTTCATTTCTATGTTTTGGTTTATATTGCAAAAAGTGATTATCATTTCATTATGCATCTTTTTTTTGAGAACTCGGAGAAAAAATAAGAGGCAAACATGTTTTCTTGAAACCCTACCTTACTTAGAAGCATGTAAGGTTTTATATTCCCTTATTGTACTTTGAAATGCCAAGTTGAATGTCACTCCTCTCCTCCACATACCTTCTCTTCTCTCTTGTATTTACTTGGATGATTCATCTCCAATTGTGTATTAAGAAACATTTATTGATTAATGTGTATTTGTGGTCAATCTTGTATGTTGTGTTTATGTGTCTGATAACCATGGAGACCATCTCTTAGTTTAGAAGGGTGGATGGCAAGGTCTCACAAGGTTGTGTGGTGTTGATCACCACTGAGATTGCTTGTTGGAAACATGGTGGAGTATCATAGAGTTCCTGTGAGGATCTTGTAGCTGTTGGTGGCTTCTCATTATATTATCTTGTCATTTTTGAGAAACAGGTAATCTTGTTGTAAAGTTTAATTACACTGATACGTATTCTCTTAATGAGGACCACTAGATGAAATACATAAATCAATTGTGGAGATCAATGGATCTGTCATAAAAATATCTTGACTATACCATCGATCAATAGAACTGTGAGAAAAATATCTTGACCATATAATTAACAACTAATATATGAGAAAAATATCTTAAATTTGAGAGAAGAAAATCATATTTGATTGGGAATTTGGTTATACCTTAGCAAATAAGTTAAAACTGCTTTATCGAGGTTGAGGCAGTGTAAGAATTTAGGGAGCTTTGTGACAAGACCTTTGGGGATGATGCCAAGCATCTGACAGTTTATTTGGTGGAGGGTCAATGTCTTTCATTGTCCAGCATTTAGGTGTAATGCTTTTTAGGGAACCCATGAGTACCCCCAGGGTTTGCAGGTTCATACCATTTCTGTTGATTCCATATGCCAGACACAGACATGTCAGATGTAATCCATATGCTAATGTTTGAAATTTATAAGATGTTGCATGGAATTTATGCAGTTTGACCTTGTATGTGATCCATTTTTTTAAAGATTTTAGATTGTGTTCCCCACATATAAGAACTATGACATCACAATTGGAGGGCCAAAACTAGTGACATGGATTAAGGAAAGTGTGCATTCTACTTCATGCACTTGGGGCTATCTAAGGCTGAAAAAAAGGAATGGCACTAATATTTTGAAATTCTTGTACTTTTTACACAAAGAAAGTTATAATCCATGCAATTCTCTGTGTTCCATGGATTAGTGGTGGTTGTCTACAAGAAGTGCACAAGATTAATGCATATGCAGAAACAACATCTTAGCCAAACTAAGTTCTTTTATTTTCATAAGAGATTTGTGGTATTTCATTTGTGATACAAAGAAGCTATTAGGATAGCTTCTATATGTTTCTAAGATTACTTAAATTGAGTTTGTTAAAAGATATGATATTTATTTTTTAAAGCTTTCTGAGGTTAACTAAATAGAGTAAGATTGTGCTTTAAAATATCTATTATCTAGATGTCAAAACATATGGTGTTCTAAGCAGTTGGAGAAAGCACAAATAGTCTTATTATGATTTCTATAAATAAAACGTTCTAAGTAATTCTTACAAAATTTAGATTGTAGGATAAAATAAATTAGTGTAAATATCTTAATACATTTATTTTAAAAAAAAGTGGAGAGATATCAATTTAAAGTTATTTTGAAAATATTATGTTTATTATTTAAATGTATAATTTTGAATTGTAATGGCTTTCAAATTTAAGATAAAATATAAGAATTTTTTATAACACACTCCCACCATTACACTCCACCTCTTATTACTATTGTAAAATATAATTTTAAATTTTAAAATAAAATAAATTAACTTAATAATAATATTGTTTGGATCTTTCCAATATATAAGTCAAACTAACAATTATATTATAAACTTATATATGATGCTCTTTGCATGTATTTTTTTGCTAACTTTTGTTTTTTTTAATGTAGTACTTGATTTAAATGTAGATTGCATCTAATAAATGTTTTCTTTAATAGAAATTTGAAATCAATACCAAAAATTTGTGGTTTGGTCTCCACTCTCCCCCCTCAAGTTCATAAGAATGGCCTCTAAAAGTTGCATATAAATGGATTTAGTTACGGTGAAAGAAGGGTATTTTGCAAGAAACTGTTATCTTGATATTCTTTATCATTTAAAGATTTTTATAAGTGTAAGATGGGGAAATCAACCTAGCCTAAATAAAGTGACAACTAACACTTCTAAACTATAAACCCAATCTAAAACAAGAGAATACAAACAAGTAGAGAAATCAAAATGCAAGCAAATGAGATAAAACACTCCCCATTGAAGTTGATTCCTTCTCTTGTCTCTCCTTCTTCTTTTGCAAATATGCCCTTAGATTTGTAGTCTAACTTATGCAAATACTTACAAATTGTAAGCAAGAAAGTTGGAGATAATGGTTGTTCATGGTAAAAATGGGAGAGAATGGCTTCTTTTATAGACAACCATTCGAATGGACGAACGAGATTAATCATCTAGAAAGATTCCAAGATCGACGGATGAGGATTGATGAGAGGGAGGTTACGAAATGGATGGTCAAGATCAATTGATTTTTAGTTCGATCAATGGTTGCAATTAATCGAGACAAGATAGGATAAGATCGAAAGTGAAAGAGTAAGATGAAATTAATTGAAAAATCAGTTAGTTCGAAAAGGAATTTGCATCTTGAAATAATGGAAACATTATCTCATTGCAAAAGGAAAAGATGAGTTAACTTTATGATTTAAATAGAAATTTAATTCAAAAAGTGAGAAAAGATGAATCATTAGTTAAATAAAATTTAATTAATTTGTGACAGAAAAGCTAATAGTGAATAATTAAATAATTAATATAATTATAGTTGAAAGTGGAAACAATTAAATAAATAAAGTTTATTTAATTATAGAGGAAAGACATTAGTGACGTAATTGAATAAATATAATTTATTTAATTAATCAAGGAGGAATTAAGATAGAAATGAACTAATTAAATAATTGAAATTATTTAATTAATAGAAGACTTATGAATTTAGAACATAATTAAATAATTAAAATTATTTAATCATGAAGAGTGAAAGGGGAAATGATGGAGAAATCAAGAGTCACAGGCCTAGGACAATTTTTAGTATCTACATTTTGCCCCTCTTTGATACAATGTAGTTTATTATGTTATGTCGAAGAAATTCAATCGAAAGATGCCCTAGTGAAGGCAGGGTACATGTATGCCCCCTCGAGAGGACAGGCGGGTTCAAAGAACAAAAATGTGCTCTCAAAATGGATGATAAGGCTAGAGGATGAAGGATAGAAGAAATGTTAGCATGGAGAAGATGGATGTTAGTGTGAAAAAGGAGATGGAGATGCAAATTTAGACGGGAAAAGACAAGGGACCAACTTTCATGCTTTTATATTAATCATCATTGGGCGTCAAAAGTGTCACAAATGGAACACAAACACCATGGTATGACATAGACCAAGGTGTGCAAGGTGACCATTTGTGAGAGACAAGCAGTCAAAAGACGAGGAATGCCCTGAATCATACTAAGGACCCAATTATCCTAGTCATTTTTCCAAGACAAACCACAGACAACAAGCAAAGAAAAGAGGCCATGATCCATCATCACCCCTCTAAATAGACATCCTCGAGGTAACTAGTAACATGACCTAGAACCAATAAAAAAGATAAGACAAATCCATACCAACGAAGTGTTTGCCAAAGAGACAGTGCTTGCCAATAGTTTTGACAAGATTGTTTGATATGATTGATTAGGTTGACCAAGATGACCAAGATGATAGATTGACTGATTGTTTGACCAAAGTTGATTGATAGGTTGACCAAGATGACAAATTTTGATTGATAAGATGACAAGGATTGATGATAGGTTGACAAAGGTTGACGAGATGATTTGATTTGATTGATTGCGCTTGGTTTCATGAAGGACACATCCTGATTAAGGCAAGATTGATCGACCAATTTGACAAATACTGATTGATTGTTTGACAAATATTGATTGATAAAGTTGACAAGGTCGATTAATTGAGCCTAATTTAAGGAAAGACACATCTTGATTAAGGAAAGATTGATTGGCAAGGTTGACAAGATTGATTAATCAATGTGATGACACCTAGTTTCAAGAAGGACTCATCCTATTTAAGGCAAGGGGCACATCTGATAAATTTGACCAAGTGACAAGTGTTGACAAGACACCTAACTGCAAGAAAGACAAATCCTGCTTAA
Organism: Sequoiadendron giganteum; assembly: GCA_007115665.2. Taxonomy (NCBI): domain Eukaryota; kingdom Viridiplantae; phylum Streptophyta; class Pinopsida; order Cupressales; family Cupressaceae; genus Sequoiadendron; species Sequoiadendron giganteum. Next base: position 610,680,698 of record CM021104.1, read on the forward strand.
GGTGAATGACCAAATTGATAAAGTCTAATCTCAAGAAGGACACATCTTGATAAAAGACAAGTGATAAGACCAAATGAGACAAATGAAATAATGCCCCATTCTAATACAAGATCGATGATCGATCGATTGAGTGGTGATAAGATGACCGGTTGAAGATTTGTTGGTTGCATTTGTCTGTTGATTCATGATTTGGTTTGAATGAAGATTGCTCGCGGACCAAGAACACGACCAGACTCAAAAAAACCTAAAGGAATGACCTAGGTGGCCTCGCGGGCTCATCGATTGATGGACTTGCCTATGTTATAAATGCAGAGACCTCATAGTTCGACACAAATTGGCTTTGCCTTATTCGACGAAATACTGAGTCATGATTTTATTCAGACAACCTAGAAGGACTGACCTAATGTCTCAGGGCCCATTTAAGATGAGCCTTGCCTACGTAGAAAATCCAAAAAGACAACGTAGTTCGACCACTCTAACATAGATTGACACAGAATAAGACTTAGAATCTAGCTCTATTGTTGGAATTTTTGAAGTTTTGTGATGTTTAATGATTTTTTGGATTTTGATGATTTTATGATTTTTTTTTGGATTTTGATAGTTTTCTGATATTTTTGGATTTTGAAGTTTAACAAGGCTGATACCCTATATTATTTCCCATGAAGACGTAAATCAAGGAATTTCCTCCAGTCAAGTACACGATCAATTCATTATGCACGAGGGGAAGCAACAAATGAAGGCAAAGGATGATCAGGGTACTAAATGTCGGTGGTCTTAGGCCAAGAGAAGGATGACGAAGCTTTATTATGGATGAGAGAGACTTTGTTATGGATGATAACTATAAGGATTATGGAAAATGCATGTGAAAGATACCCACAATCAACAAAGCAGACATGTACAAGGATCCAAGGATAAACATGATCTTGCCCCTAGTCAAGTTGAAAACCAATTGATAGGTGATGATGATGACAATGTTGTTTGATATGGGAAGGGAAACATCTCAAAACAACGTGAGGATTGGGAAAGACATATACAGTTAATGATAATGTAACTAAAGGATCAAGGTCTGCAACAAGGATGGGAACAAAGCCAAGGAACATTTTAGATGACACACTAGAGTGCATAGCAAGATTGTATGAATTAGGCTTGTTGAATTTGGAATGACTAACCTTAGGACAAGATGGGATTATGGAGGGAACTTGGATAAGTAGATTAGAATCCTTAAACCAATGAGAAGGGAAACCAAGTCCAATGATAGGTATGAAAGGATAATGAATTGATTTTGGAAAAGGATAGGAGACATGAGGATTATTGGATGGAAGAATTAGGATATGATCTCCAAGGACTATTTTGCATAGGAATAATTTATTTTCTCCAAGATATGGGTTTGGATAAATTCTATGAAGGCAGTGACATGATATTTCATGGGTAGAATATGACCAAAGGATAGACATGTCAATAATTTTCCCAAAGCATGATTTATGTTTGTACCCCATTTCTTATCAAGATCAAGGTAGGTGGGAAAAAGGATGGAAACAATATGGATTGGATGGATAGATGGAAATGTCATGAGAAAGGCATGGGAGGTGAGACAACTTGCCCCCAAGTGTAATGGTCCACATAGATAATTGCTCTTATACATGACGCCTATTTGCCAGGTTTTCATCATGTGATACTTATCCAAAGCGCCATAAAAATGGTTCACTATTGGACGAAATTTTTCTCTTTACTATTTTTTTCTTTTCCCTTTTCCCTTTTTCTCTTTTTTTTTGGATGTCACACAAGACGCATGTTTGCCAGGTTTTCATTAAGGTGACAATTTTTTTGATTTTTCAATTTGTTTGTATTCTTGTATTTTATAGATGGCCTTGATGCTTTAGATGTGCATGAATATGCAGAATTCACTGATTTTGTGTTCTGGTTCGCATATCTTGAGTTTGGAATTTGTATATGGTTACATGATTCTTTGTTGCATCTTAAGTAGATAAATGATTGCATTTGAATAGTAGAATAATTTGGTAAAAACTAATATTGGCATCTTGTGATTTTCTTGTTTAAAATTTTGTAGCTTAAACTCATGGTAAATGAAATACTTTGACTATTACGTAGTAGTTCATAAAATGTTGAAGTTGTGCCTTATTTAGTGTAGGTTGTTTTTGGTTTGTATAGCCTAGCATTTCATTTTCCTTAGGTATTCCGTCCTTATTTCTTATCTCTTAAGTTTTGAGCCTTGTGTCTTTGTTAGTTGTAACTCATTTTTTGATGTGCTTGTTTCCTTGAGTGCACTTGATCAATCTCTAATGAAACTTAGGTGAGTTATCACATCTCCCTTGTGACCAATCACTCATGGCATGTTCAAGGGGAGGTTTGGATGTCATGAATTTATTCCTTGGTTTTTTGTTGTGGTCCTGGGTGTGATAAGGGTGCACTTTAGTATGGGATTTAGGTCCTTCCATCCTCATCTTTTACTTATGTTGATAATATGATTGAGCACTCTATCATCGATTATGAATCATAACTATTTCCTCCATTCCTCATCATGTGGTGTCATTCCATGAAGCCCATTTAATTATTTCACTATTATTTTCTATTTTGGTGTATGTTGAACTTACATTTTCATGCACTTTGTGGTTTTGTTGTGTGATTTATTTATGATGTTCATTGATTTCAAAATTGTGTGTAAGCATGAGGTTGTGAAATTTGGTTGTCATAATTAGAATATAAAAAAATATTTGTCTGTCTTTTTCACTAATATCTTAATGTAAAATTTGGTTCATTACATCCACCTTTATCATTGGTATGGCCTACCTTTTTTTATGGGTGGCTACCTTAAAAATCTTGTCATCATTAGCCCATTTATAATACCAATTTTCAATTGTCATTTTCCTTTAACCGAGGTCCTAGTAAATATCATGCTTCCTCTCCTTGATTTCTTGTATGGATAAAATCTTATAGATCCCTCCATTAAAATAAATGGTCAATTTTTTGGTGGCATATTTTATTAATTCTATTGGTATATTATACATAATAGACCTATTAGATATACATTGTATTTCATATGTTATCCTTTTTATGTTTGTTTTACATTTGTATGTGTTAGATGTTTATTATTGTTAGCATACAATGACTAATATCTAAATGGCTTGTAAGGACAAGTATATCTACAAGTATGAAGACTAGAACCAAATTGAAGAACAATATCTCTCTTATGATAAAATGTATCATTTATATTTTATAATTTACTCTACTTTAAACTTCTCTCTTTGTGAGTCATAATTCCAATAAAATGGGGCAAAATATAAATCAAAATTTATATACTTTATGATTTCATTTGTTGCATTTTGTACCCATTTCATTTATTGTGTCACATGTTTGTTTTGACCCTTTTTTCAACCCTCTTTCTAACCTTTCCTAACCTTATCCCATTTTTTGAATGTCCTCTTCACCCCTTTTTATGTATTTGTCAATTTTAATTATTATTTGTTTTATTTGGTCTCCTTATCCTAAGTTTTTTCCCTTCATCATGAACCCTCACCCATATTTCCTTGCCATCTTTTAATTATTTTGATCAAATTATTTAATGAGATACTATATCTTAAGCCTAATGTAATAACCACCTTTTAGCTACTAAAATATCTTTTCAAACCTCTTCACAACTAAAATATCATCATGTGGTGGTTTAACAAAACTGAAAGTTCATAATAAAGAATTTAAACGTCTATTGTAAATATCAAATGTAATGTCTCTTTCCTACTCTTATTCTTATCTTATATCTCTCTACCTTCTTACTTATACTTATGTCTAAAATGGGGACATGTCTCTTACAATAAATGTCTTTTCTTAGTAATTCTATTTGGCTTTATGCTATGCATCCCTTTTGCAGTCACATGCGGTCAATCATAGATGCTAATATTTGTTTCTCTTTCCTTTACCAATAGGTGGCAAATTTTCCCTTCCATTTGTACTAGGAAATTGAGCCTCTTCAAACCTCTATAATTTTCATCACCCTTGGGCATAAGAGGTGTGTGGTGTTATCATCCAATCAAGGCTAATTTTTATACTAAACATTTAATAGTGCCAAATAGGGAAAATTACTTTTCCAACCTAAATTCCCTCCAAAATATCATTAATTAGCCCTCTCAATCTCATTTTTTAATAGAAACAACATTTGTTTTTCTTTGAGGGTAATCTTTGAGTAATATTTTCCAAATAATTAGCCATTATTGGTTATAGCATTTCTACAATCAATTAGCTTTCATCTAAGATCATGTAGAGTTTTTTTGGATCATTGCACTCTATAGTCGAATTAATCAATTATGGTATTCAAATTTTATATTTTTACACTAACTAGTTTAGGTTTTTTATTGTAATAACTTAATATTCACTTCAATTTTAGCTTTTAATATGCATACACTCATTATTTTTCCATCATTTTTCCCATCAACCCCCATACCAAACTCATCCATATTTTATGTCCCCCATCATTTCCTAGCTCCATTACAAGCCTAAGTCATCATAGTTTTTGTTTGTGTGTACATTTTACATCTTACATCCCTAAACCTCATTGAAATTTAATGTATTTCAATATCAATATTAGTCCTCTTTAGAACTACATTGAATGTTATTTTTTCATTTTTATTTTTTCCCCTTTTCCGTCACCCATCACCATATCTCTCATTGCACACCCTAGAAGACAATACTATTTTTCTTGTGTTTTTCATTAAAAAAATTCTTTGACTCAAATCAAGTTTTCGAACTTCTTGTCTCCATTTTTCTATTTTTTCATCCCATAAGCCTCATTTTCTCTATCTTCTTTTATTTTCATCCTAGTTGTTTGTACACTTAAATATGTGATTTGTGCTTAGAATAAGAGTGATTTATTAACATAAGGATTTTTATAATTAATTTTGTGGCAAGTGGTTTTATGCTTGAAATACCACAAGGGATAACCAAGGAAAACCCACCTTTGACCACTTATTATGCAAGTGTTTCCTTCTTCAAATATGTGCTTGCAATTGAATTTGATAATCCTAAGAAAATGCCAATTACAAATGTCTATTTAGAATGTTGAGAAGAACCTCTACCAAAAAAATTGGAGTATTCTAAGGCTAGGGACTTCTCCCCACCCCTTAGCAAAACCCCTAACTTCTCTTCACAATTGGGCGTGTCCCTAGAATTATCCCCATCCCTAGGTGCGCATGGTCCACTTGATCAACTCCTTAGACTAGATTCTTAAAAAAATTGGTTTAGGAGCTCCTAGAGGTTTTAGATGCCAATTTTATGGTGTCCCATCCTTGAAACTAATTATTTCTCTCTATTTATATTTTTATTTGACTTTTTTGTGTATTTTATTTGGTATAATATACATTTCAACATTATTAATGTGATAAGAATCCATACTAAGTATTGATTAGAAATAGATTTTGAACATTCCTAGAAAGTTTGAAGTTCTTGTGACCTCAAGGACTTCACCTCAAACCAAAGCTTCACCACACCCTTGGGTGCATTCCTTCATTATGGATAAGTCCCTATGTAAAAATATAATAATTTTGATTTTGGATCTCCTATAGGTCTATAGATGTCAATTTTGTGGTGTCATGTCCCTAAAAATAGGTGTCCATACTAAGCATTGATTAGGAGTAGATTCTAAAAAAGATTACAAATTTTGAAGTTCATGTGACCTCAATAACTTTGCCTCAAACTCCACTTATAGGCACACCCCTTCATTACGGCCAAGTTCCTATGTTTAAATCTAATAAGTAGTCTTGAGACTAATTTTAGTAGTTCCCATTCCATACAAGGGCATCTATATCTATTTATTTATTGTTTAGCATGTCTCAATTTAGTTATTGTGTATTCTTATTTTCCATTGCTTGTGTGCATATGTATTTTTCCATAGATCAAACTCAACCCTCATTGTTAGGTTTGTGTAGAAGAACACTCAATTTAATTAATTTATATTCATTATTACCTAACAATGCACATTTAAAAATAAAGAAAAGGTGATCTTTTTCTATCTTTCACTATCAAAATATCACCATAAACTAATGATGTTAGTAGATAGAAACTACATTATGGGGTGATCCCACAATAGTGATTTACAATTTTTGGCCAAACTAGACATTGGAATTATTATTTTTAACTAAATCTTCACATTTGGGCACCTATAGCGGCTAAACCATGAGGAATTTGAAGATGATGCAAACTAGAGTCTTGTCACATTTTGTCTATAGATTCTAAAAATATTTTTTTCAAATTTTTTGGAATCAGATTGCACTTCTTTTTCCATCTCCCACAAAAAATGGTTTTTTTCATAAAACAACATTTTAAAAAAGTGACGCACACTATATAACGCATAATTATTTTTCCATGAAGGATAAAATTCTAATTATTTTGAATTTATATTTTTAACTCTGATATCTAGTGCTTCCACTTGGTTAGATAGTTTTTTATTGAATATTTTTTATTTAATCAAGTTTCGAAGTCAAACCAATTACAATTCAGACATAACACGACTGTATAACGCGTAACTTTTTTTTGTATATATCGAAATTCAATTTTATTTTTTGTTGGATCAAGGAATTCAATATCCAGTGCACTCATATTTTTCAAAAAAAAAATCCTAATTCGCTATTTTTCCACATGTGTAGAACAAAGACCTTCATTTTCAATGAAAAACCTATGTTTAATAAAACTAAAAAAACAAATACATAATAAAACCAAAACATATTAAAATTATATTCATTGGATAACTCGTTCCAAAGACTTCCATAATCATTTGAAATAAATTTTAAATGAATTCATTTGATCCCCCAAAAGGTAAATCAAAATTGATTTTTTATCAACATTTTGATAGGTGTAAAGGAGACTCATTTATAGGTATGGTTTAAAACTAGCGAGGTTCTATCCAAGGGGGTTTGATCTAAGGTGGTTTGATCAAACCCTCTTCAATTGGAATCCTTAAAATGGAACTTTTAAAGGCTTAAATCATTATATTTTATAAAAATATGTGATTTCAGCAAAAATCAGTTCCTCTCAAAAATTGTAACCAGCTTTGTGGGATCACCCTATGGATAATATTATTTCAATATTGGGTGAAAGTTCACTGGCTAATAAAACTTCTTTAGCTCCTACAAACTATTTCTACATATGTTGCTTGTCCTTCCTCTTTTCCTCCCAAGACATTGACGAGCATAGTAACCATTCTATTTACATTTGAAGCATTTGATATGACTAAAGTATTTCTTCCCATACTAAGAATAACTTGAGTCCACTTTCTTTCCTTTATAACCCTTCCCAATTCATTTCTTTCCACATTTACTCATATTCTTGATGAGGACTTGGTTCCAACTAACTTCCATTTTGATTAAATTAGATTCAAGTCTAGTTTCTTCTTGGAGGAAATTATCCCATAGATTCTCAAAGGTGAGAAAATTTTTGTGAGATAAAATACCATAAATAAGTGGATCCTTGAATGGGGAGAACCCATTCTAAGTCTATGAACACCAACTCTTCATCCTCCACATTTACTCCAGTTACAATAAGATGATCATCAAATTGTCATCTTCTTTAGGTAGATGCATATTATGTCTATGTTAGCTATACATGTGACACTTAGCTTGTTCTTTAGCAACATATTATTTAGGTGGATATTGTGTCTTTGTGCATCTCCTTTGTATTATTATTCTCTACAATGAGGAATCAAATGATTATTCACTAAATGAAGGATATAATTTTCCTTTGTCATCATCTTATGATGCTCAACCAGCTTGATAACATTAGAAAGACATGTAACCTCAGCTTCCACATAGACCAAATGTTTTCCAATAGTATTTACAATATACACTTCTAACATGTAAAGTTGAAAGTACCCTCTAAGTAATCACACTCTCCAAGATTATATTATTCATGTTTTGAATTATTGAAACATGTTGAAACTCAACAAATCAACTAAATAAATCAACAACATATTACAAGTGAATATTAACACTCCAATCATTGGATTAATTAAGGCATCACATTATAACTTTCCACAAGTTTAAAATACTTTCAATCACTAGAATATTCTATTAAGTCCTAAGACAAGAGAAAAACGATGGATGAAACATTAAGATTCAAAGCAATAATGGAACCATTTACCTTTTTTCTTCTTTGTTCCTCCAATTGAGCAAAAATGGAGTGCACCCAATGCTCCACTTGATGTGATGTTTGTTATGTATGATGGATTGATTGGTGGAATGTGGTTATTTAGTAGACCAAAAACATGATTGTGGGATGAGGGTGATAGATCAAGAAAAATCACAACATAAGGATATGATGAAGGTGGATGATCAAATGGATGGCATGATTTTAACATACGAGAAGATGATGAAAATGGGATGAGAGACCTCCAATTTATATATTTTCCATGAGGAAAACCAATGGAAAAGATGCATTATTTAATGTAGGGCTAGGATTTGAAGAAGATGAAGGCATGGATTAAAGGATTATCCTTGTGACAAGTGTCAAAAGAGTGGTTTATGTGTCATATGAGGTGTAATAGCTAGACATGCTCACATATGTGTGAGAAATATTGAATGTCTGGGATATATTCTCATACACGTGTGTGAGAAAAGGAGTGGGGATAGGTGTAAGAGGTAGGGTACTACACACATGTGAAAAAGATAGGTGTAAGAGATATGGAGGCTACGCGTTTCAAGAGCATGCTCATACATGTTTGACAAAGGAGTAGGGTGATTAGGCATGCTCACACATGTGGAAGTATTAGGGGGTAAGTACACTTTTCAATTGATGCAAAGTTTGGATTTTGATCCATGTAGATGGATTTAATGGTTAGGATTAAATGGACAAGGATTGAGGATGATGTGGATTAAATATTAGAGGAAATATTAATTTAAAATTAATTAGTCTTAAATATTTAATTAATTTGGATAAATTAGGACTGAGGCTAATTGATTTAATTTAATTAATCGGCCTTAGGGAAGAACTAATTAATGATGAATGGTGAAGGGAATTAATTAAATAATGACTTATGTATTTAATTTATGAGAAATTTAGTATGGAAAATTGGTGGTAAACAATCCTTCATCTTGGGCGCTAGACATGGGTCAGCCCATGTGGGAATAAATAAAAATTTATTTATTCAAATTAATTATAAATTAATACTTCCAATCTAAATGCCAAATTTGATCTAATTTTTGCATTAAACTCCATGTATTATCTCATGGGCATCGCCTTGGTTTGACCTTTGACATCAATGACAATAATTTTCCCACATAAAATATTGGCATTCCCCAAGAATTGCAAAGCATGAGAAGTATGATCCAAGGGTTACAAGTGGGACATCAAAAGAAGACGTATGTTTGAGAACATATATCCCTACCCTTTTGACAAGTCCATCTTATAAAATCCACTTCCCTAAGAATTATGAAATGCCTAATTTTGATAAATATAAGGGAAAGGGTGATCCTAGAGAACACATTAAGGAATTTTACATAATATGTTAAGAGGTTTCTTACAATGATGTGTATCTCATGATATTATTTCCTAGAAGTCTATGGGGACAAGTTTTAGAATGGTTTCACACACCTTCCCCATGGTTCAATCTTCACATTCATAGATCTAGTTGAAATATTTGTTGTACACTTTTCATACAATATTGAACATGGGGTCACAATGTTGGAATTGTGTAACACCAAGAAAAAGGGGAAATTTTTCAACCTTTTAATAATTTTGGAGACACCTTGCTAGTTGATTGCCTTGGCACATGCCTAACAAACTACTAGTGAGAATCTTTGTTCATGATTTAAATCGAGAAATGGGCTTCCATTTACAAATTCAATGTGCAATTTTTTTTGATGAAATAATTGATAAAGTATTAACAATAGAAAAGGTCCGCATTGCCAAGGGATTGGTTAAGATTTACAAGAACCATAAAGAAAATAACAAGCAATCCAAAGATAAATCTTGATTTTGGTCCAAAAATAAAAAAAAGTTGTAAATGATGGTGTAACGAATAATAAACATGTTCAAAACATACAACCCACATCATCACACGATAAAACAATAATAACATCAAACTATTTCAAACACTATCATTATACCACAAGGAAAACCTAAGAAAAATAATCAACCCAAACACAAATATACTCCTTTGGGAGAATCCATAGAGGTTGTATTTTATTAAAAATGCACAAGCTAACCTAATCAAGTTCCCCATGACCAAACCATTCAACGGAAGTCAACTAGAACTTGCATGGTACAAAGATAATGAATATTGTGAATACCATAGGGTTAAAGGTCATCATAATCCAAATGCATGAAATTGAAAAATCATATTCAAGAATTAATTGATATAGAAGTAACTATTAAAACACAATAACACACTTCTCCTAATAAGAAACTAGGAATATATACACAACCTCTTCCTCCAAACAATGAAGGGAAATCTTCAGAGTCCAAAAAGGCAATTTCTTACACATATAACAATACCATTATGCCTCATCATATGATTCTATCATAGCCCCTATAGAGGAATGTCATGATCAAGTAGGTACCGTGACCATCAAAGAAACCAACTATATTGTCATGACATGTCATGGTCAAGCAACCCTCCAAGGGCCATCTTACTCTTCCTCTCCAACCACATCAACCAATTATAATCTCGTTGATCATCTAGGAAAAACACTAGACCATGTATCTATCTTGGAGTTTCTTTGAGTCTCCCTCATGCACAAAGAAATCCTAGATAAGAACTTACAAGAGTGGAATGTGTCCCAATTGACATTAATGTTCATTCATTCCAAACCATGATAGGACACCTCTCTACCACACATCACCTAGAATTTATGAATAAAGACCTACATATCAGTACCCCCCATTACAAAGCACTTCATATCAAAGCCCTTATCCACAAACACAAGATCAAGTGTGTACTAATAGATGGTGGATCTGAACTTAATTTATGCACATTAAAATTAATAAAGAAATTGGGATATTCAAAATGCTTCATCAACTCTCAAAATAAAATTGCCATTAAATCTTATGATGATGCCAAGTGTAAGTCAACTAGAACCATAAAGTTACTTATACAAGTCAAACCAACTACTATGGAGACCACATGTCAAATCTTGGATATTGATCTCCCTACAACATTCTTCTAGGTTGATCATGGATACATGCTAAGCAGACTATCCCTTCCACTTACCACCAATGCATCATATTTTTGTATAACATCACTATCCCTACAGACCCTCAACTGTTCCAATACTGTAAATTCCTAGAAGGAAGTTATAACCGTTCTCACCATTTTTTGATCAATGATGTAGCATTAACTTCCCCATCTTGCATAGACCCATCCTCACTTAAAACTGCATCCACCTCACACACCATCCCTGAGATCAAGACCAAGATAATTGACGAAGGGTGCAAGGAGTATGGACTACATGATTATTTTTACGTATGAAAACTTTCACTCTCACTTAAGTCCCATGGTTAGATAAGGCTCCTCAAGAAATAACCAAAGGTAACTTCTCTAAGCTTCAAACATTGGGAACTCCTGGACAAAGAGAATATTGAAGAAGACATATCTTCATGGTTCTACAAGGATGAAGATGAACAAATACCTACATTGCATATAGAACAACACCCCAAGGGTCATAGTATGTGCACTTAGAACATGAGCTATAAATGCAAAGGGTTAGGGATAAATGAGAAATGAATAATGGAACCAATACATCCTAAAGATAATATGGGTTACCAAGGACTTGGATATGGATCATCTAAAATGGTATATCACGAACTTGAGTGTGTCCTCACTAAAGCAACTAAGGTCTCTACTATTGTTAACAATACCAATGAGGGAACATAAGAAGAATATCTTGAGCATATTTCCAAGCTCTTCAATGACACAAGCATTAATACTATAACACCATTCAATTCCATTGATCCTCCACTTATCTATCCTAAATGCATAGATTGGGACCAACAAGGACCTCCTACACTAGATGCATTTCAGAACAATGGGGCAATTATCGAGCATATGGGAGCCTAAGAACACATACGTATAGGAGATCATAAGGAAATATTTGACATTGAATTACATAAGGATGCATATTCTATGGAATAGGTCTCTTGCCTTAAAGTCATAAAAATATGAAAGAGAAAAATAAGAAAGAAAGGTCACTTAGTGAAAACCTTGATAGGAGACTTTTGGACAATACAAAAGTAAAAAGAAAAGATGTATCTTCTAGTCAAAACCTCTCTAAGAAACTAGAAGATGAGGCACTTGAACCAATCCCTCATTATCAGGATACATCTACAATATATCATAAAAAAAAGAGGAGAATCAAGACATGTCAAAATTTCTTAGAAGAAAATTTGAGAACTTTGTTCGGTCTTATTCAAATATGCCAAGACTTGATCTCTCCTTAGTCATACATCACTTGGAAATATACCTTGATGCTACACCAGTCAAGAAAAAGTTACGAAAAATGCATCCACAAATCCCCCTTCTTGTAAAAGTTGAATATACGTGGGATTCATTCACCCCATTGACTATCCTAAATGGGTTTCTAATAGTGTATCAATCTCAAAACACACTAGGGATGTCCAAACATGTATATATTTTTGAGATCTTAATAAATCATGTCCAAAAGATGATCTCCCATTGCCCAATATTGGTATCATTGTTGATCTAATAGCGAGATGAAATTTTTTGTCACTAATAGATGGATTCTTGAGATATAATCAAATAAAGATAGTTGATGAGAATTAACATAAAACTACATTTTTCACTCCATGGAGGACGTTTTTTTATCAAGTGATGCCCTTCAGACATGATAATGCAAAATAAACATATCAAAGGGCTATGACTATGATCTTTCATGATATGCGTTAGATATAATGGAAGACTATGTTGATGACCTTCTGGAAAAATCTAAAACAAGGGAAGGATAGGTGCAATTCTTAGAGCGAATATTTGAATATCACTTGGAGAAATATCAATTACATTTGAATCTAAGGAAATGTGTGTTTAATGTCACATTTGGAAATCTCCTAGGGTTCATTGTATCTCGAAGGGGCATCAAATTTGATCCCAAAAAAATGAATGAATAGTCAACATGCTCCCACCAAATAATATCAAATAGATTCATAGTCTCCAAGGGAAGTTACATGCAATCATACGTTTCATAGCTCAACTTTTTGACAAATTTCAACCATTGTCCCATCTCCTATGTTAAAACATGGTCTTTAAATGGGATGATAATTATCAATAGGCCATTCAAAATCTTAAAACATACTTTGCATCACCTCCAGTACTCATTCCTCCAAACCCAAATAAACCACTTTTATTATATGTTTTAGCTACAATAATGGCACTAGGGGCATTATTGGCACAACACAATAAAAATGGAAAAAATATATCTATCTACTACATCTCTCGTACCTTAGTGGGTTATGGACTAAATTATAATGCAATTGAGAAACCATGCTTCACATTTATCTTTTGTGTCAAGAAGTTAGGACACTACATGCTCAATCATAAGACCAACCTCATATCAAAAGTTGGCCCACATAAGTATCTCTTATAAAAATATACTCTCATATGATGTATGGAAAAATAATTAATGATCCTTAGTGAGTTTCACATCAAATATGTAAATAGAAAGGCTATAAAAGAACAAGTAGTAGTTGATCAAATTGTAGATGCACCTTTGATGGATAATCACCCACTTCTTAATGAATTATAAATGAGTTTATCTTTTCTCTTTCCAAGGATGCATGGTGGAAACTATATTTTGATGGATTCTTCACTCAACATGTTTCGAGGGCAGGGATATTGTTTGTAACTCTACAAGGAAATTGCATTTTGAAATCTTATCGCATTGTGTTCCCTTCCACAAATAATATTTTTGAATATGAATAATTGATAACAAGACTTAGACTAGCTATTCAATAGAAGATCACAGAGTTATAGGTTTATTTGGTCATCAAAAAAGTGAATGAAAATATCAAACAAAAGATGATATTAAACTACTCCCATACAAAAGAATGGTGAATAGCTTTAAGCAGTATTTATTGCAAATTCATTTTGATCAAGTCCCTCATTTGAGCAAAAAAGCAAAAAAATCCATGGCAACAATTGGATCCTTAGTAGACATGCCTTAGAGCAGCCAACAATGTGAATTTATGTTAGAACAATTATTGATTCATGCCTATGACATTCTCAAAATTGAACTTGTTGGTCCTGAATCCCCATTGTATCAAGATATCTATAACTTCCTTTGTGATAACATCCTTCCATCTAACCTATCCACTTCATAACGCCAATCCTTTAATCTTAAGTCATCTCGCTTCACCCTGTTGGGCAATACATTATATTGAAGGAACTTTGAAGGAACCCTCTTGAGGTGCTTAGACATAAAATGGGCACAAATTTCTTTATATGAGGTACATGAGGGAATTTGTGGGGCCCACTCCAATTCTCCTAGCCTTGTCAAAATAATTCTTAAAATAGGATATTATTGGCCAACGATGGAGTAAGATGCATATCAATTTTTTAAGACTTGTTGCCCATGCCAGCAACATGGTGACTTGATCCAAACACAATCACAAGATCATCAACCAATTGTAACTCCATGACCTTTTTCACGTTGGAGACTAGACCTCGTTGGAATTTTTTTACCTTCCTCATCAAATGACCACAAATTTATCATCACCACCACTAAATATGTCACCAAGTGGGTAGAGGTTGTTTCATTGACATACACCACAAGAAAACAAATTGTGAAATTTATCCTTCACCATATCACTTGTCACTATGGTATTCCATCTTCCATTATCATTTAAGAATCAAGATGTTCATGAACTTTGCCAAAAATTCCACATCCAACATTGCTTCTCCACTCCATACTACCCACAAGGTAATGGTCAAGTTAAGGCTACCAATAAAACCATTTTAAAAATAATTAAAAAGATAGTCAATAAAGTTGGTTGTGATTGGCACTTGCAAGTCAATCTCACCCTATGGGTCTACCGAACTAGTGTCTACACACCCACTGGTGGGACTCCATACTCCCTTGTCTATGGTGTTGAATCCATTTTTCCAATCAAGATTGAACTTGCCTCCTTGGGAATATCATTATAGCATCTTATTGATGAGGAGGAATATCGGGTGACCCATCTACAACAACTAAAATTATTGGATGAGAGACATCATATTGCTCTAAATCACCTACATGTCTACCAAAATCATCTCTAACATAATTATAAGAAGAAGATGAAGCCCTGCTAGTTTGAGATTGGTGACTTAGTCTTAAAGGAAAATCAGTAAAATTTGCAAGATAGTGACAAGAAAGGAAAGTTTGAGCCAAATTGGTTAAGTCCCTTGATCACCATAGAAAAATACGAGTCATGAACATATCAATTGGTCACTGTAGAAGGTCAACCCTTGGAGGAACCAAAGAACATTAAGCATCTTAAAAGTTCTTGAAAAAATCCCAAAAAAAAAAAAAAAATTAGTAAAGAGAAATAATTTGTTCAATGGTGAAAACCACTTTTTTGACATCTTGAATACAAGCGCCATATGTAAAATCACATCCACCATCTACTATGAATCATCCCACCTACCCACCCAGCCAATCATACATTGTAAAATGTATGGTTCTTCACGCTCTTGACTCAACCAATCATTCACTTTCTGATCCATTCACCCGCATACATATAATGACTTGCTATGTTGTCACTCCATCTCACATTCCTCCATAACATGGCTTGATATAGGATTAAAAAAATGGGGGAAATTTTTCTACCATGTACCCAACTCCCCATACATCATTATTCATAGCTATTTTATGTAAAATTCACTCGTCGCCTAGCCCACCATACCAACCCCTTTTCATTCTTTTTAGGCTTTACATATTCATTTTTCATCCACAAGCCCACCATATATTCCCCCCTCCCCATAAGTCAATTCTTCATATCAATTTATGCGAAATTCCCTCATCACCGAACCTCCCATACTCACCGCCTACCATTTCATGCCCTCGTTGAACTTCAAAAGTGGTACCTAAGTTTTGTCTTGGATTAGGTTTTTCATATGCCTAGTCATATTTCATTACACCACTCTCATTCATAATAAAGATCACATGGTCATCTTCGCCACCCATGATAAAAATAATCATCCATAATACAAATTTCTCATCATATCACTATCAATACTTGTTTGAAAATAGAAATCAAACTACACATGTAGACACATAAACGCTATCATGAAACCATGCTTAAGCCTCACCAATAGACACTAATAAGTCATTATTACCCCTTTCTTATCATCCATATAAACTCAATCACTCATGCCCATAGGGATGCATCCTTCTCGTTTTTGGAATAATCCTCAACATCACCTATCCTACCTTTGGCAAGAGATATATTGGTGTGTTTTGATTGGTGCACCTACTTAATGTCACCTAGATCTTCTCATATCTTGGTGTAGTTTGATTGATGAAAATGGGGCATTATTTCTGTTTTTGTGTGTTGTGTTTGTGGTTGTCCTTTACATGACCCGCCAAGGCTTATACCTTGATTGTGGGCGAATGTCCCTCAATATGTTGTTGGTTATTTTTTGCATAGACACACCAAGTCAATGCCAAGACATACATGCATAAGTATCTCCAAATATGTTGAATTTTATTCCTCACATGACCCACCAATGTTAAAATAGCTTTGTGTGTTTTAGGATAAGCATTACCATGGAGCAGCTCCCTTTCTATTAATTCAAAAACAAGATTACACAGTTCATTACAAGTTCCCACTCTAGGTACCTCACAGTTGCATTAGATACATCATACCCTGAGAGAATCATGTTATCCTTTCAATCTGAGAGGGAGAGAACAAATCCCCATTATTGCTAATATAGTGGTAAAACATCTGCAAGTTTTTCCTTTCTAGCCCCTCTTGTAATAGCACCAGCACCTGTGAAAAGCATTTATTCTTTTTGACTGCATTTGCGTCGAAGATCTCTGCAATCATTTTGAACGGAGGCTTCTTTTCAATTGATGATATGGTCATGTTGATGGCATCCAAGTTGGCTAGGGCTGCAAGGTTTTGTGTTGCCAGTCTCCCCCATTTCTTCGTCCCAATCACTTGAAAAAACTCTCATGCACATGTCTATCATGGACATGCATCTTCAACCATTTCTCCTCCCCAATGATTTTGATTATAGCCTTCTTTGTTTCCTCTGGCCGGGCTTAACGAGCACACTCTAAGCTCTGACAGTCAGCTGTGACTTCCTACGTGGCTCGTGGGCATGTCTCTTACGCTGTTGCATCGGACTTTTGTCTCATTTTCCTTCCGTCCACCGTTCCATTTTCCATTGTGCTCCTCTGACCTCACCACAATCACTATCACCGTAGCAGTTAAATTTGAATATACATCTCCTGCCCAATCCATTGAAAGTTGAAAATGAGGATTTCTTTAGGCTCAGTCGTGGAGAGGGAGAATTGCTAACTGCGTTCTCATAGTGGATTTGGTCACACCGTCTTAGACATTCTGACGCTTGCAAATGGAGTTTCTGTTGGTAAAGGTTTTGGTATTGTGTCTGGGGGTGGCATCTTTATTTTGTATGCCCCTATTATTCACCAATCTGTTGTGAATGGTTTGGATGGCACTTCTATTATTCCTCGTTCTAGCGTGGACTGTGGTCATGATCGTGTTTTACTAGCGATTGATGGGGAGAAGGTTTGGAATCTAATTTGCCGTGTTTATCGTGGCTGCATGTGATCTCGGTGTAACTGCTGGGGGTCTTTATATCATCTCCAGTGGGACTTCCTCTCCTTAGAGGCGCGCTGCTCCTATTCTCCCCTAGCTTGGGAGGACTGTGTTTACGTTCACCCCATCTCCACCAGTTTGTTTTTGGGACAGGAGGTCTCAGAAAATGAAGTTTTTTTTTCTCTTAAAAGGGATTGATTTGTGGATTTGACAGACTCTGGCCTTGTCTCTGAAATCTTAACTAGTGGATTTCTAAGCAGTGGCAATCTATTATAGAAGGAAAAATTGAGATTTTCTCTTGTACCAAGCGTTTCTTTTTTATTTTATTTTTATTTGATCTCTGATCAGAATGCTATTCGTGAGGGTTGTTCATGGTTTTGTGGCTAACATGCTCTCTTACAGCCCTAGTTAGGCACTCCTCTCCTGGTGTGTTAGCCCTAATTGGGGTCTTAGAGAAGGTTTCCCTTTCACTTTCTCTCGCTTTAGTAGATATGGGTAACAAGGATTCTTGAATTATTGTCCATAGAAGGAAAGAAGGTCATCTAAATCATGCAACTTAGTCACACATTTGAGTTACAGGTGTGAGAATTTCCAAATTAGGATATGGTATTATTTAGTCTTTTTACTAGTGTTTGTTTCTGGCAACTTTGTTATGCTATGTTAGTTGATGGTTTATATGTTGATACTATAAACGGCCTAGGACCTTGGTTTCTCTACTTAATATAATAAAAACTTATTGTGAGGTTTATAATCAACAAAATATATAGCATTATAAATAATTTTTATTTAAGTCTCAAATATGTTACCTTTAAGACAAGTAGATGGACATTCAAAGCACTATACATGTTGGGTCCTTGAATTTCTTCTCCTTCTTCTAGAGGAATAAATCCTCTTTAAGATTAGAGAAATGCCATCCTAAAGGTTGATTAATTATCTCATCAATAGAATGTGAGTGATTATAGGCTAATTATTGATAGTAGATATTCTCCCCTTCACTTTCAACCTAGCTAGACCCAAGAGGGTGTTATAAGACGTATCCTTAAGAAGATTAATCATGGATGAAGCTAAATAAAAATAAAATATTATAGTAGAATCAAATTTCCAATTGGCCCCAAAGTTTGTCACTAGATCAAAGACTAACCAACTACACAAAATCTCTTTTAAGTGATATGAACATCAATGCACAAATGCAAGATGAAGGTATACAAAAAATATTTCCTTAGGATAAGAACCCTTATGACTCAATATAAATGTTCCTTGGATGAACTACTAAATCATGAGATGTATACAAATTACTAATGTACTCTTAAACTATTAGTGAAATATGTTTATCATTTTGAGAGTATTATCAATCACACACGCACACGCACACGCGTGCGTGCACACACACACACACACACCGGAGATGCGATATCAAAATACTATGAAATTCATCAAATATTTATTACTGTCATAGTAGAAAGTATGGTAGGGGGAATCTGTCATATAGAAGTTCCCTTGATGATCTAAAAATTTCCTTGGAAACATTTGGTAATAGGCATTATTTACAATACAATGACCTCCTTATGATTTAGTATGCTCACCAAAATTTCAAGAGTTGAAACCCTAGATGTTCCTTAACACTTTTAGTCACATGGAAAGTAGAAATAACCAACCCATTATTTGTAAAACAAACTTGTATATATAGTAATTTAGTTTGGTCACCCATTTTCCTACATTAATACAATGGATAACTAGAGGTCATGAATGTTGCATGCAAGACGAGATAAATCTCATGAAATTCATGGAATTGATTGTTTGGAGCTCATGTGAAGATCATTAACTACTAGAACTCAACCAATACATTTATGGAAAACTCAACTTCTTCATCATCTATTCCTAAAATTGAAAGTAAATTTGCACTCTTGGGATGGGAAATGGTTTTTAGGTGGGAAAGACTAGAGTCAAATAGTTATAATGGTAAAATATGATAATAAATGGCATCCTAGGAAGATCTAGGAAGTGACAAAGGTAATTTGGAGGAAAATTAAAATTTCAATGTAAGATAGGAGGTCAAGATAAGGTGTGTGAGGCTTCACTTCAAGACAGGAGTTGGGGATGGAAGTCTAGAAGTTCATTTAAATTATGTAGATGGGTGAAGTGAGTGAGTTAAGTGTTTGCAAGAAATGTAGGGAAGATATGTGGAACTTGGGGTAAGAACATCCTAAAGTCTAAAGGAAATGAGAGACAAAGCCATTATGTAACTTTGTGGGAAGAAATATAGAATTGGTAGTCATAAGTGAAGGCAGAACTAGAGGAATTCTAGATGTTCAAAAGTGCAAAAGGATTTTGTAAGAAGGGAAATGGGAAAGAATGCAAGAAAATTTCAAGAAATTGAAGGTTAGAAGGTTAGGAGATAGAAGGGAAACAAAAAAATTTTGGACAAATTCTACAAGTTTATGATGCAAATGATGAACGTGAGGTAGAACATCCACACAAGCGCCTTTGTCTCACTGGACGAGCATATTGAACTCATCTTCAAGCTTATTTTTTGTTTGTGAATGAGTGTATATAAAAATAAAATTAATAAAGATATTTTTTTGGAATAATTTTCTTTTTGTGGTGTCAACGTGTTAGCACCAAAGTTTCTCTTTTCAAATGCTTAGCTCCTAAAAGGGCCTAATTATGTCACATGGAAGAAAAATATGCAAATGATTCTCCAATTCAAAGAGCTATGAGGGATCATTATTGGAGCAATGAAGTGTCCAAATAATGTTAATGATGAGAGGAAGTATGAAAAGACTGATGCAAAAGCCTTAATTTTGATCACACTTAGCATCTCCAATAAAGTCCAACCACATAATCAAGATGTGACAATGTCAAAGGTGTTTTGGTACGCTCTATCCACCATATATGAGGTGAAGAACTAGATAAAGATCATCCATCTCTAGTCAAAGCTTCATATACTCACTATGAAAGATGGCAAGAAAGTTAAGGAGTTCTTGTGTTGAGTATTTGAACTACAAGTAGAACTTGTAACACACAAAGAGAAGGTGGAGAACAAAATGATTGTTCCAATCATTTTGAGAGCTCTTCCTTCCAAGTTTTGGACTTTCATCATAATGTTGAACATCACAAAGTAGGTAGTTTAATTTGAAGAACTTATGAGTTTTCTCTTGAAGGAAGAAGTCATCAAGTCAATGCAAGATGAGTTTGAAGATAAAGCACTAATCTTGAGACAACAACACAATCAAAAGTTTTGAAAGGGTCCTCCATAAAAACAACCATAGAAGCAACCACAACAACAATGGAAGCCTCAAAAGGTGAATCAATGGTGTCACATCTATAATGAAAACACACATGACATTGACAAATTTTGGTATAATACCTTGACTCAAAGAAATTCTAGTCAAGAAAGCACATTAGGTTGCAATGATTCTCAACAATCAAAAAAATGTCCTCACCAAAAGAAGCATATATAACATGTCACAAACCAACAAGATGATGAGGATGCATCAAATATAGGAAATTGTGGTGCACATTAGAATGATGTTCTTGTCTCCCAGACCTCACGAACAAAAAGGAATATTTAGTTGATTGATGATGGTGTTGGCAACAAGCATATGAACGACAATAGGGAGATAGTTGATACATTGACTAATCAACCTACTAGAGATCAAGTTTGGATCGTAGAAAATAACAAGTATGTTGCATAAGGAATATGAAATATCACCATTCCTCTTGGTCGAAGAAGTTGTACTCTCACGAAGGTGCTCTATGTTCTCAGCTTGACATTGAATCTCTTATTTGTAAGTCATATTTTTAATCATAAGCTTAAGGTGGGGTTTGAATTCAAGACATCAAAGCTTGCATGATCTCAAGAAAAAGGTATGGTAATTGCTAGCACATTCATGAAGGACCATTTATTTGCACTAGATGCAGTCTCATTCTCTATAGTTTCTCTCTATCTCTACAATTGAATCTACTTTGTTCTAGCATTATCACTATGGGCATCTTTCCATCGACTCCTTGTATAATCTCACTTTTAAGGAGATGGTATGAGGAATTACTCTACTTTCCCATTCTTTTCCTATATTCCTTAGATGTCTTGTTTCTAAAAAATATTGGGATCCATTTGAGTCGAGTACCTTCCATGCCAAGGATTGTCTTGTGGTCATGCATACATTGTGTGGACCCCTTCCTACTTCCTTTTAAGTTTCCAATACTTCCAAATATTTGTGGATTACTTCTCTTGTGGGTGTTCTTTCTCAAGAAGAAGAGTGAAGCCTTTCTACACTTTGAAGACTTCTACTAGTGAGTTTCCTAGTAGTTAGGATGGCCTCTTCTTCTCCATCACTCAGATTGTGGGGGGGGGGATTCACATTCAAGTAGTTCTTGGCATTCCTCAAGCAACACAACATCAAACAACACTTGACTAACCCTATATGCCCCAACAAAATATAATTCAAAACATTGCAATCAAACTATGATGGAGATGGCTCGATGCATGCTTTCTACAACCAAGTTACTTTGAAGGTCTAGTTTTGCAATGGAAACTTGTAATGTTTTTATTCCACACTAGAAATCACAAACCTTCCTTGATAAATTTCAAAACTTTATAACCTTGTGGAAATCTTATTTCAAATAGATTGAAAAGTGAGTTCAGAATGGTTGGTTCAACACAAGAAATTCATAAATATTTGTATCCACACCAGAAATCTATATTTTAGATATAATTCGAACCAAAATACCTCAATGAAAAAAAGTAGGTAAACATGATAAAATAAGAAAAGGATGAAATCCAACAACAGATAAAGTTCCACATTCGTTGCAGACCAAAGTTTTGCATTTTCAGCAAATTAAAAAAATTGCACCTAGTAGCAATTGCCAGATTTTGTACGTACATAACTTAGTCAATTTTAGCCTAGACTAAACTAGAATTGAAACATAAGAACCTTGTAAATGCATGGTATACCTTTAACTTAGTCATACTCAAAATTAAGAGATTCAAATTATATGTTTTTGGACCACAAAATTTCATTAATTCCAAATTTAATCTTTATATTAACTCCGATCAGAGATCAAATAAAAAAAAATCACAAAGAAATGCTTGGTACAAGAGCAAATCTCAAATTTTCCTTCTATAATAGATTACCATTGCTCAGAAATGCACTAATTAAGATTTCAGAGACAAGGCCGGAGTCTGTCAAATCCACAAATCTATCCCTTTTAAGAGAAAAAAAACACTTCATTTTCTGAGACCTCTTATCCCATAAACAAACTGGTGGAGACGGGTGCACGCAAACACAGTCATCCCAAGCTAGGGGAGAATAGGAGCAGTGCGCCTCTAAGGAGAGGGAGTCCCACTGGAGATGATATAAAACCCCCCAACAGTTGCACCGAGATCACATGCAACCATGACAGACACGGGAAATCAGATCCGAAACCTTCTCCCCACCAATCGCTAGTAAAACACGATCATGACCACAATCCATGCTACAACGAGGAATAACATTAAGTGCCATCCAACAGAGTAAAATATGGGCCCACGAGCCACGTAGGAAGTCACAGCTGGCTGTCAGAGCTTAGAGTGCGCTCGTTAAGCCCGGCCGTTTCCTCTACCTCCGCCTTGAATAGTTTCTGCACTTGAGCCTCCTTCGTTCCTTCTTCACAATTGCATTCGATCTGGAAGATTTTCCTCCTAGCCATGTTGTTTGGAGATTATCTTTGTCACAATATTTAAATAAGTTGCATTTGCTTCCTTAAGATATGACTGATCTGGAAAAGAATCTCGAAGTCGATTGCCCCCTATTCTCCATCCTACACCTATGTATTTTGTCACTTATCATATCTCACAAGTACCATCGCCAAAGCTAGTTTGGGGTAGTAAGTAATTCCTCCACCTGCTGATGCTCGTGAGTTTTGCAGATCCACATTGGCAAAACTGAGTATCGGTATTGTACTAGTCAGATTGTGCCGTTCATACTTCAGACGCTTCACTCCCCATGATAGGTTCATCATTTAACAAATGTTCAAGGCATTCTCATGCAAAGGGGTCAGACTCCACTATTTCCATGGTTCCATTATTGGCTCTGACGTTTGCAAGGAGATTTGTCACTTTGTTAGCTTCTCTGTATACATGCTTGATTGAGAAATCCTGAAATCCTCCATCCCGTTCAAGCACTCCCATATCTTCACCACCCATGCTTGAAGTTTCCAATTAGTGGTACCTTTCTTTTGAGAAGCATTGACACAGATCATTGAGTCACCCTCTATGTCGATTTGCCTTATTCCCCTCCTCCTGCACTCTCGCACCCCTCTTGTTAGTGCCTCCGTTATTAGATGCCACCCCAATATGTTTGGATAAAGCCCATACTAAACTATCTTTCTCATCCCTTACCAAACACCCAGCTGCAACAACTGCCATATCAAAATTTAATTTTAACCTTTGTTGGAGGGGCAAAATATATAAATTTTATCAAATATATACATAAATATACATTTTGAAAGGACAACATATATATATGAAATAATTTTCTCTAATTTATTTGACAACTTTATATTTTTATATATATTTTTTGAACATTATATAGATATTTTAAATCTTATGTTCATAAGATAATAATCTCCTTGGGTTTAATTAGCAACTTATATAAGATCTAATATAGTATGCATTTAGCCATAAGTTCATATTGACACCAATATATGAAAAGTCTACAAGAAAATGAATATAATGGCATGGTTATAACAGTGATTAATTTATTTATTTTCTCCAACTTTTGGCTTTCTCTTCCCTACTTGCACAATTGGGTGACAGACTCTTGGAGGCCCCTCATGGCTGGTAAGATTGAGCTTTTCCCTTAGCCAAAAAGTTTTTTCAATGCTTTCTTCGCCTCTTCCAAGGCCAGAAACTTGGTGTTGGGCAAGTTGTGGGCTTGGGGAGAGCATTGCCTCTCGGTCAAACCCTAGACAACCTCCTTTAATCCCCTTACTGAACCACTCCACTTGTGTCTAGTGTGAATTAAACTTTTAAATCTTCCCCTCCATTTTTGGGAGGATTCTTGTTACGAGGACATTGGCAACTCTATTGGTCACTTTTTAAAGGTAGATGTTTCCACTTCCCACATGGGGCATTCTACTTTTTCTTTCTAGTGGATATTGACATCTCCAAGCCTCTTCATGAGGATATCATTATGATGGTTGGGGATAGGCCTTGGACTCAATTTCTTGATTATGAGGGCCTCTCCTTTAGATGTTATAATTGCTTCACAACTAGTCATTTGGCTTTAGATTGCTCCCTCTTAAGTTGCAAAGGCCCTGCTACTTGGTGGAAGAATGCTAATGGTGACCACTTGACTGTCCAAGCTCCTAACTCTTTGACAAATGAATCCTCTCAGGATTATGTTGAGTGTCTTGCTTCTAGTGTGTCTTTGTTGTGTTCTAAGGACCCTATTGGGGTTTCTCCTATTTTATTCTCACAGCATGTTTTGTCAATTGTTTCAGCTCAGCTCCAAACTTCTCATATGGATGATGCCTACCTTTTGCCTTGATGTCCTTTGATTCACCCTTCACGTGTTGATGGACCTCTTGTGGGGGTGTCTCCTCTTCTTTCCCCTCACAATGAGAACTTGGGTGATAGTATTGCTTGGACTATTGTTCATAGAAGGAGGAAAATTTGTTCTTCTACCTCTTCTAATACTTATTCTTGTGACTTGACTAATAAGTCAAGTTTATAGGGTAGAGACCCTTGTTTCCAACCTCTTTTCAGTTCTATGCTCTGATCAAAAGCATTGTTGGTCTTTGTTTGTCTTTCTCAATCTCATCGTTAGTGAGACTCATCCTACTTCCCTCTTGTTGGCAAGAGACACTGCGAATATCATTTGGTGTTGTCATTGATGGAAACCCTAGTTGATGATTGGATTCGCGCATCATCATTTGATCACACTGACAGTCAGATTGCAAATAATTAAGGAAGAATAGAGCATCTGATATTTTTGTGTTCAACGATTCACATGAAGATTTTTTGTTAATATTTTGTGTTGTGTATCTCAGGGAAGGTTGATCGATGTATGCTTAGTGGTATACGTGAATCTCAGTGCCCCGTATTGACTCGTGCGCGATTTAGAAGATATGGTTGGCTAATTCTTTGTTTTTCAGTATTGGGGTAGACTTTGTGAATGCATCATGTCGAGGATGGTTGGGAAGTAATTGTTCAAGTATGTTTGTGTTCAAGCATCTTTGTTTGGGTCCTAGCTAAGTTGTGGCCGACCGTTGTGGATGCGCATTAAGGTTTACTCATGATTTGAGCCGACAGTTGTAAATATTGTTGTGTTCTATTGATGTCGACATAGGGGCGATTAATTCTTAGTTGCAGATATATATATATATATATATATATATATATATATATATATATGTGTGAGATCGTTCATATCATTTTAAGAAGTGTATGAAGTGTGTTGATGTGAAATGCGAATAAGAGTAGAGCAGAAGAGTGATAATGCACAGTTTCACTTGTGCATAAAGGATTTGTGTTGCGAGTATGAGCAGAACAAAGAATAAGTGCATAATCAATCTAAAGGATAGAAGATTGAGTATTGAGCCTAACCGGAACTGTAATCAAGCATATATAGATGCTACTTTCTCAGTTCAAATTCTTAGATGGTTTTAATCTGATTTTCTTTGTAAAATAGTGAGTCTTCTTTGAGCAGTGAGCTCTAGTCAGTGCACCTAAATGCAAGTGCATTCCCCATATTGTAAACCTCATTTGAGTATACTCAGATCATATTATGGATTGGCCATCCACCGTGGTTTTTCCCCTAATAGAGTTTCCACGTAAAAATTCATGTGTTATGGTGTTGTAGTTGTTTGCTTTATGTTCTTGCATATTTCTTTTGAATGAATGTTTTAAATGCTTGAAGAATAAGATCTACAAAGTTAGAAATTGCAGAACACTTATTCACCCCCCCCTCCCCCCCCCCTTCTCAGTGTTGCTTGATTCCAACAATTGGTATCAAAGCTAGTTCCTCAGAAGAAAATTTCTAACAACTTGGGGAGATCTTGGAAAGTGTTTCAATGGATTCAAGCAGTCTTCAACAAAAACTTTTGGTGGCCCTAGATGATCTTGATCAATCAAAGTCTGAAGTTCAAAAATTGCAAGCAAACCTCATGGATGTCAAGAAATTCATTGAGTCTTTGAAAGACAAAATCAATAAGTCCAAAGAGAAGAGAAAGGAACTCTCTGATCAGATTAAGCAGAATGATAGTAAGAGCATTGAAGATGAACAACTCAGTCAAGCCCTGAAAGGAAAGATAGAAGAATGTGAAAAGCTTACCAGAGATAATGTTTTCCTAAAACATGAGATGGAATATATCATGATGAGGATGACCAAAGAGATTGAAGATAGGAAAAAGAATGAAGAGAACCTAGCATGGTCTCTAAAATAAAAATCTAAAGTATGCAGCCATTTGGAAAATGAATTGGAACAATCTAAAAACAATGAGGAAGTACTTGAAAAACATATTGATGATCTCAAAGATGAAATTGATACTGAAAATGAGTACAAGGAGAAGTTCAAATTTAGCTCAGCCAAGTTTGATGAACTAATTAGTAGGCAGAGGACAAATGGTGACAAGCGAGGTCTTGGTTATGAACAAGGTGAAAGTTCTAGATCGGGACAAAGGAGATTCAATCAAGGAAATCAAATGAAAAAATCTAGAAGGTATTCGGTAAGGCAACCTAATGCTCAGATATTTAATGGATACTGTTTCAGTTGCAATAAATTTGGACACATGGCTACTCAATGTAGAAGCAAGATAAATTCAAGTGGTCCATCATTCTCAGGTCGGTGCTTTAATTGGCATAAGTTTGGTCATAAGTCAAATGAATGCAGAAATGTGATGAACAACTTTCATAGAGATGTCAGATGTTATACATGCAATAGACTTGGCCATATTGCTAACCAATGCAAATCAAGAGAAAATCAATGGAACAACTAGTCTAGACAAAGAAATTTTGTGTGCTATAATTGCAACAAATTTGGTTACATTGATACATTCTGTTGGAATAGAAAAGGTTCGGTAAATCAAAAGAAAAACATGCTGAAGGATATTACGGGAAAAGGAAAAGTCACTAGAGATGTGATCAGGCAGAAGATGCAGAAGAAATGGGTGAAGAGAAATCCCTCTGTTGAAGGAAATGAGCCAGCACCAAAATCTGCTTCTGGTAATTCCTCTAGGAATTAAGCTTCAGGCCTTTGGCCTAGGGGGAGTTGTCAAGAAAATATCTTAATCCCCAAATCTCTTAACCCCCTACCGAGAATTGACACTGGATGCAGATAAGTACAGTAAGTACACAAATTCTCTACAATTGTCGTTGAACTCATTGGAGAAAGTAGTATGTAGTATTGGAGGTTCATAGAAGAATCATCTGTCACAATGCATGGAAATAGGGTATCCAGATGAGTTAGGGTAAAAAGCATTTATTGGGACAAAAAGGGTTAGGTATGCAAGTGTTTAAAATTCATTTCTATCTTTCATTTGTCACTTTGCATTTTGAAGAAAAGAAGTTTGCAAAGCTCTGAAGCAAACCTCGGTGAACTAAGGTGAAATTCAAGCGCAAAGAAGCTTTCGGAAAACAAAATCTAATCCGACAAAAAGGTATTTATCAGCAAAACCTGTAAATTTGTGAACTGGTGAATATGGCTACTCCATTGGTAGTAGAAGTTAAGGACAAACCCCGTCCCAAATTCAAATGGCATCCCTTCAAGTCTATCGAGACCGACCCGTTAGGTGCTTTTTCATCTATTTCGTACGAAATCTTACACACCGAAGATATTAGGGCATATATTCACGCTAACATTGAAGAGCTAGGAAGCTCGTAGTTGCTAAATTTGTATAATAATTACATTATAGGAGAAGATTTATGTGTGAAGCCGGAATTTACAATCCTAGAAGAAAAGAAATTTACACAGATTGTTAAATTCCTCGTGTTTGAAGAGTCTAAATGGGTCTGTGACATCTTGAGTCGAGTTCATGATGAATTCATGTGATTAAGTATACCCTTCAAGATTACAAAGGAGGCTATTAGTGTTGTAACAGGTCTAAATTCCTCTGGTGGATTACCAATTCTAAAATCAGTGAAGAATCAAATGGTAATTGATGCCACAAGTTCTAGGTATGACAGAAGAGCAATGAAAATTGATGACATTATTGATGTAAATGTCAAATTTGCATCTATGGTTATTGGGTAAAAAATCTATCATTCCAGTTGAGACAACTCTATGTCTGGTACAACCATTTATGCAGCCTATCAAATGGTAAAGGAGAAAGCAGACTATGATCTTTGTGAATTGCTAAGAAGTCAGTTGATGGAAAATCTTAGGAAGATCAAGAAGGATAAGAAAAAATATTTTAAGTATGGTAACTTGCTATTATGCTTATTCTTTTACTTCATGAATGAGGTTTCGAGATTCAAAAAGGTTCATTGGAAAAAACATAAACCGGTAGTCGCTCAGATCAAAGATCTCTTTCACAGATTTTGAGATATTAAGACAAAGAACGCCACTATCTGGGGATATTTCAAAAGTTTTCAGAATATGATGCAGGCCAAAGAAAGAATTCCTACTTCTATTGTAGAGAAATATAAGGATACAATTTGCTTTATGGTAGATATTGATCAATGCATGATGAAAGTCGTTGATCCCAAAATAGTTTGGATCATGCCGATGGGTTATGAAGTTGAAGAGCGCATTCTAAAAATGTATGCAGAACATTTATTGAGCAAGCCTCTAGATCCATCAGAAGAGACATTTGGTACTTATGCAAAAAAAGAATATTCAGGTACACAATGAACTCAAAAAACCTATGATAGTTAGAAGAGTTAGAAAAGAGGTGGAAGTCTTAGCAGAAAGTATGGGCATATCGGCAGAAAAATTAAAAGAAGCTAGAAGAAAAAGAGAAGAATCTAAAGTAGAAAAGGAGGCAGTAAAAATTGAATCTACTGGTCCAACAACACCATCTTCCCGAGATAGGTCAACTAGAAGCTCTGCATCCCTATCTGCCCCTGCAGCAAAGCCAATCTCTATGAAAAATCAATCTAAGGGATCCAATAAGGAAGGAAAAAGGAAGAAGGATAAAGGAAAAAAGGGTCTCTGTGGCAATTTCTAAAGATGAAGAAACAAATTATGATGGAGTTAGAGAAATCAAGCATCAAAGTACTAAGGCAACAACAATTACTAAAAACAAATCCTCCTGTGATCCCTAAAATGTTAAGTTCTATTATGAGATGTTAAACAAACTATTAATGCAATAAAAGATAACACAAACAGTACACCTCATGATTAGCCTAAGGAAAGAAAGAGCAAAGAAGTAAGATAACAAATAGACAAGTGATTATACCTCCTTCGTGCTGCTTCTTCCTTGGTTGGCCCTTGATTCTTTGGATGTTTTGTGTGCTCCTTGGATGGCTAATTAGATCAAATATGCAAGGTAGTATGCAAGATGAATGAGGACATGGTAATGGTGAACTCAAATGTTATGGTGAATGCAAGGAAATCTCAAATGGCAATTTTGCAAGAGTTTTGGTAGCAAAAGACTGATTCTTCTAATGAAAGAAAGGAGGGGGTATTTATAGAACAATTTGAATTCTCTAGAGAATTCAACGGTTGAGATTAAGCCAAAAAGGTCAAGATGGAGGGCTATGGTGAGTTGAGGACTCACAAGCCCTCGCATCTTGACATGTGGAATGTGAGATGGCCTAAGGTGGGATAATATGGAAATGAGGTGGAAGAGAGGTACATGATGTGGAGGAAGGACAAGTACCTTGTATGAACCTTGGGGGATGAGAATATTCCTTGGAGGAATAAAAGTGAATTAAAAATTCACAATGATTGGAAGAATCTACTTGATAAGAGAGGGTTTCTAAAAAGGTGGGGATTTGCCACATGTGAATGATGTGACAAGTCAAAGATTTTAGAAGACTTTGGCACATGTGATGTGACAATTCAAAGGTTCTAGAATTTTTAATGGGGAAGAGAAGATTCCTTGGAGGAATAAAAGTGAATTAAAAATTCACATGGGGAAGAGAGGAGCCTTGGATGAATAAAAAACAATTTAAAATTCCTTGGGAGATGGGGAGAGTTGACCAAGGTATTGATTAGGCTAATGACCTTGATTAAGGTTGTGCAAACACAAGATTAAGATAATTAATGAGGGATTAGAAGCAAGTGGGAGATTATGGAGGATGTGACACTAATCTTGATTAAGTGGTGCACATCCTAATCATGAATTAATTAATTTAATCCAGATTAAAAGAGGATTATGGAGAATGTGACAAGGAGAGAGAAAAAGAAGGATTAAAAATTGGTTTTAATCCAAATAGGTCAAATGACTAAATTAAATAAATTGTCTTATTTATTTAATTTAGAGAAGAAAAGGTGTAAGGTAAAGTATTTAATTATTCAATTACATACTTTAGGAACTTTAGGCAGAAAATGAAATAATGATTAAATAAATTATTTAATCATTATTAATGAAATAGATGAATAGAGTAGATGATTTTGACCATGTGAAAGTGGTCAAATTTAGATGTCTACATTTTTCCCCTCTTTGAAGTATTGTTAGAATAACAGTATTTCGAAGAAAAGAAAATGCAAATAACTCTATAGAGGAAGTACCCAAAAGAAAGATGCCCCAACATGGGGAGAGAGACCTGAGCTGCCCAAACATTAGGGAATGGATGAAGATGCCCCAATCTTGTGAGGGAATGACTATGATAGGGAAAATAAATAAATGGAAAGGGTATGCCCCCTTGAGAGGGCGATTGGGGAAAAGAGAGGGATCTCGAGTGACCTCCCGATAGGAAGAAACGAAGGGTATAATTGGAAAGAGCACAAAAAATTAAGTTTTCCTTTGGAACGAAGTCAATCTGACGAACGGTTTGCAAATGGCGGCCTCAGGATGGAAAAAAAATGGGTTGGAGGCCTACAGAAGGGTGGATTTGCCCCACTGCAGAAGGGAGGATCCGCCCCAGCATGGGGCGAATCCACCCCGGGGCCAAGCAGGTCCACCCCAATGCAGGGCGAGTTCGCCTCAGGGCCGGGCGGATCTGCCCTAGCATAGGGTGGATCTGCCCCACCACAGGGCAAGGTCGCCACGCAACCGGGGGGTGGAGCCGCCCCACCACCAGGTGGCGTCGCCGCACGGCCGAGGGCGGATCCACCTCGCGGTTGAGGGCGGATCCACCCCACCATGAGGCAGGTCCACCCAGTAGCTAAGGGTGAATCTGCCCCAACGTAGGGCATCAGATTTTAATGAAGGAGGAAGGGATGGGGGAAATTATGAGAAATGAGAGGATGGAAGAGGATATGAAGATGATGATGTAAATTGATGAATAAGAAATGATGATAAGCGATGGGAGATAAAGGTGAGCACAAATGGATTCTAGGATAAATATGATGTTGCCCAAGTCAATCTACAAGCTAGGTTGGGCGGATGGTTGATGAAGTGTTGTGGATGAGGGAATGATATATCCCAAAACAACACAAGGATAGGGAAGGATACATCCTGATGAGGATGAGGATGAGTGTTTTTAACGAGGGAAGGATTCATCTCGATGAGAGTGTTGTTGATGAGGGAAGGATACATCCCAAAACAACATAAGGATAGGGAAGGATACATCCCACAGATGATAATGATGATGATGATGAGTGGATCAAGGCTTGTAGCAAGGCTGAGAACAAGACCAAGAGTGTGATTAGATTATTTGAATGGATGAGGATGGGGGAGACATGCAAGATGATGGAATGGAAAAGGAAATGCAATCCTAATACAATTTTCCATCCTTAGAGCACTGATTTTTTCTATAGCATAAGACATCGGGCGTTAGGGTATGTAAACCAAGACGGATTAGTGGCCAATGCATAAAACAAACACACCAGACAATAAGGCTATTCCAACACCCCAAATTCATGAAGACCTTGGTCGGGCCAGGTATTGGAATAACCACAAGCATAGAAGGATGTCCCAACATAACGCGAGACCACAGGGGCCTTGGTGGGTACTACATGAGACAACCAAGAAGACAGAAACATAGAAAAGAAAAAGAAAGATATGCCCCTATGTTAACTAGTCAAAACACACCATATTATGAGAGATCGTGGTGGCCTTGACAAGTGCTGATAGGTAGCTCAAATGATAAACAAAATTCCAAAAGCATCAAATAATCACAATTAAATTTCAAACACCTTTGCCATAGGATCAAAAGGATGGATGGGAGAGATGCAGTCTGTTAGGAAGGATACACCTTGTTGAGACCAAAGACGAAGGGTAAATGGGTTGATCGACATGACGCAGGATATGGGAAACCGACTGGATCTCGTGATACTAGAGACCTTTGTTTTGTAAGTACCAGCTAGGATAGGGACATTTTGGACGACTCAACAAGATGACAGGATGATAGGATGAGAAGACAAAAGGCAATAAAAACCCTAAAGACCTAGGGGCTCGAAGGTTGATCAAAGATCAACCTTGCCTACGTGAAAGCGTAGAGCCCTCGTAGTTTGATAAAAGACCATGGATAAAAGCGGAAAGAGGACAAGGGTGACCAATGATGGATGGAAAAAGACATGAAACATACCCTAGGGGTAGACAGAATGAGTTAGCCTTGCCTACGCGAGAGCCCAGGGGCAACGTAGTTCAATACAAGGCCAAAGACAGACAATGGAGAATGACAAGACAAACAAAAGATAGAGCCCTAGGGGCGGATCAAATGATCGACCTTGCCTACGTGAAAGCGCAGGGGCAACATAGTTCGACAAGAGACCGACGATGGATAATGAATAAGGGATGATGAGATGACCAAGATAAATGGATAAAAGGATGGAGCCAATAGGATGAGGATTGGATAGGATGATGGTTGATATGTGTAAGATATGTATGATGTGAATCTCAGGGATGGGATAGGTATTCAGATCATTAGAATATGAATTGGGAAGGTGAGACAATGGATAGATGAGCGATGAAGATATGAGAAAGATGTGGGAAATAGATAGGAATGGTGAGAAGGAGGTAGTAGGGCATTGGATTGCATGGGGGTAGCCTATAGCTAGATACCAATGACAAGGGATTATGAGATAGGAGGAAAAATAGAAGTAAATGGATGGATGGATAAAGATGCGAGGATAGGTGGATAGAGGGATAAGGAAATGGAAGGATGGAATGGATGATAAGGATAGGCTGATGGGTGGGATGCTTATATAGAGGGATGGGAAGATAAGGATGAAAGGATGAAAAAGGACTAGCAGATGAGAGTATAGGAAGATAAGGATTTGGTAGATGGCAGGGATTACTGGATGGATAAATGGATGGGGATGTAAGGATGGGCAGAATGGGGAAAGGATTATCTGGAGGGTTGGATGGATGATGTCTCCAAGGACCCAATTACAAATAAGGAGATTCCCCCACTCTAGATGTGTCATGCATGACGAGGCAAGAGGGATGGGTGGATAAGGGAGTGAGATGGGAAATGAAAGATAGATAGAGGTGGATAGGATGCATGGACAATGGAAGATAGAGAGAGGTGGATAAGGAATATGATAGTGTATGGATGAGGGGAATATATGCCAAGAGGTTTTAGAAGCATGTATATAGGTTTTCCCCTATCTTTATCAAGATCACAAGGAAGATGGAGGGACTGGGATAAATGGGTTTAGATGGATAGGATGTGGAAGATAGGTAGATGTAGGAGATGGAGGAAAGGAATGCATAAGTGGATGTTGCCCCCAATCGTGAAAGGAGACTAGATGGGGGATTTACGCATGACGGTTGTTTGTCAGGTTTTCATCATGGTACTTATCCAAGGCGCTTTTTTTCCAAGTTTTCACCATTGGACGAATGATTTTCTTTTTACTATTTTTTTTTCTTTGTTTTTTTTTTGTATTTTTCTGATTTTTTTGTATTTTTATTATTTGTGGGACTTGTCAGACAGAAAGACGGATGGAGATGGAGAAGGATATGGATTCAAAAGACATATGATAAATTGGATGGATGAAGGACTCAAGCATCAAGTTCCATATGAGGTAATAAGAGCCCATGTGTAAAGTGACCATTGGATGTTGGTACAACCTTATTAGGAGAAATGGATTATGCAAGAGGATGAATCAAAGGGATTGGATGGGGGAGATAGGGGGGATAGTGGATGGGATGTTGAAAATTGTATGGATGGAAGGATGAAGTGGATGTGTGATAGGGGAAGGTGTTCAGGACCAACATTGGCACATGTGGTGGATGCGAAATGAGAGGAGGGTTGATGGACGAAGAATGTGGCAAGACTGGAGGTGTTGGGAGAGTGAATTTTGGGACATAAGGAGCCAAAATATATTTAGGAGATGGAGGATGTGAATTATGAGCTTTGGGAATAGAAACTTTTGATGTCTTCATTGATTTTTCATTTGAAGGCATTGTCTCTTTTTTCTTTGGGATCCACATGGTTTTGATTTTTGCTTTGATGGGCCTTTGTGGCCATTTGGATTGATTTGGATTGTGGATTTGATTTTTATTTTCATCAACATGTCTTGTGAAGGGGACATGGGGAGCTTTAGATTCATGTGTATGTTTGGATTTATACATTTTTGCTTTGGCATCCAAAGTGATTTTAGTAGCAATGGGATGGGTGTGAGGAGATGGATGATGTGGAGCGATGGAGGTAGGGTTATAGGGATTATGTGTAGATGGAGAATGTGTAGGTATGTGCCTTTGTTGATCCTGATTAGGGGACATCAAAGTGGGATTTTTATGATGGGAGACATGGATAGGATGAGATGGAGGAGGTGATTTTGGGATATAAGGACCTAAAATAGATTGTGTATATGGAGGATGTGTTTGGTTTGATGGAGGGATATAAGGACCCATAGTAGATTGAGGATGAGCAATGATGGATGGAGGGACATAAGGACCCAAAATGGATTTAGAGGATAAGGGAGGAAGATGGACAATTGTTTTGAGGTAATATTATGGAGGAGGGGGGATGGCGGAAAATGACTTGGTAGAACGATGGGAAGTACCTCATGTGCCTTTAGAAGAGGATCGTTTAGGATGTACGAAGGTTGTACCAACATCTTTAGAGTACGAGTTTTGGGAGACATATCCAAGACCATGTATGCCTGGATGTTCTTTGACTTGGATGGGCTCTAAAGTACCTTTCTCATGAAGGCCTAAACCTTTTCCTTGATAGTTCATATTTTGTAGCATGTGATCTATGGTAGGATGCTTATTCTATTGGAAGCATGATGCGAGCGCATTAGTAGGTGGAAGAGGTAGGGTGGTGCATACGCGTTGTTTTTCTTCTATAAGAAGGCCACCATGGATAAGTGTAATGTTACCAAGGTGATACAAAAGTTGCATTGGGATGGTAGGACTAGATGGTGATGAAGGATCATGCAATGGAGACGAGGGGAGAGCAACATCCTTATTGGGGGGACAAGGTGATAAGGGATCGGGAAAGGAATTTGGGAGTATGATAGGATTTGGATTTATGGCAGTGGATGATAAGGGCTCCTGAGATGGAGCGATTGGATCATGAATGCAAATGGGATCATGGGATGGATTGGATGAGATAGTGTGATCTTGAGATGGGGTGGATGGGAGTATAGGATCATGACTTGGTTGAGGATATAGATCATGAGATGAAATGGATGGAAGAATATGTTCTTGAGATGGAGTAGATGGGATGGAAGGATCTTGATTTGGAGGAGGGGATATGCTTGTATGCTTTGGATCAAGATCTTGGCATGACACATCTTGTGTGGGATGTATGATGATGGAAGAGTGTTGGAGGGACTCCTCAATTGGGGGAGATAGGAGGATGGAGGATTCATGAAGGTCATGGGATTGAAGTTTGTGAATATTATGAGTGGGAGAAGGGGATTGGATGTCTTCAATGGATTGGGTGGATCTAGTAGTAGAAGATGGGGATTCAATGGATTCGATGGGTTTGATCAGCTCAACCATTTGGATAGTGTTAGGAATGGTGATGGGAGGGATAGGTGTAGGATGGAGGAGGGCCTCATCACTAGTGACAGTACATGATAGAGTCAGAGGGTATGGTGTCTCTTTTGTCATGAGTCCTTGGGTGAAATTTGGAAGGGATGTAGGATTAGATAGAGTGATGGGAATGGATGTAGGATTAGGATTAGGGATTGGTGGATTAGGATTAGACGTGGGGCTGGGATTGGATGGAGGACTAGGAGGAGATGGACGATTAGGATTAGAAATTGGTTGATTAGGGTTAGATGAGGAGATGGGAATGGATGGAGGACTAGGAGGAGATGAATGATTAGGATTAGGGATTGGAGGATTAGATGAGTGCAGGATGGGTGGATGAGGATTAGATGTAGAAATAGGAGGAGATGGAGGATTATGATTAGATGAGTGTATGGGACTAGATGGAGGACTAGGAGTGGTTGGAGAAGGGTTATGTTTAGATGAAGGATTAAGATATAATGTGGTGAAAGGGGGAGTGATGTAGGAGGATGTGGATGATAGATTAGATTGGGAAGATTGGGATGGTGAGTGATAGCAGGAAGATGTAGATGAAGGATTGGAATGGGGAGATGTGGAATTAATGTAAGGGTATTGGGATGGGGGATTGTGATAGGAAGGTGTGGATGTTGGATTAGAACAAGAAGATTGAGGTGGTGAACCACCATAGGAAGAAATGTATGGTGAGTTGGCATAGAAGGATAGGGATGATGTATTAGGATAAGCGGATTGATATGGTGGATTAGGATAGGAGGAATATTGGGATGGGGGATTGTGATTGGAAGGTGTGGGTGTTGGATTAGGATGGGAAGATTGAGATGTGGGATTAAGGTAGAGGTATTGGGATTGTTGATGATGATAAGGAGAGGAGGATATGGATGTTGGGTAGGATAGAGGTTGAAAGGGAGGACATGATGAATATGTTGATTGTGAGGATGTTGGATATCCCTTGTCAAGGATAGCATAAGGACCGTTATTAGATCCAGATGAAGGCATGGTGGGATAGTTTGAAGAAGTAGTGGGATTTTGGGAGGCGATTGGAGAGAGCTTGCTAGCAATGATAGCATCAAGGGGATCTATATAACAATCTTCATGATCAACAAGATTTTTGTTATCGTCATCAACGTAGTTAGGATTCCTCTTGACTACTATTATTGGTCGTGTGAGAGGGGGATAAAGATTCATGATGGGTATAGATTAGCTGGAAATAATAGATGATGGATAGAGAACTAGGATGGATTAGAAGCTCATATGGGGATTGGATGAAAGCTCATATTGGGATTGAATAAAAGCTCATATTAGGATGATGGGATTAACGCTCAGATTAGAACTGGATTGGATCTTAGATTGGGATTGGATCAAAGGATATGACAGGATAAGTTTGTTATGGATTGAATGATGAATTAGGATTAGTTGATGGAAAGGGTCCTAAACCCAATTCAGAAATCACCCTAGGTGACTTAATACGTTGGTTGATCGAATTAAAGGACTGAACCAATGATCACGGCACCAAATCCACCTTGACATAGAAGGGGATTGATTTGGGCCAATGATGTTGATTTACAACACAAATCTACCTCATGATAGAAGCAGATTGATTAGGTTGAAGACAATGATTGATATGTAGGATAACGATCAAACTTAACGCCTGGGTCAATTCGAGAGATAACTCCTAAAACAAGGTTTAAGGGAGTTTGTGATGAAAGATGATGAATGATGAAAATTAAATATGTCTTGATGGTTTTTATATGATTGGAGTGTTGTTGAAGTGTTCCTTTTGGAAGAAAAGAAACTCTTTAAGTCACGCAGTAAGATGGTAGAACGGGTATCCCAAATTGTGAAATAATCAATGAGAATGTGATAAATGGACGTTTAGAAAGGTTAAATGGAGGCTTGGAATGGTCAAATGGATGTTTGGAGTGGTTAAATGAATGTTTAGGATGATCAAATGGTCAAACGAAGACTCGGGGTGGTTAATCGGAGGCTTGGAATGGTCAAACGGGGTGAAATTGTTCATTCAGGAGGGCGTATCCACCCTTCTACAGTCAAAATAGTGGATCATGAAGGGAAAACAGGGATGGATCTAATGACCCAACAGTGCAGAATACATTCCCTTAACACTAATACAACAGAGGAGAAGAGAAAAAATGAGTTCTAATAGCTTCTGAAACTATTCAGATGAATGCAAACAACATAAATGAGATAAAAAAATATTAAGCATTCATAGATGACACAAGTATTTATGTTGGAAAACCTTTTCAGGTAAAAAACCCACCACACCAAGAAAAGACAATTTGTATTACATCAATAAAAGATTACATACAAATTCTTTAGTCTTTACTCTCTGATCGGCTCACAGCATCTCTCCAGTTATTTCACTTACTGTTTCAATACTTCTCTCAAAGTATACAATGAATCAATCTCTTACATTTGACTTGCAACTCGCTTATTAAAAACTGTCACCTTTCTTGGTTTTCATAAAACAATGTACTCGACCTATAACTATCATACCTCTCATTCAATGTTCCAACCAAACGCACGGCTTCCAGGTTCATGCATTAAACATTCAAGCAAACAATCAATCTACCCAGATTGCATTCAGCCACCCAGAAATTTACTCCTTGCCTTAATTGGGTTCCTTTTCTAGCTAGAAAATGGCCTGCAATTACTGCCTTTATAATTTTGGCATTTGGCCAATCAAACTGTTGTCAAACTGCGATGCATTGAAACTTTATTCGCCTGTCGCTTTGACATTCTAGTCCAACTCGATTGACTGAGCTTCGAGCTCATCTGAGCTCTTACCGCACTACCACCGAGCTCACCAACTTGCCTCGCGGTATGGCGGTGAGCTCAGTCGAGCTCACCAAAGTCTTCACCGAGCCTGGTTACTCTCCACTGCGCTACCGCTGCCAGGTTTGAGTCAACTCGCGGTGTGGCAGTAGCTGTCGGGCAAACCACTGGCGGTCATACCGCACTACCGTCGGGGCCGCCAAGCCACCCCGCGGTAAGGCGATAATCACCAGGCCGACCACTGGCGGTTTCACAGCGGACATCGCGGTGAGAGGAACCACCACTAGTGGTATGGCGGTAACCGTCGAGCCCACCATAAGCCATCTCACCGCGGACACCGCGGTGAGGGGGAACACCACCTACGGTATGGCGGTAACCGCCAGTCTCACCACAAGCGGCTTCACTGCGGCCACCGCGGTGAGTCAACTCACTGCCCGTGGTGGAGTGGTAACTGCCAGGCCACTATTGGCGGCTTCACCATGACCACCGCGGTGAAGGCCTTCACCAAACGCGGTAAGGTGGTGATCGGCGAGGCAAGCAGCAAGCCGCCTACTGTGATCACTGCAGTGAGTAAACTCATCGCACATGATAAGGCAGTAACCGCCAAGCGCGTCACCATGGTACCGCCAGGGTCAAGACAGGTCGCCACAGTAAAGCAGTAAAGGCAGACAGAAGGTAGGCGCGGTATGGCGGTAAAGGAAAAACAAGAATTTTTTGCCAAGTCCTTTAAACCAAAGGCACAAGGCTGGAAGTTGAGACATACTTTCTCAACATATCAGGGGGGCAAATCCGCCCCTCTATAGGAAAACAGTGGATTAGGGGGGCAAATCCACCCCTCTGCAGGAAAATAGTGGATCAGGGGGGCAAATCCGCCCCTCCACAAGAAAACAGTGGACTAGGGGGCAAATCCACCCTTCTGCATAAAAACAGTGACTTGGTTTATGGCAAGGACTTGAAATGACTCAATGAGCCTAACTTATCAAGATTTACTAGTTTTTCACATAAAGACACTTTAAGCAAGCACAATCCTATGATTAGTGTTAAGGGGTATGGCCAACAAAGGTCTTAATTTAGGATGCACAAGGTTTTTAGGGATTCCTCGATATACTCTCGATAGGTGAGGCACAACCGTGAACACCAGCCCATCACAAGCGTGAGTTGGGAATCCCAATGAGATACTGAAGGGCTCAAACCAACTCGTCACGTCTATCTAGGTATCACCCTAGCTTTAACGCTTCGCCAGACATGACATGACTAGATTGGGGTACATCTTTGGCTCCCCCCCCCCCTTTTTATACCCCACCGGTACGTGTGGTTGGAATCATCCCTTGGGGTGATGAAATCCACAAGCAGATCCCTTTAAAAAGAAGGCACTAATCATTTCCAACTACCCCCTCGGTCCACACAAAGTGCAAGGGGAAGGTGAAAACAAATTAATGCCCTCTTTGGGTAAAACAAAAATAAACACACCACACAGCAAGTATTACTTCCTTTTAATGAAACTATGTGTTTAGATAAAAAAAACAAGGAAAGGCTTTAAAATCTAAATAAATGAATGGTCTTGCAAACAGATGTTAGTTGTTTTATCCTTCGTCTTTTATGAATAACCTCAAAATTCTGCAAAATATTAGTAAGAAATCCAACTACACCCACAAATAAGTAAGGTTAGGGGGTTAGAACTTCAAAATAGCAAAAAACTGAGCCAAAAACGAAGCTAAAATGCTTGTTTTTAGCTTCAAAAACGTGTTGTTTAGGGAAAATCCGCCCCTCTATAGTAAAATTTTAGAAAATAGTGTGAAGAACAAGGCAAATATTAGCAATAAATCCAATTATACCCTCAAAAAAAAAGGTTAGGGGGTTAGAATTTCAAAACAGCAAAAAACTAAGCCAAAAATAAGCTAAAATGCCTGTTTTACCTTCCAAAACATGTTGTTTAGGGAAAATCTGACCCTCTATAGTGAAAAATGTTGGAACAAAAGGGCGGATCCGCCCCTCTATAGTGAAAAATGTTGGAACAGCAGGGCAGGTCCGCCCCTCTGTAGAAAAGTTGTCAGAAACAATGAAATAGCAGGGCAAGTCCGCCCCTCTACAGAAAAACTGTCAGAAATGTTGAAACAGGAGAGAAAATTCGCCCCTCTGTAGAAAAAAAGTCAGAAATGTTGAAATAGGAGGGAAAATCCACCCCTCTGCAAAAAAAAGTCAGAAACGTTGAAACAGGAGGGCAAA
The DNA here is from genome assembly GCA_007115665.2 of Sequoiadendron giganteum. NCBI lineage: Eukaryota > Viridiplantae > Streptophyta > Pinopsida > Cupressales > Cupressaceae > Sequoiadendron > Sequoiadendron giganteum. The sequence goes on from CM021104.1 coordinate 610,722,500, forward strand.
TCCGCCCCTCTACAGAAAAACAGTCAGAAACATTGAAATAGGAGGGCAAGTCCGCCCCTCTACAACCTAGACCTGTAAACAACTTAAATAACAACAAACATGAAACAAAGAGAGTCGTTTGTGGGTCCCACCGGGCGTGTCAGAATTGTGATACCTAAAATTTTAAGTCATATTATGAGATGCTAAACAAACTATTAATGCAATAAAAGAAATAACACAAATAGTACACCTCACGATTAGCCTAAGGAAAGAAAGTGCAAAGAAGTAAGATAACAAATAGACAAGTAATTATACCTCCTTCGTGTTGCTTCTTCCTTGGTTGGCCCTTGATCTTTGGATGTTTTGTGTGCTCCTTGGATGGTTAATTAGATCAAATATGCAAGGTAGTATGTAAGATGAATAAGGACATGGTAATGGTGAACTCAAATGCTATGGTGAATGCAAGGAAATCTCAAATGGCAATTTTGCAAGAGTTTTGGTAGCAAAAGACTGATTCTTCTAATGAAAGAAAGGAGGGGGTATTTATAGAATAATTTGAATTCTTTAGAGAATTCAATGGTTGAGATTAAGCCAACAAGGTCAAGATGGAGGGCTATGGTGAGTTGAGGACTCACAAGCCCCCACATCTTGATATGTGGAATGTGAGATGGCCTAAGGTGGGATATGTGAAAATGAGATGGAAGAGAGGTACATGATGTGGAGAAAGGACAAGTACCTTGTATGTACCTTGGGGGATGAGAATATTCTTTGGAGGAATAAAAGTGAATTAAAAATTCACAATGATTGGAAGAATCTAGTGGATAAAAAAGGGTTTCCAAAAAGGTGGGGATTTGCCACATATGAATGATGTGATAAGTCAAAGATTCTAGAAGACTTTGGCACATGTGATGTGACAAGTCAAAGGTTCTATAATTTTGCATGGGGAAGAGAAGATTCCTTGGAGGAATAAAAGTGAATTAAAAATTCACATGGGGAAGAGAGGAGCCTTGGATGAATAAAAAGGAATTTAAAATTCTTTGGGGGATGAGGAGAGTTGACCAAGGTACTGATTAAGCTAATGACCTTGATTAAGGTTGTGCAAACACAGGATTAGGATAATTAATGAGAGATTAGAAGCAAGTGGGATATTATGGAGGATGTGACAGTAATCTTGATTAAAGTGGTGCACATCCTAATCATGAATTAATTAATGTAATCCAGATTAAAAGAGGATTATGGAGAATGTGACAAGGAGAGAGAAAAAGAGGGATTAAAAATTGGTTTTAATCCAAATAGGTCAAATGACTAAATTAAATAAATTGTCTTATTTATTTAATTTAGAGAAGAAAAAGTGTAAGGTAAAGTATTTAATTATTCAATTACATACTTTAGGAACTTTAGGCAAAAAATGAAATAATGATTAAATAAATTATTTAATCATTATTAATGAAATAGATGAATAGAGTAGACGATTTTGACCATGTGGAAGTGGTCAAATTTAGATGTCTACACCTCCATTGAAGAAGTCCAAGCATAGAAGAAGGCAAAAATTGACAATCCAAGTATTTCAATGAAAGAAGTTGAAAAATCTTTGATCAAAGATGGCAATCTTAAGCCACTTTGTAAATGGTATGAAAATTTTGATAAATATGATCAGAGAACTCTTGAGGAGGCAACAATAAAGCATTTGAATATTTTCAATAAATTTTTTATTGAAATAATGCCTAACTTACCTAAAAGTTTATATGATATTTTGGAGATGAGAAGAGTAAATTCCAGATCGGAAGAAGAGAAAATGAGAGAAATAATTCTTGTTGAGTTGTGTCTAGTAGCATCTATGGAAGAAATGAAGTCAATACTGAATAAAGCCAAAAAGGAATTCAAGAGAAAAACAAGAGTGAATAAGCTCATGAACGATCAAACTAAAGAAGTTGCAAAAGAAACTGAACAAATTTTGAGAATTTTTTTGGTAAGCAACAAAATTGATGTTGTTTCTAAAGGAACACATGATGTTTCATTTGGTCTGAGAGAAGAAGAAGAAAATCAAGATACAACTTTGTATATATGCAGTCTTCTTATAACAGTTTTGTTTGATCTTTTTTTGGCCTGTGGATTCCTGCCTTTGCCATTGATGTCAAAGGGGGAGAATAGTAGAGTGAAAAATGCATAATCATCTCAAGGGGAGAATTGTGTTTTGGAAGAAAATTTTGCTTTGAAATTTTGGCAGTGTAATTGATGTTGGTACTGATCCGACACTTAGTCATTTTTCACTAAGTGTTTCCATCAATGCCAAAGCGGGAGATTGTTGGCAAGAGACATTGCAAATATCATTTGGTGTTGTCATTGATGGCAACCCCAGTCTGTGATATCTGTGCATCATAATTTGATCACACTGACAGTCAAATTGCAAACAATTAAGGAAAAACAAAGCATCCAACAATTTTGTATTCATTGATTCACATGAAAATTTTCTATTAATATTTTGTGTTGCGTATCTCAAGGAAGGTTGATCGATGTATGCTTAGTGTTATCTGTAAGTCTCAATGCCTCGTATTGACTCATGTGCGAGTTAGAAGATTTGGTTGGCTAATTATTTTTATTAGTACTGGAGCTAACTTCGTGAATGTATCATGTCGTGGATGGTTGGGAAGTAATTGTTCAAGTATGTTTGTGTTCGAGCATCTTTGTTTGGGTCCTAGCTAATTTGTGGCCGACCGTTGTGGATACGCATTAAGGTTTACTCCTGATTTGAGCCGAAAGTTGTAAATATTGTTGTGTTTTATTGATGCCAACATATGGATCATTAATTCTTAGTTGCAGATATATATATATATATGAGATCGTTCATATCATTTTAAGCAGTGTATGAAGTGTGTTGATGTGAGTTGTGAATAAGAGCATAGTAGAAGAGAAATAATGCATAGTTTCACTTGTGTATAAAGGATTTGTATTGCGAGTCTGAGCAGAATAGAGCAGAAGTGCAAAATCAATCTAAAGGACAAAAGGTTGAGTATTGAGGGGTGATCCCACAATAGTGGTTTACAATTTTTGGCCAAACTAGACACTGAAATTATTATTTTTAACTAAATCTTCACATTCAGGCACCTATAGCTGCTAAACCATGAGGAATTTGAAGATGATGCATACTAGAGTCTCATCACATTTTGTCTGTAGATTCTAAAAATATTTTTTTCAAATTTTTTGGAATAAGATTGCACTTCTTTTTCCATCTCCCACGAAAATTGGTTTTTTTCAAAAAACAACATTTTTAAAAAGTGACGCTCACTGTATACAACATAATTTTTTTTGTATGAAGGATAAAATCCTAATTTTTTCGAATTTAGATTTGTAACTATGATATCTAGCACTTTCATTTGGTTTCATAGTTTTTTATTGAATATTTTTTCCTTAATAGGGTTTCGAAGTCAGACCAATTGTAATTCAGACATAGGCAGACTATATACAACATAACTTTTTTTGTATGTATCGAAATTCAATTTTTTATTTTTTTTAATGGATCAAGGACATCAATACCCAGCACGAACATATTTTTAAAAAAATTATTTTGATAATTTGCTATTTTTCCACATGTGCAAAACAAAGAGCTTGATTTTCAGTGAAAAACCTATGTTTAATAAAACTAAAAAAACACATACATAATAAAACCAAAACATATTAAAATTATATTCATGGGATAGGTCATTTCGAGGAATACCATAATCATTTGAAATAAATTTTAAATGAATTCATTTGATCCCCCAAAAGGTAAATCAAAAGTGTTTTTTTATCAACATTTTGATAGGTGTAAAGGAGACTCATTGATAGGCATGGTTTAAAACTAGCGAGGTTCTATCCAAGGGGGTTTGATCTAAGGTGGTTTGATCAAACCCTCTTCAATTGAAATCCTTAAAATAGAAATTTTAAAGGCTTAAATCATTATATTTTTAAAAATATGTGATTTCAGCAAAAATCAGTTCCTCTCAGAAATTGTAAACCATTTTTGTGGGATCACCCTAAGCTTAACCGGAACTGTAATCAAGCATATGTAGATGCTTATTTTCTCAGTGCAAATTCTCAGATGGTTTTAATTTGATTTTATTTGTAATATAGTGAGTCTTCTTTGAGCAGTGCACCTGAATGCAAGTGCATTCCCCATATTGTAAACCTCATTTGAGTATGCTCGGATCATATTGTGGATTGGCCATCCACTGTGGTTTTTCCCCTAACAAGGTTTCCACATAAAAATTCTTGTGTTATGGTGTTGCGGTTGTTTGCTTTATGTTCTTGCATATTTCTTTTGATGAATTTTTTAAATGCTTGAAGAATAAGATCTACAAAGTTAGAAATTGCAGAACACTGATTCACCCCCCTCCCCCCCTCTCAGTGTTGCTTGATTCCAACACCTCTATGGTTATTTTTGTACGATTTCGGGCCCTTTTCTTGTGTTTACCTTAATCAAAACAATGACTTAATTTTCCCAACTTTGGGTTGTTTTTTTGTAAGATTTTGTAATGCCTTGTCTTTTTAGTGTTGTAGTTGCTCCTCTTGGTTGTATTTTGGCGTCTTCTTGGAATTATTGTTTTATCTTTCTTTTTGTACAAGGGTATGGGCCCTTTCAAAATCCTTGCTTACATAATCAAAACAATGAGTTAATTTAATTTATGAAGTATGTTTAAATCTCATTCCTTATTACATAAGGATAAGATCTACATTTGTTTAGGCGAAACATATAAGAGTGTAAGTGCATTCACAAGGGTAATCCATTATATTCTATTTTAAACTTAGAACTAATACATCTTTCTTTCCTTCAACAATGAGTTGTAATTTTTCTATCATCTTATATCACACCATAATAAACACTCTTAACAAAAACTTTAATGAGATGAAATATTGAACCATTTTCAAGAACAATTTAGAAATCTTTAATGATGACATGTCAATAGGAAGAGATATGCTCTCCACCCTACCAATATGTCATCATTAAGCTTTAAGAGGCTCTAGCCATTCCCCAAGCAAGGAGAACCATCAAGAAATGAGCACACACATGAGAGTACTCTACAAAGAAACTTTTTTGGATTTCTCAAGTTCACATTTACCCCAAAACACAACCCACTACATAACATGAACTAGCATTTTCACAAACCATTTTCAACAAAGAACTACATAAAATAAAGTTATTTACAAAGAACCAACACAATAGTAAAAGGGAGTTTGAATGATTTATCTCTCTAGATGAGTTGTAAGGATGAAGCCTTCTTCCCTCTCAAAACCATTCACAATTAGATCTCACACCTTTAAGAGAAAAGACTCATAACTTTTCTTCTCCAAACAAAACCCAAACTCCCTCTCCAAAATAAACACGAAAAATAATAATGCAAAAATGAACTAAGAAGCCCCCTCTTTATCCTAAGAGAGATGATAAATAGAAAACTCAATTTGAATTTATTAAATGGGGAGGTGACACTTTTCACTTTCCCATTCACCCTCCAACACACATCCCCCACAGTATTTCACATGTAGAAAGCATTAAAGAGGAAATGAGTGTTTTGCACTCAACCTTTGAAATTATTCAAAATGTATATGAGACATTAACGAGGGAAGGTGTATTTGGACACTCAACCTTTAAATTCTAGCACAGTAAGTCCATTATAAATGAAGTTTGAAAAAATGGTGATGGGGATGTAACAAGTTAATCAACCCACACCCCCAAACACTCAAACTCGTCACTCCTTTATGTGGACATTTAAGAAGGTCAAGATATGGAATCAAATAGGTACCTTACCCATAGATACCCATCACAGGGCTTTAAAAATCACATAAAAAATAACATAAATCATTTTAAACCCCTCTAAAAATTCTAAAATGATCAAATATGAAAATCGGACATAATCAAGGGACTCTTATCCCTAACACCACTTATACATCTTAAACCCATGATATTCACATCAAATAAACCAACAAGATAATATTATACTTAACTCACAAATGTTAAACCACAACATTTAACTCTCTAGGGCACAAGGTTACACTTTAGTATTTCAATAAGTAAAATATTTTATCAAGGGTTTTCATAATTCTCCATTTCCACCATTAGCACTAATCTTCTGCACATCAGTCACCAACATAATATATCCAATATATATGCAAGGTTAGATCATCGTAAATAATCACATTATTTGTTAATCTAAATTTTATAATTTACTTGGTGGTAATTCACATAGATAACGTCCTTTGCATTTTAATATAGCAAATTTGAATCTATCATAAAAAAATGATGGAACCATAAAAGTTGGATTCCTAATTTACCTTAGTAAATTTCCTTATTATTAAGGTTTACCATTCAATAAAATATTAAACACACATAACTTACCACCTCTACTTACTTCAAGTTCGCCTTTAGTTTGGTTAGTATTATCTTCAAGCACAAATATATAGAATTGTCTATCTATCTTCTAGAGCCACTTGAAAAATATCAAACATCTTTGTCTCCCTCATGGTAACATCCTCATCAAGAGACATAAAACATATTAGTAACACATTGAGCTAAATATAGATATAGCATCATTTCTTACTTCTTGTTCAACCAATCTCATTCATTAAAAAATGTCTCTTGAATTACATTCAACTTCATAATATCACATATAATCTTAACTAGGCTAGATGATAACCATTCTAATTGTCAATATTGTAAAGTAATTAGCCTTAGATTTATAACCTATATTTAAAGAGCTATGTGATACAAAACACATCATTCAAAATCAATTACATCGTTAGAGTATAAGGCATGAAATAAGATGCATGAGTTAGTGGTTTCCTATTAGAGACAATTTATAATATAATTTATAAATTATTTGCTATATAAAAACGTTCAGCATGGTGTTACGAGAGAGATGGAGAGAGGGAAATATTGCCAAGAGTTTCACCAATGTGCCCAATGATAACCATAAAATACCAAAATAAAGTTGCACAATTCAACAATTTTGATCTAGTTAACTAGTAATAAAGGAACGCACTAAAGGAGACAAGGTTTAAATATTCACACACAAGGTTGGGCCTTACACAATCACCCCCTCAAATTGGGTTGAAAATAAATATAATGTTTTCTTGTTTGACGTGTGTAAAAGTAACATAGCATAGATAACATAGTCCAACTTGCATGACATCAATTAAAGAGTGATGCAGAGCAGGGAAGCAAGAAAAGCAAGGTTCTAGTTCATCTAGCATACAAGTGCCCTAAAAATCAAGGTTCTAGTTCATATGGTGGTGAAAAGAGAAGTGAAAGGAGGTCTCAAATAGTACAAGAAGATGAAGGTGAAAGTGTAAATTCTCCTAGTCTTGTTGTTGCTCCAGAAGTGGGAGAATCATTGATGATGAAAAGACAACTCTTGAAGACATCCAAGGAGAAGGAGTTGACTCAAAGAAGAGCATTATTCAGGACAACTTGCAAATGCAAAGGCAAGGAATGTAAGATAATAGTAGATTCAGGATGCACTAATAATATGGTGTCAAGTGAAATGGTGGATAGACTGAAATTGGGAAAAGTGCCTCGTAAAACACCTTATAAAGTATCTTGGGTGAGTGATAATCAGTCCATTTTTGTAAATGAACAAGCTTTAGTTGAGTTCCAAATTGGTGGATATAGAGACAAGGTTCTTTGTGATGTTTTTCCTATGAGTTGTTGTCATTTGTTACTTGGAAGGCCCTAGCAATTTGACAAGTCAACAATTTATGATGGTAGACAAAACACTTACACTATTGAGAAAGATGGGAATACATTCGCATTGACTCCATTGGTTGAGGAAGTTAAGGAACAAGGTAAGGCAACAAAAATCATCATGTTTGGAAAGAAGGAGCCCATGAAGTTTGAGGAAGACGAGTATGGGATTTGCAATCACTTCAAGACCTAAAGGTGTTGAGACAACAGAGTGGAAGGGTAATCTGATTTTGCAAAGAAAAGAAGGTGAAATGTTGACAAAGACAATCCAAGGGAAGGTGCAATATTGCTTAGAACAGTGTAATGGAATTGTGTTAGGGACAGTGGTATGTCCTTTGGCAACAAAAGAGGTGAAGAGGCAGTCATATGTTATCAAAGCAGGGACTTGTAAATTTGATAACACAGTAGCATTTGGGGCAGAGAACTTAGGGACATAGATAAAGGCACAGAATGCAGTCAATAAGGGTGTTTGGCATGGGTTTAATCATGTAATAGAGGTGGAAAAGAGGATTAGTCAGAGGAAAGTTGATAAGGACATATGTGCAGATATAAAATTAGGTACAACATCAATCTATGATGGTGGAAAGGTTAGAGGACACTCAATTGATCAGTTGGTAAAGATGGAGCATTCTCAAAGTGGTAGCAAGTTCAAGAATCCCAAGAACAATTTGAATCAATGGAAAGGTGTACCTGATGAAAGATTTCTAGGAGGTCAAAGGTATGGAGTATGAAGAGGAGGACAAGTTGCAACACAATTTCCAAGAGACTTGGAAAATTTTCAAGGCCGGTTGTATGATGCAGGAGCAACAAGTGCATTTTGTGCAAATGTTGTCAAGTAGGGTCTTTTGTTATATTTTAGGTGCTTTTGAGTCATTTTCATTGAATAAGGTCTAAATAGACCATTTCCTATGTAATTTAAGGTCTAGTGAATTCATTTTGTTAAAGGTGTCAAAATTGCAATTTATTATCAATGTTGCCATATGTAAAAAGTTGCAAAAAGGAAAAATGTGGAAGTTCAAGAGTCATATTGTTGTAGTTTGGTGGGACTCAATTGGAAACTGATTAGTCATGATTTTAAATGCTTTAAAATATCTTTGTGGGACGTTGGTAATGGGTTGGCACTTGTACAAATTTAAATTTTGAATCAAAAGACTTTGAATTCTCTACAATTTCTTGAAATTTTGCTCTTTCCAGACAGACTATGGACCCGTACTATAGAGTTTAGGTTGAATGTGTTTTGAAATTGTTAGAGGCATGTATTAAGATAATTTTAGGTTTGGAGTGAGTTGATTTTATAAAGGAATAAGGTTTTTATTGAAATTTTTTTGTAGGTTGCCTGTGCATACCATGTTTAAGGGTTTGAGAGCCTTAAAATGCTTTGAACACCCATTCCACCCTCTGTAACTTTTGTAGCTCGGTGGAATGGGTTCCCTAGGTTAGATGGGGGTTTTTATGAGTTATTGGAACAGGGGAGGTGTTTGAGGCCTTTTTGGGATGATGCCCTAGTTGGCAAGTTTGAGTATTTGGGTGAAATTGAGTGGCTAAAGAGTGGTCTTTGTGGAAACTCCTTGAGGGAGAAAATTTTGATGATTGATAAAGCATGTGCAGGTGATCTGAAGAGTGTTTTATGCACTTGTGAGGTGCAAAGAGGTTAGGAACATGGGTTTCAATAAACCCTTCCAAACACTAGTCAAAGTGAGGGCTTTATGGTTTGGTATCTTGGAGGGCCTATTCCCTGATAAAATTAATTGATTTAGGGATTATGTAGTCTGGTCAATGCTACCCAATTTAGTTTTGAATTCAGAGAGGTGATTAGAGTGGGGTTGCTTTGTAAAAGTGGCCTAATTGGCCTACTAGGACAACATATCAATCTGAGTTTGAAGATGTTGTTCCAAAATAAGCCTATGTGGTTTCGAGGTATGTTTTAGAAAGCCTTAATGGGTGTCTAAAATGTGCAGGTCTTGTGAAGAGACAACCTTCTCTAAAAGATATTTGAGAAAACATCAATTTGGAGACCTACAAGGAAGGTAGGTTGAAATAGTGAAAAGTTGATGAGATAAAGTGTTAAGGGCAAAAGGTCGATTCAAGTTTGATCAAATTGTGTTGGTTGATTGATTGCTTCCTCGCTCTGCATCAAAGAGGGTATCGTTGATGAAATGTTCAAGTACACAAATGAACCTCAATAAGACCACTAACTAAGGAAATGAGTGGTATTTTATTTTTTTGGTCCTTAATGGAACCTTGCACCAACCAAAGAAAGACCAAAAGAACAATCAAAATGATCCAAAATCTCATGTTCTCACACAAAATTCCTTAAATTTGTATCAAGGAAGATTGCATTCCCACCAACGGCAACATCACCTCAAAACAACATAAAAAGGAACAATTTCATAGAAAATCTACTGATATATTAGGGAAAATTAGTGAACCATAGGGATGCATCCCCCTTGAAAACTAGGTGTTTTGGGGACAAGGGCATTCTCGGGATGTGATGATGCCAGAGAGACGCCCCCCATAGCATTGCCACTACCACTAAGATGACAGGGATGTCGTCGGGATAACAAGGGCATTGGGACGTCCAGGCATCCCCCAACTGTATGGGGGATGGCCCAAAAGTCTCTTGCAACAGCCAATCCAAAAAGTAACAAAAAAATAAAAAATTGAAATTAGAGCCCAAAGCTAAACCCTAATGGCCAATGGACCCTACCAATGCCCCCTAAACTCTATAAAACACTCCAAAATCCTCATTTTTACTCAATTTGATTTCAACAACTAGGTTGAAGAGGAGCAAAAAAGAGTGAACGAGTGTGATTGAAGTGTTGCAAGTGCAAGAGGGGTGAGAAGGAGCAAGAAGAAGAGGATGAAGTAGCATTCTACACCAAGTTGGAAGGATTTTCAAGCATATGGTAGGATTCTATGATTGTTTTAAAGTTTTTTATTTTATTTTTATTAGTTTCATTTTCAAATTTTAATTTTATTCATGATTTCATAGACATGGTTGCAAATGCATATTCAATGATTCATTACAATGTTTATTGTTCATTGTTCATATTGTCATCAAACTTCAACAATAAGATTTTAAAAAAATCAAGTTTGTCAAAGTAGGCTGAAACTTTTGTGCATCCTTTGCTTTTGTGCTTTGTGTGATTTGAAGAAAAACAAAAGTGAAATCCTTGGTTGACAAAGATTAAGAGAAACGATTTTTATTTGTGTATCCACTACTTTTGTGCTTCATGTGATATGAAGTAAGAAAAACAAAATAATTTTTTTCTTAATCCTTTGCATGCATAATTTGAATCTTAATTTTAAAAATATAAACTTATAAATTTTATATTGTTTATTGTAGTGTCACAATGAGTTCTCATGACATGAGTGAGGATGAGGTTGACATTGTAGTGTCGAAAATTGTCACCCTTAACAATTTCACATTATGTTTTGCCCCCCCTAATTTATTGGACTTAATTAAGCTCCTAATTTTCTAAATTTATATTACAAGGCCTAATTTTTACCATTTTCTGAAGAATTACAAGCATTGAGTAAATGCATCCAATTGTTATTTTTCTCTTGACTAAGTGTAACCTGAAAATTTGGGCCAAGACCAATTCGCCCATGGGTGAATGGGTCCCCCTTCTTAGTTGGGGCCCAAATTCAAATATGTTGGTGGCATTTTAACATCCAAAATTCAATATCAAGTGTCAGCTTTTGGAATCTAATTTTCGAAAAAATAGTACAATTGCATATAATACCTAGTTATTTTATCATTTGAAATCTAACATGAAATCTATTGGAAAACTTATGATCAAAAGCATTATTGAGCAAATTAAGAGTAGTATATCAGAAATTTATTGCAGCAATTCAAGATCCTAACATCATGTCAAATTCTATGTGAGTTTAGGTTTTTCCATGTTCATTGTTCTGTGAAGGCTAAGCCTTGTTGTAGGTCTCCAAAGCATTCAAGCATTCAAGCAAAGTAAGATCCAAATCCTTGAGGTGATGTGTATGACTTCACTTCTTCAAGGAAGCCATTGAAGGGTGGTGAGTTGCAACACTTTGAGATTTCATCATTCCTTCCTTTCTATTATCATTTATCCATTGACATTTGTCATTGTGGAAAATGGAAACACTTACCTGGGGTTTGATTGAGGCAAGCCCCTAAATAGCCCAATATTTTCTCCCTCTGTGAATGTGCAGGTTATAGATTTGAAGAGGATCAAGGAAAGATTGAAGGAAAATTCTCCATTGTTGCATTCAAAGGCCTAAAAGTTGTCAAGCTACAAAAAATCAATTACAAAATTCATTGATGACATTTCAACAATTCTGCAACCGAGAATCAAAAGCTTAAATCCAACATTAGAGGATTGTAAAAGCAATTTTAAGACACCTCATCAAAGACCCATTCACCTAGAGGCGACTAAGTTGCTCTGCACATGTCAAATTCTGCTTTTGGTGACAAGTACATATCATCCAACACTTCACAGATCCACTTGCAATTTACAGTTTCAATCTATGCATCTTCAAAATATTGCATTTTTAATAATAGGTCATATAGTTCAATTTGATCAATCATTTCAAATAATCTCCAATTCATTTCTAAGACTCAAAAGGATCAAATCCAGGTTTGATTGGCTCACCTTGGAGGTTGAAAGTCAATCTATGCACCTTGTGAATTTGCATCCTAATGAAACACCCTTAGAAAAGTGGAATTGATACTAGGTTCTTTGCATTTAGAACCTCATCCCCCAATTCACCCATTTTTCTATGTTTCAGAGGTTCACGGCGAAAGTATTGAATCTGATTATACACCTAATGCTATGACTAAGAGAGGTGGTCATGATGATCAAATCCAAACCATTAGTCCCATGGTGAGTGCAACTAAAAGTATTAATTGTCCCTCCACATTATTGGTAAAGAATGCTAAGGTTCCTTTTCATCGTAGGTCTCCTTTGAAACAATTTGCAACAAAATTACCGAGCAAACTTGGGACATCTAGGGCATAAGGTTGTGGAAGTGCCACTTTTGTGGCCTTGAGTTTTTTGGCAGCATTACCAAAGTTAATGCCCACCTCCTTCATGTCCAAGGAAAAGGTTTGGAAGCAGGTAAGATTTTGGGGAGACCAACAAACTTGAATTACAAAGATGAGATATAGAAGCTATGGGGTGTGAGTGAAGACAATGCAGTTGCACCTGAATCTGCTACTTTGTCTCATAGGTTGCAAGGTCATTAAGGCCAACCACATGATTCTACTACTTTGCATAGGAAAGTTGCACATATGTTAGGTTCTTCAAGGACCCATGCAATAGAGGCTAGGGATAAACACAAGTTGACAAGTGATGCTAGTAGTGGTAGCCCAATAGCTGAATTATTCAATGTGTAGTTGAAGGATGATATAAATGATGCCATTGGAAAATTCTTCTTTGCCAATGGCATTCCATTCCATGGGGCTCGATCTCCTTATTATAAGGAGATGATATCTATGGTAGCAAGAGGAGGATCGTCATATGTGCCACCAAGGCAGACAAAATCAAGGACTGCAATCTTAGATAAAAACTATTCTAAGACAAAGGAATGCAAAAATGAAGGAATGATGACTGCAAAGTGGATGCAGTATAGTCATGGATGGGTGGACGAATATTAGGCATCGTCCACTCACCAATATCATGGTTACATGTATAGAGGACCCATATTTTTTAAAGGGATTTACATCGCAAAGATGTTGAATTTCAATTTCAAATTCTCAACGATGCTATTGAGGAAGTCGGGCCACAAAATGTGGTCCAAATAGTGGCATATGCAACCCATGTGTGCAAAGTTGCAAGGAAATTGATTGAGACAACTTATAGAGATATTTGGTGGACTCTATGTGTGCATGCCATGAATAATGCACTCAAGGACATGGGAAAGATTGCTTGTATACATGTAGTGGTCAATGATGTTAGGGATGTGCAGATGTTTATCTACAACCACCACACTTCACTTGCACTGTTTAGGAGCTTCTCTAAGAAGTTCTTGAAACCTATCGATACTAGATATGCATCATATTTCATTCTCTTGGAGAGAATGCTTGAGTTGTAAGAGGCATTACAATTAATGGTTATGACAACAAAATAGTATCAATGGCCTAAGTCCAAGACAGAGCAGGGGAAGAGAACGAAGGATGTAGTGAAGAGATGTTTTTTGGAGTGATGCAAAATATATAGTCTCCATAATTACTCCAATCTTCCAAGTGATTAGATATGGGGATGTCAATGCACCTAACCTTGGAGAGGTGTATGAGTACATTGATAGTATGCTTAACTAAATGAGGGTTGTCATGCGAGAGAGAGACCCCACATTAGCACTCTACAATGAGCACATTCAGCCAATCATTCATTAGAGATGGGAGAAGCTCAACACTCCTTTGCACATGGTTGTCGATGCATTGAACCCCAAGTGGTGCAAGCAAAGGCCTGGTACAGTTACACCATTACATGATGTTGAGGTGAAGGTAGGGTTCTTTGGAGCCATTGAAAAGATGTATGATCTTGTAAAGGTCGGCATCATTTGTATTGAGTAGACAAAATTTGCCACTCTTAATGGTTATTCAAAGGCAACCAAGATGGATATAGCAACTATGGCACAAGAGGACCCAATTTTGTGGCGGAAATATCATGTACTGATTTCTTTAACTACCACTTTAACCATTTTATTGCTATCTCAAGTTACTAGTTCTTCAATTGTTGAGAGAAACTAGTCTACTTATAGCTTCATCCAATCTCTTAAGAGAAACAAACTTACCTCTAGGGGAGCAAAGAAGCGTGTGGCTATACATAATGTTGTGTCTCATTTACCACAAGACACATGTACAAAGAGTCTAATAACATGATGGGATGTAGAGCCAAAGGAGCCAACACAAATTGATGAGGATGCTACAATTACACAAGCAAGGATGGTTGGTATTAGTTTGGTGGAGCTTGACCATGTGTCCACTTCCAATAGTTCTAGTGATGAGGAATTTGGGGATGATTAGAGGCCTCACTTCACTCCATTTTGTTATTTTGACCTCATTGTACTTATTGTAATCATCATTATGAAATCTTGAATATAATTTCAAACTCGACATTTTCATTGTTCAAACTTCAATGTTAATAACTTAATTGTTAAGTTGCATTAATAGTATTATAGTATTTAAGTATTTGTTTTTAGTATTTACTTTTACTTTTACTAATTTAGTAATTACTATTTTGCCAAAGTTTCATTTGTAAATTCAAATTTTGAATTCTTATGCATCTTTTTATAACTCTATTTTCAAGTGAACTTTGTGGTGTTAGAATTGTGAAAACACAAGCCATGGGATCAAACAATGAACAAAGACACCTTTCATGCAAAAGAGTTGCAAATAATAATATGTATATTTGTTCCTCAACAAGAAAAAACTACAAAATGAACCTCAAGAATCTTCAAGGAAAACAAGAGTCCTCAAAGATTGAGTTCAAAAATCAAAGGAATTAAAAGGCATAATAATACGAGGGTTAAGTGCTATATAGGGGCAATCCTAAATGATAAAGAGATTAGATCATGGCAAGTGTCAACATCTCATGTAATGAGACAGAATGATTTAATAATATCTCTCTAGTTAACATAGAAAATCACTCCTAAGTTTAGGTTAAATCTAAGAAAATAAATTAGACTAATAATTAATTAATTATTAGCTAATGCATGATTACTCTAACACCCCCCCTTAAGATAAACTTAGGGAGTAGCTAAAAACCCTAAAAAGAGAATGCATGATGAGTACCGACAAACAAGGCTTGGTGAGGTACCCATGTACACACAAAAAAACTATTAAAACTAGAGAAAAGAAGAAAACCACATGGAAAAATCTCCTCCAAAAAAGAGAAAGGTGAATGACAGATTGAAAAACCTCCAAATCAAGGTGGAGTACTAAGAAGACTCCAACCAAAACAATGTCCCAAAAAGAAGAGGAACATGTAGAACATTGTAGAAGCATGAAGAAGCAATAGACAACTGTCAAAAAGATGGTTGATATAGTACTAAAATGAATAACCTCCAAAAATAAGAATGCAAGAGTGTCCATATGGTAAATGCACCATCTCATTGAAATGCACGAATAACTAGTCGTTGATGTACATTGCATCTGCCTAGCACATATGAACAAGAACTAGATACATAGATCACTCAAACACGAAACCAATGAATCATTAGCAAAAACAGTAGAAACCCCCCTACAATGCGAAATGGAGAGCCAAGACAAGTACACCGAAACTGTGTGAAACCAAGAAGTGCATGTAGGAGAAACAACCTACAAATAATAAGGGTGTGCAAACTAAGGCATACACGCATGAGACAAGAATCACCAGGATTCATTGTTGTCTTGGAAGAGACACTCACTTGACAAAGGTGTGATGGCAAACCAAAGGCAAACATCAACCCCCCATGACATTTTATATCATAACGTGAGTATAAAAAGCACAGCAGGATGTGTGAAATCCCCAAAAAGATACACCAAAATGGCACTTTATCTCAGTGTGTTTACAAAAGAGAATGTGCACGAAAAAGATGTCTACAATGCCCAAATAAGACAAAAATGTCGGAAATACATGTAGACCAACAAAAAATGAGTCATCCCACACAAATGAAAAGGTTTTAGGAGCTAAGACATCCAAGTAGTTTACCAGAATGTGAAAACACAAAGAACTAAATAAAATGTACCTAGAGAGAAATCTAGAAAAATTGTGTGGATGGATGTGAAGAGCTCTGAAAGAGCGTCCCAACGTCGCTAAATTTGCGAAAAACAGAGAAACAAGTCAAAAGCTACAAGCTCGAGACTAAAAACATCACCTCTAACTTCAACAAGTTGTAAAATGCGCCAACAAAAAGAAAAGAAAAAGGTGATGAAACCCACACCATTGGAAAGTTCATGGAACCAGCTTTCCAATGATATCTCGTTCACCCAATTTCAATATCGTACGCCCAAGTTATGGCCAAAAGAAAAAGAAAAAAAAAATACCTCCTTTAGGGCTAAAGAAGGATCTTGGAGGCCCCTGCTTGCTAGTTGTACCATTGACATCAGCATGGCATCACGCTAACATCAACAAAATATTTGCAGAATATTCATTTTGCGACTGGAAAAAAATCGACCCCTGAGAAAAGACATTCAATCCAAAATATTCCCTATATAATGTTGAAATATGTTAAAAAGATTCCATCGCTTGAGAAATGTGAGCACATTGGAAAATTGTCGAAAAAGGTTGTATGTTAGTTTTAGGATCAGATTTAACATAAAGCAGAAAATGCAACACAAAGAGCAATAAACACAACAGTTTACCCTAGGAAAACCCTCCTACTCAAGGGAGAAAACCCCAACAAAAATATATCTCATATATATCATATATTTGTGTAGAATACTACTTTACAACCAAACCCTTCACAAGGGCGAATTGATACAATGAATTAATAACATCTATCATTTGATGCAAAGATAAATATGTTTCTTCTTGAAGTCGATTAGCTACTACAAGATGGTATGTTGTTCCTTCTTTAAAGAATGTGAATGTAAGAATGACTTGATTCCATCTTGTATATATACAAAACATGGTGACTCTTCATATAGGTTGGCCTCCTTTAAATAAATAATATAATTTGTGATTAAGGCCGACTTGCCTTATTAATTATTTATTATATTAACATAGGAGAAAATATCTCCCTAAGCTACAAACACTAAAAGCAAAGATGCTAGCAAATTTTGACAAAGGTTGTGAAAAATTGGTGTGTCGATTTTTGTGTTGTCGATATGTAAACAGTCGACGGGTGTGAAAGGGTCGTCCTCGACAAGTGTGAAGGGGTCGCCATCGACAATGTAAAAGTCATTGGACGATAGGCTTTGACAATTGTTGTTGTGGCACAAGGGGCCCGCAGGGTCTGCTGTAGCAGGTACCCTGTGGGTACCAAATAAAACCTACCCCTCATTTTTTTTTATAAAAAAATTTAAAATTGTTCTGCCTAGCTGTATAAGAACCATACAACCCTTGTTCAAAAAAAATGCCTCAAAAACACTAAACAAAAAATATAGCCAAATTTATAGTCAAAATTCATCAAATCGACCTCTTGAATCCAATGGTTAGATCTTTTTCGCGCCAAAATGTACCTAAAAATCATCCACCTCCAAAAATTGCAAAAAGAAACAAAAGAGAATCCAAATATGAAACCTCTAACCCTTGTTGAAGAAAAAACCTCATAAATCGAGAAGGGGTTTGTTGAATCCACAATTTGATACCATGTTAGAACTATGATAAACACAAGCCATAAAATCAAACAACGAACAAAGACACATTCCATGCAAGCGAACTGCAAACAATAATATGCAATATTCCTCGACAAAAAAAAAGCTACAGAATGAACCTTTAGAATCTTCAAGGAAAACAAGAGTCCTCAAAGGTTGAGACTTTAGAAATCAAAGGAATCAAAAGGCATAATAATACAATGAGGGTTGAGTGCTATATAGAAGCAACCCTAAATGATAAAAGGATTAGATCATGACAAGTGTCATCATCTCATGCAACGAGACATAATGATCTAATAATAGCTCTCTAGTTAACATAGAGAATCACTCCTAATTTTAGCTTAAGTGCATGAAAATAAATTAGACTAATAATTAATTATTAGCGAATGCATGATTACTCTAACATGTGGAACATTGGGGCAAACCCACCCTCAAATGCTAGTGTTTCCACCTCTCAACATTATCTAACAAGAAAATCATGAAATGCTTAAAAGCACTTTTACAAATGCCATCGATGGAAAGCTTGTTAAATGAACTTAAATAACAGTGCTAAAAACCTTTTAATCAATTACAATGACTAGGGGGTGTTTATTTTTCAGCCAACTTCATCGTGGACTTGCACCCGACCTTATCAATTATGAAAGCCCTATTGTTTCAAGTTTTAAGCATTTGCACCCATCCCACTATGTTCATATTTTAATGGCACTTTAAAAGGTAGCTTTCTAATCAACACAAATCTATGCTAGTTCATGAATAATAGTCAATATTAGGAATGCACTTTTTAATCATTGGTCATGTTTCATAATGTACTTACCTTAAGTCCTTTATCAAAATCATTGAAAATGCATGTGGTATATGAAAGCCCTATTGTTTTAAGTGTTAAGAACGTGTGCACATCCCACTATGTTCATATTTTGATGGCACTTTAAAAGGATTTTTAATCAACACAAATCTTGTTCTTGCATCTAAAGAAATAGTATATGTTAGTTCCTAAATAATAATCAATATTAGGAATGTGCTTTTTAATAATTGGTTCTAATTCATAATGTACTTACCTTAAGTCCTTTATCAAAATCGTAGAAAATACATGGGATATGCAATGCCAAGTGAGCAAATACAAATACATTAAACAATGCAAATTGGCAAGACCATGAGAAGAGCGTCCAACACTACAATCATCTCATTAGGGCCAACCTGCTTGTGCACACTGGCTAGAGCAACCATGCAAGTTTTACTCGTGTAGGAATAATTAGAGTTTGAACATGACAACTTGCAAGAAAGCACTAGAAGTAGAAGGATTCATCACAAAGACTAAAGAAAATGTTATTAGAGTGTTCTACAAAGAAATTTGGAGGAAATTTTACATCAAAGTTTACATAGGAACAACTCAAGTTAGATTGCACAAACTCTCTCCTTTGCTCAAGCATTGACTCCACGAAACAACCAAGCACAATGAGGTTAAACCCATGATGAGTGAAGTGAAGCCAAACCCACCACAAGCAAAGCAATCCTAACACACAACAAACACCAAGTGAAGCATGTGCATGCACACATGAGAACACACTGATCAAGAGGAATGAAACCATTCCATGCCTTCGCATATTCTCACATTATGCTTCATTTTTTTATATGTGAAAAGTAAGGGAAATTGGAAACAAAAAGAAAAAAGTGTATAGAATGTACATCTTTGTGATCTTCAAGTTAGTTCTAGTCACAAGGATGCAAGTACATTAATTGATCCTCATAAAGTTTAGTTTTTCTTCAAAAAGCCATGATAGGGTGGGGCCTAGACTTAGCATATACGCCTATATAACAATGTGTTACTATTGTTGCCCAAAATTTCCCACAGAAATGTGGAGAAAATTTGGATTCCTACCTCCAACCAATATTCCCTTCTCAAGAAAATCTAACCAGTAATTTAAATTCTGGACTCATACTTTGTTTGTTCATAAACATTGCAAGGTTTCTAATATATTGGTAAGAGAAATATAACAGCACTTTGTTTACTTCAACTACCAATCAATTGCAGTTTCAAGGCAATAACAATAGACAGAAGCAACCCAGAGCAATGGAATCTGTGCAGCGAGAACTTTCAAGCCAGTTTCTTAGGACAGTTATATGATGCTATAGCATAGAACATAAGCTCTTTTAAATACTTTTAAAGGATGAGAAGCATGTGGTAGATGAAAGGAAGAGAAGCTGAGGTCATGGGTACCTTCAATTGGAAAGGTTGAATAATTAATTGCCTTTATGATCAATAAAACTTTGAATTCTTCTGAAGAGAAATCTGCCTTTCCAATATAAAGGAATGTGCAACCTATATCTAATTGTCCACAAGAGTATTTTTAGGGTTTGTGGTTAGGTCATGAGGGGAACTCAGAGGAGCATGACCCTGATACAGATCCCCCTCACTGCAATAAGGCAGCACATAATTCTAGTCTCAATGTTGCAAGATTGTGGTCTAAAGATAATTGGGTACATTTGAGTGTAACCCATGTTCACAGATCTTAACGACGTAGTCCAAGCTTACTCACATTGGAGATAGCCCCTAGACTCACCCAAACTTTACAAAGAAAAAAACAAATTGTCCATAGAACAAACAAAATCTTAATGATGCTTACATATTCCAGATGAATAGAGATTAAATTTACAGAATAAAAGAGTGGGAGTTTGACATTCACTTGATTGTGATATTCAGCATAGACATGTAAGAGTGGGAAGATATAAATTATAAGACAAAGGGACTGCTTTCGGGGGAAAACAGAAACAAATTTGTGTGAAATTAACTGCTTGTTGACAAAGCCAATTCCAAATCCGTTCTTGCTTTCTCTAGAGCATCTATTAGTTTTTCAGGATTTCTTCCTCCTGCCTGTGCAAAGTTTGGTCTTCCGCCACCACCTCCACCACATAGTCTAGCAATGTTTCCTACAAACTTCCCAGCCTGTAGTCCACACTTCACAATTTTTGGACTAAAAGCTGCAACAAGGTTTACCTTCCCATCTATAGAAGAACCCAAAACTATGGCAGCAGGATCATTCAATAAACTAAGAAGATGTTCAGCAGCCACTTTGAGAGATTCTGCATCAAGATCGTCCATATTTGCAACAAGAACCCTGCAATGTGTGCTTAAAGAAAGCATATGTCAATGAAATCCATAGAATACTCAAATTGCAACTTAACAAAGAATTCTTGTTTATCAGCAATTAATGCATTTAAGATGCAATGCATATAACACTTAACAGCATATTAACTTTGGAAGATGCCATTTTGCACAACTGCATGGTGCAATGGATACACCACATGAACTGACTTTAAACAAAAGAATGACCCCAAATGCATCAACAAGATCAGACAGATCATAAAAATATTGTCTATATGTGTATGCATATTGGTAATGGCATTAGCACCTAGCTTCAGCAGTTCCAATAACGGAAGCTGTGTGTACAATCATTGAAGCTTTCATAGTGGCCATTTTTGCTCGTAGTGTTGATGTCTCGTTTCTCACCATTCTTAGCTCTTCAAGCAGGTTCTCCACCCTCCTTGGGATATCTTCTACCTTTACCTGTAAAATAGAAGCCTTTTCAATTTATATGATTACATTCAATAACTACAGCTCACCTTGACATTTTTGAGGATGAAATTAATGTGCTTACAGCAATTTTGTGAGAAAACATCTAATACTTGTTAAAAACTAATCTACCAAAAATATGAAGTACAAGAAAAATAATCTTGGAAAATTGTAAATGTCTAACAGAGTAACTCCCATGTTAAATAGCTTGATATAATAAAGGAACTAACAAATCCTGTTAGACATGTCAAATGAATAAGTTCATGGTTATGCTTCTACACAAAGCATAAATTGGCTAAATGAATGCATGCAATTCAATACAACTAGTATTGAATGTTTCTATCCACATTTTAAAGCAGTTTCGCAGAGTTTGCCATAATTTATCATATAAATTCAAAAAATCAGCAAACTTGACAAAAAGGTTAGATATAAATTTCATTTAAAATTGCTTCAAAAACTTTATGGCCCAAAACTCTTTAAGATTGTTAAAAGTTTTGACTTTAATGAAAATATAAAACATTGACATCCATTAGGGTTTTTCCTTTTAAGTTTTTTTCACTTGTGACTGGTGAAGATTTGCTGTGAATTTGTGAAATAGTTGTATCTGCAGCCCTCTACATTTTGCTATCATTCTGTGGATGTTGTGCTGTGTTAAAAAGTTACTGTGTTGCTGTTTCAGTAACTTAATGTTTATTTGAAGCTGCTGTGTGTTGCTTTCATTAAGCTGTTGTTTAGTGATGTGTGTTACTGCTGTACAGGAGCTGTAATGAACCTCTAAATCTATACTTAATCCTCAAATTTGTTTTACCTTTTTGTTTGATGCAGGACAGTTTGTTGATTAGCTCTTTGTCTAACTGGCTGCTTCTCAGTGGGTGGATTTATGTCTAAGACTCTAATCCATTCCCCTTATGGATCTTGCTACCATGATATAGATTTATTCTCCTTTTCCAGTCCGTCTTTCATTGATTCTATAACTATTTCAGGGGTATGTATTTTATTACAATATTCAAGTCTGGAATATACATAAACAGAACCTTGTTAATGGTATTTTACTACACAGGAGGGTTTATTTTGGTGCACTCACTCGTCCATGCTCACACAATTTTTAATTTTTTTCTTTCTATTAAGTGCAACCATATTTTGTGTGTGAGGCATGGTCCATCTTCTGCTTCCCATATCTCTAAGACTAGTAGCAGCAAGAGTTAAAGGAAGAATCAGAAAGTTCGCTTCACTCAAACTGATAATGGATGATGTAAAAGTCAGAGTACAATAAGTTCATGTAGTACTTTTTTAAGTTGCAGGACAAGTGGGAAGAACAACTTAAATTAGTTTAAACTATGGTAAACATATGTCGATTCTGAAACTTGTAAATATTAGCATCACATTGTTCAAAACATTCCCGATTCTCATTTCTAAATTACACACACTAATAATTATTTTCCATCATTCCATGTACATACTGCTGCTATGTAATTAATTCTGGAGATGGCCAAAAATTAGAGTACAGTCCATAGCCCTACTTACATAAAATTATGGTTAGGGCACAATGGAAATGGAAGAAGGGAGCTTAATCACCCAATATAGTAACTGTTTGCAATAATAGATTTCATACATAATATTCATACCTTGAAAGTGGAGCACAGCTGCTTCACAACACCATCTTGGGAGTTTACATATTCAATAAAAGCTTCCCCAGCAACAGCCTCAATACGCCTAATTCCTGATGCAATTCCCTGTTCTGAAATTATCTTGAAGCCACGAATTTCAGCAGTATTACTAACATGAGTACCACCGCATAATTCCTTGGACACTCCGGGAACCTCAACAACTCTAACCTGGTAGAAGAAGCAAATTAAAGAAAACACTGTTAAAGTAATTGACAGCAAACATTAAATAGTAGAATTACTAAAATAAGTCATTTTTGACAAATGGTACAAAAGGGCATGATCTCATTTAGCATTTCATTCACTGAAAATTGTTGATGTGATGTGTTAATTTAATAGTAAGTGTAGGCCCCTCCTTTAGTATTAGTCATGGAAAACATAACATTAGATATTTGTAAAGCACTAATCAGACCTTCAGAACCACCCATAAACAAGAAATTTCCATGATCAGACCATCCAGTTAGTAGAACACTTAAAATGCAATGTGATCATCAGATCTTCTGAGATCACTACTGAACTTACACCGTTTTATCCAATTCAATATATAATTTCAATCTTTATGTTTTCCTTCCCAATGTGTTTTACACAGCCAAAATGATTGTGTTAGAAGAAATAACACAACCATACAAAATTCAAATGGTTATAGTTTTCTGTTTAGTGTGTTTGGCACATGATTAACAGGTAAAAGAGAGATTGGGAAAAATTGACTGGAGATTAAACCTATCCATATAATCAAAAGCTATTGCTTGAAATTTGTTGAAAACTTGAATACCAAAAATCATTCAAGTGGCAGTTCTCTTTAGGAGGAATTTAAATATTCTCGACATTGTCACTAAACAAATTGACTTCATGTTAAATAAAATTGCTAAGATAAATAGTAAATACCGAGCCAAATCACTAACAACAGAAGCACAATGAGAGAAAATGAAGACTTCACCCGCAAATTCATAGTACAATTCACAAAACCCACTTCCTCTTTTTGCAGTCATCTCTAACTTGATCCATTTAGCATTCCCTTTGAGTCTATTCATCTTCCAATAACTCTTATTCAGTTACCAGGGATCTAACATCTCAAGTAGCTATTCAGCCTCAAGTGTTATATTCATTTAGTGTGTTGGTAATATCCCAGCACCAAACTATTGGATTGGGAACAGGAATTTTCCCTTCTCTCAGAATCAACCAAAGGTACAAATGAGCGAATTCTGTTCAGTTATTCAAGATCCCAGAACACCCATAAATTATATGGATCTACATGATTTAGATTTGCTAGTTTGCATCGGATGTGATCACCTCCCCGTATAGTTTTACAAGCTATTCTCAGGGTGGTTGTAATCATTCAACCACGCAAAATATGTGGACTTCTATAACTCCACATTATATAGTTGTAAAGTTAGCTACTACAATGCACACACTAAACACTAATGTATTCCAACATCCTCCCATAATGTTTATGTGGGCAGGATATATTACTCTCAAATTATTCTGACATACTCTTGGCAACTAGGCCTGAATATTTTCCTTTCCAATTTGGTTTTAGTATCTTACAGCAAGATAATGTCTACTAATTTAAATCTTACAAAAAGCAATTCAAGAGACACTTCAACCATCATTAAGTATCCCTATGGCTGCTATTCAATCTCACCATATTTCATGGGTAACAAGACACTACAACCCACTGAGTAAATTAGGTAATTGTTGACGGGTGTTTTATGACCACGCCAACACACAATAAAGTTTCCCAACGGATACTCTATCTTCTCTTGAACAAAGTATTCTGCATGCTAAGATTGCCAAAAAGATCATGCATTCAACTCCAAGGTTCCTTATGCAGTGGATAGTCTCAGTTGGCTTGATCTGATTTGATTTGCTAGTTATTTCAAGGGGACTTACACAATTGTTCGTTCAGAAGAGAACAAGTTGCAAGACACAAATGATTTGTCGAGGATGCTCAGGTTTCTAAATTAACCAGGAAATTACTGAAAGTAAAAGGATAGGGATAGGGGTTCTATTGTCTACTCCTAAATGTGGGATACGAAGATCAATTTCTGCAAGCTTCGAACCAGGTTCTGCTTTGCCTCCCTTCAGACAGCTTCTACAAAGCCGGTGCAATCTTCAAAGGATAATGGAAGATGTTCAAACTACGACCCAACATGCAAATACCATCACAACGATGCATACTAACACGTGAATCATAATTGAAGTTAAACGCAAAAGTACTCTAGTTGACCACGCAAGGCAAACTCACTGTCAGTGAGCCCGCTAGTGGTATGGATAAATAAAACTTGCTTAAACCAAACAACGTATTCCACAACTACCAACTACTTGCATGAAATAAAACCTATTTTACTTTAATCTACACGAATTGGAAAGACAAAAAGCCTTGCTAGCTGCTCACAACAAAAGAAGGAATCACCAATCAATGAGAACTCTTTATATCATGAGAGTGTTCACAACAACTTTTACAAAGCCTTCAAAGGGAGAGCTTTCTTTCCTCCTCAATCTAAGCTATGCTAACTTCTAAGTTAATCACTATATGCTCCCTCTATTCTCTGACTTAACTCTACTCTAATCTAATTCTAATTATTTACAAATGAGGAGGGATGCCCCTTTTATATCTAGCTCAGTCCGGTGTACGGCTCAGATTTGATTACAATGAAGGGCTCAGATTGAGCCACATATGCCCTAATCAAGGCTCTACCCTAAAAACTGCCACAAAGAGGAGTGGGGCAATGAATGCACAGAAGATTCTCCACTCCTCTGCAAGAACTATTATGAGCAATTAATGCCCACCACCTTCTTCCAGAAGATCATCATCTAGAAGGGCATTTCCTTTCTCCTTTTCCTTAGCCGCATTGACACGAGCAATTAATGCCCACCACCTTCTTCCAGAAGATCATCATCTAGAAGGGCATTTCCTTTCTCCTTTTCCTTAGCTGCAAAGTCAATGAATTTGGTTAGCACGGCCTCAACCTCCTGATCTGAAATAGGCGAGATGTGATCAAGCTGAAACTCCAGCACCGTTAATGTTTGCCCATGCCGAGCACAAGACTTTCTCCAGGCAACTAGAGCATCCTGAGTATTTTGAACAATGTTGGAGAAGGTGGAGGTGTTTTCAAAATCATCTTGAACAAAAGTCTTCACTTTCGAAAAGAAAGGTACCAGTCTACTCTTTAAATCATCTATAGATATCTCCTCAGAAGTCAGCCTCCTAGCAAAGATAGCCTCCAATGTATTGAGGACTCCATCAAAAATATTTGTCATGGCCTTTCTAACTCTGACCGAATCTGCCTGTGCCACATCAAAGAATCCTCGGCCTGTGACCACTGAAGAATATCAGTCGACGAAGTCATATCTATCACCCTCCTGTATCACGCCTCCCCCAACCAAAGTTTGTAAGGGTGTGTGCATCAAAGCCTCCAGGCGAAGAACAACCTGGGTCTAATAGATGCGAGCCTCACCCCAAGCCTGATTAACTGCGTCCATTCGCACCATAATGTCGGAGGCCTGCCGATAGGCATGAGCAAGATCCTCCATAAACTTCTTCGTCTCAGTGCGAACATTCGCAACCCATTTATCTACCTCCTATGCCATCCTCCTCAAATCCTCCAAACCGCTGACTAACTCTCTAAGAAATTCGATTGGGAGCTCAATTGCTGGATTTTCTTGCCCACAAGGATGAGACAAGTGTTGTACATAACCAATCAATGTTTTGTGCTCCTTCTTCAATATTTTATACTTGCCTTCAGTGTGGAGCAATTTGTCCTTGAGTGGCTGATAGGAGTTATCGCACTCCTCAATTAACTGTGTTGCAGTAGGGCAGCCCAGCTCCATGGTAGTGATCACATAGTTTTCTAGAACAGCCTCATCTCGATCGCACTCCACCCTAAGTACAACCATGTGAAGTGTACGAGAGCCATCCTCATCTGTTGAAATCTTTGAAAACTTTCTAGCCTTCTTCTTTGTTGGAGGTGCGTTGATCCTACTCAAAAATTCTTCCATCTCAATTGCTGGATCAGTTTCTTCATCAGGATCACGTCTCATCCTGTCCCTTAGCCATTCTGGCACCTCCTACTGCAAATCAAAAATAATGAATGGTTGTTCATTCCTTGCTTCTTCTTCACGAACTTCTTCCTTGTCCTCATCCTGGCGAGGCTCATCAATCTCTATAGGCTAAGTATCTCCCGAGCTATGGGCCTCCTATCCTGTAGTAGTGTCCTCGTCAAGAGCTGCCTCAATCTCACGCTGGATGTGAGTATCTGTGGCCATTTCTTCTTCTATCTCCTGCTGATTTTCTTCCCTAGGTACATTGACGCTCTGGCCAACTGACTCCCTACGAGGTGGCTGATTTGTCTCTTGTAATTCCTGTTCTTCATTCAACTTTGCTCTCTGATCAGCAAATAGTGAAACCTCCTACATGCTTGGAGAATGTGCCCTTGATGGCATATTTGATGCCTCCTCAATTCTTTGAGGCTCAGGTTGGACTGGTTCTTTTCCTCGTGGCTCTGGAGCTTGAGCAACATGTTTCTTCTTCCTAGCAGTCGGTGATCTATGATCTCCCATTAAGTTATAAGTAAGAGGAATTGACTTGCCCTTAAGCCAGTTCACATGCCTCTCCACCCAACTCCGTGTGAATGTCAAGACTGGTACGCAAAGCGTATCCAAATGTATAATCTTTGGCTCTGACCAATCCGGAAGTGGGAGTGGCGTATTCCTTACTGTCTCATAATCAACTTGTATAACATTTATATCTTCACCCACCTGGTCTGGCACCGGGGCAATCTCACATTCTCTAATCATGTCCAACGGTATCCTTGAAAACATCCTTCTTCTAACCTCAGCCTCGTCCACTGCACTCGCCCAGAAGTCTTCAATGTGCGTTTATGTCTGAATTCCTCAGACAATATCCATCTGATATTTCTCTGAGGATCATAATGCTGCCTGCTAGTATGATAGGAGAGGTGGAAAAATTGAAGCTCATTTTTTGCTTCCTTAGCTACCTATAGTGTTGGACAAACTTCATCTGAATTCCCCATCACCATAGGGAAGACAAGTACACCCTTCTTTTTCTTCTGAATTTTATCGTAGGCAATAAGTTGCCTAGATATTTCTAGCATCACAATTTTGTTTGTGGGATATCGGGGAATCTGTATGGGTAAGATGAAAACCCCCGCAGCCTGATGTAAGTAAATTTCGGAAATTGGATAAACCAACATCCATATTTTTCAATCAGCTCCTGAGCCTCCTTCGATATTTTGTGATGAGTTCTTTGTTGAAGCATCCTCGTTATATGCATTGTGAAGGCATCATTGACTCTTTTGTAATGTGAGGTGCTCGTCAAATGCAATTGCGGACAAGCCTCATGAATCTTGAATTGCTGAGAGCCACACCCAATCGGCTCCTTGTATGATATCCCTCTATACTTCGTCATTCGAGCAACATGTAGATGATATATGAGCTCATATAAAATGTCTTTGTTCTCCTTAAACTTCTAAGTTGCTCATGCAAATTGTCACTGATCATCAACGCCCAGTCAACGTACTCTTTGCCTTCCAGCACAAGGTTGATGTAGTAAACATCCAAGGTTCAAAGATGAATGATTGGGGGCACCCTCCAACTCTGTTGAGCATCATGATTAAGTCACAAAATTCCTGCTTCAAGTCCTCTGAAATTATTTGCTTTAACAGCTTTGTGCGAGTTGACTTAGCTTGTTCATCCAACGAGAGTTTATCATATCAGCACACCTATCAAATGTGGAAGCATACATTCTCTCCGCCCTTTCTCTTGTTTTGTAAGTCATTTTCACATAGGCTGCAACTCCAAAGGCTTCTCCAATAGCTTCTGGCGTGAGGTTGGCTAGCAGCTTGCCATCTGGTGAAATGATAGTTCTTTGCTTTGAGTTGTAGCAATTAACGCATTCCATAATCAGCTTCGGGCACCGAATTGCTGGTGGAAAACCAGTAGCTGCATAAAGTCCACTTCTGATAATATTGTGCGAAGTGACTGATGGATGATGACCTCCAATCCCCAGCATTCGCCTTCTAAAAGCCTCCAAATTGAAAGACCCAAGGTTTGTATCACTTAATTTTCCCAACCTTGAAGAAAACTTTGACTCTGGCAGGAAAGACTTGCTCAACTTTTTGATTACAGCTTGTCTTGATGCACTTGCTTTGCTAGATTCAACATGATTTTCCCTGCCAGCTGCTCTTTTACTTGTTTCAGCCATCCTGCAGAAATGAAAAACAGCCATTAGAAAATAAGACTTAGAAAAATAATCACTTTGAGAGTGCCAGCTAAGTTCTGAAAATAAGAGGCTTCAGCACTTGAAATTCTAACTTCAAACCTCAACGCCTCTTTCAGCAAAGTCTCACTTCTCAACACTTAGAACTTTACTTGCAGCAAAACAACCTCCAGCACTTAGAAGAATTTCGCTCAAGGCAACTTTTTCACCAACCTTCTTCTATGAAGTTCGAACTTCTTCACCTACAGACTCAAGTTTTGCTTTCAGCAACTGATGAAGAAAATAAAAGAGAACTCCAGCTCTTATAGCCAAGTCGAATTCTAGAAGAAGCTAATTTTAGCCAATTCATTCAAATTTCCATTTTCCCTCCTCTGGCAGTTACAACACTTGTCACTTGAAGCTCGGAATATTTGACTCCTAGAAATTTTGAGAACTTCATCTTTCCTGCATAGGCGTGCTTCATCATGCCTGCATCTTTGAGATTTAAAATATTAAATCAAATATTCCTCATGAAAAATTATTCATCTCAACTGGCTAAGGCGTTTGATTCCATGTTTACTCTGGCAAAATTATTCTAGAAATCCAGCTTCAATTTATAAACCAAGGCATTTTATGCAAAAAAAATATTTCCTTTACTGCCTTAGAAAATTTAATTTTGTCTAGGAAATTCATCAAACAGGTCCCTAGCTAAAATCTCCATCTTAAAATCCTAAGCAAGGTGTGGAAAATTTCAAAATCATCTCCCGGTGGGAAATGTCCAAGACCCAGAAAAATTTTCCCCTCAGAAAACATAATATTCATGTGTATCCAAATGAAGGGGTACATTTAATTTTTATTATTTTGAAAAAATAAATTTCTAAGGTTTATTCAACCTTCAAGTCTGGGCGCATTTTATACCTTGTAGCCTTCATTCTTCATGCCTTAGACGTTTTTTTTTTTCTTTTGAAGGACTCCTCTTCATGTTCATGGGCGCATTTACCACCTTGCACTTTTATCCTCCCACACTTAGAAATATTTTGGCATCACCATCACTAGGGCGTATTTCATATTTTTACCTTGCAATACCTTAGAAAAATCTAATTGTGCTTTGCTCATGAAGGGCGCATTTGGGGTGGGGTCAAGGAAATCAATACTTCGAATTTTCTCTAGTCAAGCCCCTTCACCTTGGGTGCATTTGACCCCATGTGCCTCCACTCTATATGCCTTAGGCATTTTCCACGCTTTTACAAGCATGGGCGCATTCACATGTGTCTACTTCCACTTGAGGGTGCATCTGAGAGGTGGAGGAGGAAAATTTTACACTTACAAACTTTTCCCCAAGTCTCATCTTCTTCAGGGCGCATTTAGGGGGGTGAGGAGGAACTTCTCACGCCTTAGGAATTTCTTTTACCCTCTC
This sequence comes from Sequoiadendron giganteum, assembly GCA_007115665.2. NCBI lineage: Eukaryota > Viridiplantae > Streptophyta > Pinopsida > Cupressales > Cupressaceae > Sequoiadendron > Sequoiadendron giganteum. The sequence goes on from CM021104.1 coordinate 610,753,338, forward strand.
CATGACTTGGGCACATATGAGGCCCCTTGCTTCCTTTTCCCACGCCTTAGAATCTTTTGCCTTGTCTTCAATCCTTGTGGGCACACATGAGGTAGGGAGGAGGACTTTCTTGCCTTAGAAAAATTTCAACATTCTTGTAGCCTTGGGCGCATTTGAGGTAGGGAGGAGGAATTTTCAAACACTTGGATATTCTTTTTTTCAAGCCTCCTCCATGAGGGCGCATATAGGGGTGTGAGGAGGAATTCTCATACTTAGAATTTCTTTTATGCCCACCTTCATATTGCCTTGAGGGCGCATTTCATAGGTGGTGGAGGAATTTTCATACTTAGAATTTTTTCAAACGCCATGCTTCCTCCATGCCTTGGGCGCATTTCACCTCTCATGCCAGATTCAACTTATAGACTTAGAAATTTTCAACACCCCCCCAGCTACGTCTTGCCATCTATTTTTAGTAAATTTTGGAGATGTGTGACTCTTCATGGCTTTTCACCTGTTCTAAGCCTAGAGTTGGCATGATGTGTTCTTTGTGGCCTGGCTACCCTGCTTATACCCGTTGCCCAAGCTCACTTGCTATTTTTAGCCCAACTGCTATTTTTAGCAAACCCTAAATTACCTAACTTCTGCAGCTCCATTTGATCTAAAATTTGCTCCACATGATCTTGATGACTTAATTGACCTGTTCATACTTGCCTCTGGCGCAGCCTTGCTATTTTTAGTTGTGAAATGACTTACTAAAAATATTAAGTACTTGGATTGCGTTCAAATTTTGCCAATAGGTTGTCTAAAGGATGCTGATCATGATGGGGTACTTCAATTTGACAACTTCTTGAATTTCACCCCCTATTTTAGGCATAAAAGTAGGAAACCCTAATTTGATTTGCATGTGCCTCAAATGACTTTCGTTTGACTTGATTCCTGTTGCATGTTGTTCTGCTTGCGATATTGAAGTGTCGAGGAGCTGCTTAGAGCGTGCTTGCTAAAAATAGTAAGCGCCTGAAAAGTGATCAACCGACTGTCAGATGAGTTTGCATGTCACGATGCCCAAGAGATCTCAAAAAACCCAGAAAAACCTAGTAAACTGGTCAGCATGCACACTCTAGCTAAAAATAGTAAGTTCTTGAAAAATGATCCATCTTGCTTGCATGTTATATCATTGCGAAGCTCTCGTAAAACCCATGAGGAATATCCTGACATGCATTGAAAAAGCCTACATGCAAACCCTAAAAATAGCCTCTGAAGCCCAAACTGCTGAAAGTCCTCATCTCGGTTTGCATGTCATATCACCGCGAAGGTCTTGAAAAACCCAGAAACACTCTCCAGACATGCATTTGAAAAGCATATGTGCAAACCCTGAAAATGGCTCTTAAAGCCTGAATTGCTAACAATAGCAAGTTATCCAATTTTGTTCAAATTTTGCATGCGAGCATCTGAAAGTACCCTAAATGTGATGGGACAGTCAGAATTCCAAAATCCTGATAAAAAAGGTCCCAGATTGAGCACTTACTAAAAATAGTAAGTTGTCAAAACTTAGTGAAAATTCAATGGGAGTCTGCTGGAAGCCTTCTGACAACAATGTTAAGCTTAGATCTCAATTAGCCAACTCAATTTAACTTCAAACTGGCCTGAAGAATGAAAACCCTAATTTCACAGACAACCAAAATTCCAAATTAGGTCAAAGATAGGGACATCCCCGGAAGGATAGAAAGATCAAAGAGAGAGAGATGCAAAACAACCCAAAAACAAAACCAAAAGACCAGAATGGAGCAAAAATTAGGGGGTCCCCATCTGGAATGGGGTGATGTGTGAAAAGGTCACAACAGCAGGTATTGAAATATGTGAAAGGGGCACTTGACTTTGGCATTTTGTTTAGCAAAAACAAAGATCCTAGGCTGGTTGGGTTCATAGATTCAGATTGGGTAAGTTTTGTTGATGACAGGAAGTCCACTTCCGGATATGTTTTCAATCTTGGTACGGTTGTAGTTACATGGACCAGTAAGAAGCAGCAGGCAATAGCTCTTTCCTTGATAGAAGCAAAGTATCGGGGAACAGCCAAAGCAGCATGTGAGCTAGTATGGCTTCAAAGGATGCTTTCAGACATGCAAATGTCTCAAGTAGGGCCTTCACCCTTGTTTTGTGACAATCAAGGGGTGCTAAAGCTTGCCAAGAATCCAATCTTTCACAAGCATACCAAACATGTGGAGCTTCATTGTCATTTCATCAAGCAACTTGTAGAAGATGGATTAGTGATGTTGCAGTATTGTCCAACTAAGGACCAGTAGGCATTCTTACCAAATCTTTGAGTCCTAACAAATTTGTAAAATTTTGAGATAAACTTGGTGTAGTTAGTAGAATGACAATCAAGGGAGGGCATTAAAGTAATGTTTTATCTTGTAATGGTCAATTAGCTTTTAGGATAGGCTTTAGGAATCTTCTTTAATAAAATCATGTTGACTTTAGATATCATTCCTACGAGTTGTCATCCTTATCCTTTGTGGATAAGATATTTGCCATCCTTATCCTCTGTGGATAAGATTTAACTTTTTGCTTTATGAGTTGTCATCCTTATCCTTTGTGGATAAGATATTTGTCATCCTTATCCTCTGTGGCTAAGATATTTGTAATCCTATATAAGGATGCTTTTGCTCCTTATTTCTTAATAGATTATTATGCAATCTTGGTTAACTTTTTGTGTGTTGTTTTGTAATAGATTTAATAGGTGATTGGTATGCAACATGATTGAGTATATTGTTTAATATATAATCTCTTGTGTATCTTTAATCTAGTTACTAATGGGAATTTCTAATCTATTTAGAGTCTAGACCCTTATATTTATTGATTTAATCTATTTGTTTTCCTACAAGCAAGCATGCATGGATTAGCAAGGGAACACGATGGGGAGAGGCAGCAGACCGGTTCCCATAATATAAGTAGGCCACCCCATGTTGGATGGATAGAAGTTCCTACCACTTGTAGGCCAAGGGGTGTTATACCACGCTCTTGGGCTTTGATTGTGATGAACAGTCTTCGGACAACCTATCGTGCTTTCCTCTCCAATCCCTACTATGGTTGGTTATTGGAAATGAAACTATAGATTAGATCCAATTAGGTGATGTTATTTATCTTAATTGTTCATTTACTCTTAAGTTCAATAACTTTTATATGATTTAATTTTAGAATTACTATTTGTAAAACAAATTATATTGTTGGGATTGTTACTTTTGGGCAAAATCAGGCATACCCCAATTAGGGGACATTACATTTTGTGCTTATAAAATCAAAGTTTCTACTCAAGCAAAGGATAGGGAAGATATAGGAGATATTGTGCCTTTGAAGCCCAATATTTAGTCTATTTTCTAGAAACTTTAAAAGGTTATAAAAGTGTTTATGTTTCCAAAAAGCTTAATAAAATTATAACCTTTTACTTATTGTTAATTAAAAAAAACAATTACAACTGAAAAGACTATATATATGCTGCCAATTGTAAATGAGATGATTTTTTTCTTAATTTAGTGAAAAAGAGGTTGAAAGACTAGATACAATTTTTGTGCGGAAGTTGAAGAATCTTTGTGCTCTACATTTTTGGACATTGAATAAAGAAGTTTGTTACAAGTCTATGTGCTGGCGATAAATTTCCTATGCTATTATTTATGTTAATGTTGATGTGATAGTAATTTTAAGCGTCTATTGTCCATGGCATGTCAATTTGAAGAATATTTGTGCTCTGCATTTTTGGACATTGAATAAAGAAGTTTGTTACAAGTCTATGTGCTGGCGATAAATTTCCTATGCTATTATTTATGTTGATGTTGATGTGATAGTAATTTTAAGCGTCTATTGTCCATGGCAATTTGTATCCTATTTTATTCTTAAGGTTTATGTAATACGGGTTTAATTTGGAATGATTTTTACTGGTATGTGAACCTGAAAATCATTTTAAAAATTATCTTGGTTGCATGCTATATTTTATGTTTCTGAAAGAATAAATCTTTGAGTTTATTCCACTATGTATGGCACAGATTCAGAAGTGGTAGTTTTATTTAAAGAATCTTAGTTTTATAATTTTATTTATCTTGTAGACATTCTTTGTCTTTCTTGCTTTCTAGTTAAATGCATACCCGAAAAATTTAAATTTTATCATAAGGAGTTGTACTTCTAAAATTTAAAGGAAAATTGTTAAACATTAGCAATTTCTCCAACTGTTTGTTTGTTTGCTACTACTTGCTAGGCATTTTAGAGTCAATTTTAAACAAAAAATTGCAATGACAAATCTCTTAACCAACGACCCTTATTTGAGCCATCAATAAGCTATCCTCTATGCAATAGCATGTCCACTTCCAATCCAACATCTCACAAATCAATAAAGTCAGAAAATGACATAGAAATACCCTATCTTAAATTCTTGTGACCCTTGTGGAGTTTCAATCCTTATCTGAACATTATTTTTTCACACATGACAATTCACTTCAGTGTCAAAAACCTGCAACCCTTAAGAAGATTCCCATGATGGTCATTTCTTGTTAGTCAAAATATGACTCTCATAGGTAAGGCTGATATTAACCCCTTCTCACCTATGTTCAGGAAGAACAACTTGAAGGACTTTGACAGCTATTCAATGTACTCTTCATGTGATATAAGATGCATTTTCTCAAAATACTGTAATTCCCTTCTTAAAGAAAGTTTCACTGAAATTCTAATAATATAGCTTGAGCAAAGAGAAGAAAAAGAACCTCATCTCCATATTTTTCACCAAACATTGCAATGGCCCCTGCCTGCTTTGCATCACTGAGTGGCATGATTTGTGATTGTAAAGGTACAGCATAACCAATCCAAGCATTAACTAGTGACTCTACTTTGGTTATTTCATGCTCTGACATTGGCCTGTGCAAATTAAAGTCAAATCTAAGACGATCAAAAGCAACCAAGGAACCTGCTTGTGATGTTTCATTCCCCACAACTTTCTTAAGGGCAGACTGCAACAAATGTGTTGCTGTATGATGAACCTGCACAAACAAGACGAGAATAAGCTATGGGCCAAATTTTTAGTAAGGTGTTATTATGGTTTTTTATCTTTCATTACCAAAAACCCATGCATTTTGAAAACAATTCACACAAATTTGTGTGCATCAAGAACTGGAGCATGAAAGTGTTCATGGTTTCAAAGCAAGATAAATAAGATGTTTATGATAAGAAGTTCAGGAGAAATAAAATAATGGGCATTGGAAGCCATTAACAAACAGATATCATTGATTAAGCTGCTGTTCTCTTCTACTGAGCCTTTCCTGGGCAATGCTTCTAATGACAATAAAAAAAGTTTGTAAATGACTTTATAGTTTATAATAATCTGATGAAAAGGCAAATTGATAGCATTCAGAATCTCAGATACATTGAAAAGAATCCAGTTCACCTTATTTTATTCTTTTGAAGTAGCGACCTGGGCCTGATTATATATGCACAACATACAAGAATGTAATCTAAAATAACTCAACAAAAATGCAAAGTAACTTAAATTAGAGAAAGAAAATAATCAATTCCCAGTTTGTACAAACAAGAATATCCTACCTTTGCTCTTTGCCTTAATATGGCATCCACTGCAGCATCCACTTCAGTACCAACACTTATTTTCCCCTCTTTAACCAAGCCTCTGTGGACAAAAAGGCTTCCTCCTGACTTTTGCACATCATTGATCTCAATAACACTTTGGCTCATATTTTCCCCACTTCCTTGCAAAGAGAGAAATCCATGGTCTCCAATTTGCCCACCTGATTCAGCATAAAATGGTGTCTTGTCCAAAACAATCTCCACTTCATCTCCCTTTGAAGCTTCTGCTACTGGAATTCCATTCACAAGCAGGCCCACAATTGATGCAGAACATTGGAGGGTATCATATCCCAAGAACTTAGTTTCAGAAATTCTATTTGTAAGCTCTGAAATAGCACTCCCAACTGAAAGCTTAACAACATTATGAGCAGCTTGAGACTGCCTCCTCTGAATGTCCATTTCAGCTTCAAACCCCTGCAAATCTACACTAACACCTTTCTCTTCAGCAACTTCATTTGTAATCTCTATGGGAAAGCCATAAGTGTCATAGAGGATAAACACATCCTTTCCTGATAAACATGGCCTGCAATTATCTTTGCCCTCTGCACTCTCTAAAGCTTCACATAGCAATTGGTCCAGCAATTTTTCTCCTCTTTCCAATGTCTGAACAAACTTTAGTTCTTCTCTTCGCAACTCCTCAAATATGCGATCTGAACTCGCCTTTACATCTGGGTCTATATTTTTGCTCAGGTCAATTACTGTCCTTGCAACAATTGGTAAGAAAGCCCCTTCAACATCACCTCTACCATCCCCTTTGATCCCAAGCAGACGGCCAGTACGAACAACTCTTCTTATCAGCCTCCGAACTACATAGCCTCTACCTATGTTTGATGGAGTCACACCATCAGAAATGAGATAAACTATGGCACGCGTGTGATCTCCAATGACCTGCAAAAAAAAACAGGAAACTTTTCTGACCTGTATTGTCTTCTAAAAAATCGGATAAACACTTTTGTGTGTTGTAATAAACCAGTATCATAAATACATGCAGAGTTGAGGGATGGACAAAAGCAACCATAACTGCATTATCATAAATCCTGTCAGAGCTTAATTCATGGTAACTTGAAATCATATATAAAGACATGAGCATAATACCAAGTAATCTGTGGAAATTTACATGAAAATATCTAGTAAGACAGGGTCAGAATTCATGTTACTTTCTGCAATAATATATGAAATTGAATATAAAGACATGGGCATAAGTCCTAGTAATCTGTGGAAATTTACGTGAAAATATCCATTAAGACAGGCTCAGAATTCATGTTAATTTCTGGAAAACAATATAATTTATAAACAATGAAACTTCAGTTCATAGGTATTCTGTACCTTCAAATGGGTTTGTATACGAATATCAGCACCCACATATTTCACCCCTGCCAATTCTGCTGCACACTCTATAATGGGGTAGATTAAATCCGTTTCATAGTTATTTGGAACCTGTAAATTTTCACTCCAGATTAATAGTCAACAAACAAGCTAGAGATCTTCAACTGATGTCCATATCCAAACATATTTTTAAGATGATCAATAGTAATTTAGTCATTATACCCAGTCCATACAATGCCTTAGTTTCAAGGACTGAACTTCAAAATACCTACTTGATACATTTTCAATGCTCACACGTTAACCATGTCTTTTCTTTAAATATATGTCTAGATAATCTTCTAAGACACAATTAATTAATTTTCTTCACAATTCAAAAGCTAGATTACTTTTTATATGAATTATAAATTTTCCTAATATTGAATAGAAAATTCAAAATAGTGATTTTCAATATTGCTTTATCAAAATATAATAAGATAATGATGACATCTAGTGCTGTCTTTCATAATTCCATGCTAGAAAAACTTCAATTGGAAAAAGAAAAGAAATGTGCATAGTGATAGGGAGAAAAAACTTACACAGTAAAGAATGTGATTTTGGAAATTGTTTTAATGTAAAAATCTCATTAGCTTCATCATTATCAATCTCCAAATCAAGATAGTCAATGAACAGATCTTGTTATAAACCTGCATAATGAGCAAACAGCTTTCCATTTTGATTTTAACTTGCACATCATTTATCATATACTTAGTTTAATACCATGCCAGCTTCATTCATTATTCTGGCTTTGACGTTTCAATCGAGCATTATTTCCATGATTTTTGTTTATGCCTTTTTAAGGTTTTACTTTTAACCTTTTAATCTATTTTTTTCTCACCATGATATATATATATATATATGCCCAACAGCTTAAATTTATGAGCACTAGGTAACAAAAGATTGTAAACATGATTCTTGTGGAAAGATTCATGACATTAATATGGAGAACTTGAGCCCTAGAAGTCAAAACAGAGAAAATCCAAAAATAATCTTAGTGGCTCTTCAGGTTCACAATATTGGAGCATTGCATTTTCTGATTTTATTGTTGAGGGCTTTTCTTTGTATGTAAGCCTCCTTGCAATCTTTCTTGAATAGATGTCCTATACAAAGATGTTGCTCTTAAGTTAATTCCCTTTTGAGTTTGGTATTCCAAGTTGTCAAGTAGTCACTTATTTTGGTATTGCTCTTCTATCTTCTGAGAATAGATTTAATCATTTAGGTGGTTAGTTTCCTAATCTTTTCTCCTTTTCCAAGTTAGCAATTCTTTTGAGCAGAATTAATTTTCCAAACATGGCGTGGAGGTGGGCCCTCTCAGATCTTAAACTGTTATTTGTCTTCAAGATGTTTAACGCAGTTGCATATCGTAAGGGTGACTCTTAAGTTCTGATAACTTACTTTGTAATTTCATTGGTGCTGTCCACAGTCTTATAGTCATCTTTTCCCCATACAATGAGCATATATATGTTGCTGATTATGTTCCTCCCAGATATAAGTAAATGAGCTTTTTTTTTTGTTTTAGTGCTATTCATGTTTGGTAAGAAGTTTCTACTATTCAGATTGCAATTCCAATAATGATGGATATTTGGTATTGACCTAGTTAAAATCCTTTTATGTTGATGAGAGTCAAGATTAACCCAGACTGTTAGGTTGTCCAGTATTTTAGAGGGATCATAGAATCCTAAATTAATTTCGCAATGAGCTGACTTGACTAAATATGTTTCTGATAATCATATCTAGGGCAAGTTCAACATGAAGGTTTCATATACAGGCATCTTCATCATATGCTGTTGATAATTCCAGAATGGTTGACAGAGAACTATACCACAGCAAATTCGTCATATACTGTGGCCAACATGTCTAGACCACAGCAAACTCTGCCAGATTGTGGTGAACACGTCCAGACTGCAGTGAAAATGCATTTGCCTCTCTGTCAAAAGCAGCAAATTTGTCAGTGTTGGAACAGACGATGGGTTTTGAAACGAATAGGCATCTTTTTAATTTCCAGAATTCAAGAGGTGTCTCCTTGGGCCCAAACACCTCACCATCTTCAGAAAACTATAAGTAGGGATTGGATCCACGTATTGAGACATGAGAGGATTGATTGGGTATTGAAGTGAGAAGGATTGAAAGTAAGCTTCAGCTATTCATAGTTCATTGGAGATAGGCAAGAGAGTAGAGAGCACCTTCTGTTGCACCCACTTCTGGTACTACTACTTCCAAATTAATTCCATTGGGTACCAATATTAAAAGTTGGTTCTCCCCTCATGGGTCTCCAAAATAAAATCTTGGTGTGTCAATGTTTCATTTCCATTTTGCAGATGTATTTTTCTGATTTTACTCACAATATTTATACCTCTTAGAGTTCCTCACTTCTTTAGGCAAGAAGAAAGGAAGAATTTTAATTATGATTCTTAAAATCTTCAAATTTAAAGGTTTTACAGATCAATTTGGTACCAGAGCAGTTTGATCTTTGTGAATTTGTTGAATTTTTGCATGTATAACAGTAACTATAGAAGCACAAATCTTTCTCAGGACTAGCCAAGCAAACCAAACGATAAAATATTTCCATATTCTCAAGGTCTTATTGGGAAAATATCAAGAACCCAAAATATGCAAAAAAAAAAAAAATTTAAAAAAAAGAGAAATAACTGGTTTTTTTTATATATTTAAAGCCATCCTAACTGCATATAGTGCAAGGGAATGAAAATAAAGAAGAATGTAAGCCTTGAAATTTGAAATATGGATTCCATTAATTTTGAGATTTTTGATAGCAGTGCACACTGCAATCACCAAAGCTCCGCCTAAAGTTATTTTCCATTACTCCAATCCCCAGCTGAATCAAAATGGCATGCCCAAGATCTCCCACTTCTAAGGGACTGGAGTTTCCTATAGGGGCACCATCAAAATTCAATTTCACCCAAGAGAATGGAGGTGGTCTCCAACATATTCTGGCGGTCATTTTTAACAACATCTTCCTTGAGGGAATGGCATATTGGAACTACTAAACTTTTCTCTTTTTCCAACAATTCTATCAAAACATCTTTTGTTTTTGATCCGGTACTGCCCTCAACCCTTCTCCTCTTTTTCCATCCTAATGCAAGTGTTGTATCTATTATACCATCTATTCAATGATTACTTTTTATTTGGGATTTCATGGATTTTTTACTTTCTTATTTACTGATTTTTCTTTACATTATTTCTTAGATATTATCATATTTGTAGTCTATTGCTTTTCTTCAATTAAGAGGTTTTTCCAACTAATGTCCATATTTAGCTTTTGCTTCATTTATTTTCCAGTTTTTAGATGAAAAGATACCAAAATTGTGATTGTGAGAAAATTTATAAGGGTTTAAAAGATACAAATTGGGAAGCAATGGGGATTTACTAATTGGGAATTTGACAATAATTTAAGATTTTTGTAAATGAAAACAGGGTTTTGTAGATGTCTGGATACTTTTCGAGGTTTTTGACAAAGTATTCAGGTACAAAATCACAAAAAGTTTTAAAAGTTGCCTTTTTTGGTACATTCAAACAAAAACAAATTGAGGTGCTATCACTGATTTTTGAAACAGAGGTTTGATGTCTATGTGCTTCTAATATGTCTCTTATTCTTGTTCTTATATCCATTGCACATTTTATTCAACAGATTTGTGAAGTCCTAAGTTCCAGCCATAATTATGCAAAGATTTAGCTAAAATGTATTATATTTTTGAGGGGTTTGGTACTAAACTTGGTTTGGTTGCAGTGGACATGAATTCTAGCAACTAGTCCAACAAAAGAACAAAAATCAAAGCAAGAGAAATCTGAGTCTTACTTCTGATATCTTTAAAGGCAATGAACCCATGGAAGGGGAATTCAATAAGTTTCTCAATTTTCAGAGCTATTTGTAGTTAGATGGTCTTGTGCAACATGAATTTCTGACTGTTCGGTACAATTTTTTAGAGTTATAAATCTAAATTTTATCAGAAGCAATTTTATAAAATAAGTCCACCATACTCAATGCTCCTTTTAGCAAAATATTCCCCTTAAATGTCTAATGTACACTGAAAACTGCACTTGGAAACCCTAAAAACCAGTCTGTTTTGTTGCAGAAAAAATTAGACAGAATAATGAGCAAAAAACTCACAATTTACAGCCTTTAAAGGGAAAAAATTGGATGATATTGGAATAATTTGGTGGCCAGCCAATAAATTGAAATCTTTGTCAAAATAGCAGTCAACAAGATTTTCAAAAAATTATGAGTTTTTAATGAAAAAATCAGTGTGGCATCCAATATCCAAAATATTGCAATATTTTTGTGATATTTGCTTCTATGACAATAACAAGAAGCACACAAAAGACCCAAATGGAGTAGTTGAATACATAGGTGACCACATTGGAGAGCCACATGAAAGGAATAACAGAAAAACACCTAAAAATTCAAAATCCATTTAAAGTAGAAATATAGACTTCTGATAGACAAATTAATGTTGAAATGTTAGATTTGTGAATAAAACAATTAGAAGTTCATTTTAGAGTAAATAAAGTAAATAGGGCACAAAGAATTTCCTTTGCACACCTCAAAATGGAAGGGTGTGTTCTTCTATGGTAGAAGAACTATAATGTAAATTGTGAAGAAAGAAAGAAGCCCATAGTAAGTGTTGATGTTTAATGATCAGACATGAAAGCAATCAGAAAATGCAACACATGAGACAATGAACAACACAAGATACCCTGGGAAAACCCTCCAACATGATGGGAAAAAATCAGCAAATATATCTCTCATATAATGAAGGAATAAGAGCAGAAATCTGCTTTACAACTCAGGCCCAACTCATGGCCAAATTCGATACAATGAATAATAGCACCTCTCCTAGATGCAAAGATACAATTGAGTATGCTTCTCCTTGAAATCGGCCTGCTGCTGCAAGATGATGCTCTGCTGCTCAAGTGTGAACTTCTGCTTGTAATGCAAATTATGCTGAATGAACTTGATTCCCAAATGATCAAACATGACCTTGTATTTATACAAAATGAGGTGACTCAACAAGTAGGTCGACCTCCCTTATTAAATTACAAAACACAAGGTAAGGTCGGCCCAAATATAACATCATCAATTATTTACATAAGGTTGGCCTTCTTATAATTCGAAGTCTCAAAAATTGAATAGCCATAAGGCTACATTCAATTTTTCATTCTCTTCTTGTAAGTCGTGCAGGGCTGGAAGTATAATCCAGACGCTGCAAAACATCAACACTCCCTCTCAGCTAGGGAGGATACTTCCAGCTGCAAAAGACATATCACCTCATCGTGATGAAGGAGCTTATCACCTCATCGTGAAAGCAAATAAGATATCACCTCATCGTGAAAGCAAATAAGATATCACCTCATCGTGATATCAACCATCATGGCTACCTCCATAGATGGTATGTACAAGTGGTCATCACTCAATGTGATGTTGTCACCTCACCGTGACTTTCACCATGGCTCTTCTAGAGGGTGAAACACAAGTACAAGAAAATCATCACGGACTCCCTCACGTGATGTTGTCATGGAGTCACACACATGACATCCACCATGGCTCTCCTAGAGGGTGGAACAAGGGCTTTCACCTCAAACTTCTCTTGAGGAGAAGAATGCATTAACAAGGGATTTCACCTTGAACTTCTCCTAAGAGAAGAACTCATAGCCAAGGGATTTCACCTCGAGCTTCTCTCAGAGAAGAACTCATTACCAAGGGATTTCACCTCAAACTTCTCTCAAAGAAGAACTCATTAAAAAGGATCACTGATACTGACTCCCTCTCAGCTAGGGCTTCATTCTCCACCATATCAAGCTTGTCTCGAAGGTACACAAACATTATCCTGAGAGATGCTTGATGAGAATGACTGCCATCTGCTCATCAATGCCGATATATCTCAATTGAATAGCTTTCCTCAATACCATATCTCTGATATAGTGGTATGCTTAGTTCTGTCATGAAACACTTGGAAGGACAGAAAGCTTCTCAAGGCTTTGATTGACACAATGGATGACAGTTGGCTCCAATGATTGTCCAACCAATCCTGCAAGGAGCTTTCGAAGCCACACTGCTTCTTGAGTTGCCACACAAGTTGCAATGTACTCGGCCTCTGTTGTACTCAGTGCTACAGAAGACTGCTTCCTGCTATACCAGGATATCATCGTAGACCTCAACTGAAATAGCATCCAGAGGTACTCTTTCGATCATCTTCTTTAGGTTCAATAGGCTCCCTCTGAATCTTCAAGCACTTACATCAACCTCTTGTTCTCAGCGAGCCATAGAACTCCCTCTAAAGGTTAATTCTTCCTCTTCAAAGAGATGTCTTCAGCCATTCACTTAGTCTCATGGCTGCAAGCAGTGTCTCCATTTTATTTTCTCTTGAAAGCAATCTCTTGGTCCATCCTAATGCACATTAAGAAGAGATTACTCATAGTTCATATAACTCAACTATTTCGAAGAGAAATACCACTGCTAGAAGCATACATGATTTACTCTCTCAATGTTAAAGAATGAATTAATAACTATATCTCAAATCATGAACATTGTTCAACCATGCAATACTTATCTTAATGAAATCAAAATCCTGTACGCAGAAACTGAGGGATCAACGATCACAATATCTGCTCTCTTCGCCCTTTACAGTGGCGTCGATCGCTGCTGCTCTCAATGCAAACTCTTGACTTTGATTGCAACTGATCACACAACATTGGAGTTGAAATCTTCACGGGACTGAAACATTGTGAAGGATCTTCATCTAATCTGCATAAACTCGATGACCAGACAACACAACATAAGATTCAATTATCTTATCTTATCCCAATGATCTTTACTCATACGCAATTCAAATAAACGAAGTCAGATCTGCACAACTTAGCAGACTAAATTTTTACCCTAGATTTCAAAAGTATAACCAAAAAGATACTTATCTCGTTCTTGATGGTGCACTAAAACCTTGAGGTTGTGTCTCATCCTTGCCACCTCTTGAGATTTCACACCCATCATAGGAACCACAATTTGAAGTTTGTAGTGACCCATGGAATATCACCGCATCAGTTTAAATGATAAGACTTTGAACACCAGTGCATAAAACAAATCGAGATTCGAAATGAAAGAGAGGTCGACACCAAAATTTCTCCTCTAATGTAATAGGAGCTTTGAATGCCCGACGACCCAGAAAGTCCCATTAAATTCAAAAAAACTAAATCTGAACCCATAAAAATGATGAGAGGAGAGAGACGTAATATTCAGACTACCAGAGATTCTTCCGATCAAAATCCTCACGAAGTCGGGATTGCACAGGTGTGAAGGAATGAAGAGAAATGAAGACTCGAATAACACCAGGGTGATAGCCCAGTATATGAGATCTCCAAAAAAATGACCTTTAGTGCACATACAGGTTCTTAATTTCACAGATTTGATGAAGATCCTGATGCGCAATGAACCCATGGACATTCCGCGAATGCTACAATCCCGACAGGAGAGGATGCGACTGCAGCGAGAGTCGATGACATGCTTCACAAAAGTCGTCTTCACTAGATAGATCTGATGCAAGAAAAAAAATGCTTCTGAGAGTCTACACTAAAGACTCCGATGATTTATATGCCTCTTTTCGCATCTGTTCCAGAACCCAAACTTGATGAGAGCGCCCATAGCAGAGCATCGATGGAAATAGTTTACACAAAAAAAAAATCAAGCTTCTCAACACCATCGGTAGGTTGGTCTCGAGGAGGAGGTAACTCTCAATGCCGAGGTTTGACATCTTTATCAAGCAAATCAATATGACCATAGATTTCCCTCTTAGGCCCTCAGATGCACCAGAATGAAGTATCACAACCTCTGAAGGTGACAGCGCTTAATGTCCAGATTGATGACTTCCTTCTCAAGTCTAACCTTGGCTATTTGTCATTTACAATGACTACAGATTCACTGCCATTCTTTCATAAATCTGATCGGATCCTCAACCCGCTCTGATACCATTTGATGTTTAATGATCAGACATGAAAGCAATCAGAAAATGCAACACATGAGACAATGAACAACACAAGATACCCTGGGAAAACCCTCCAACATGAGGGGAAAAACCCAGCAAATATATCTCTCATATAATGAAGGAATAAGAACAGAAATCTGCTTTACAACTCAAGCCCAGCTCATGGCCGAATTTGATACAATGAATAATAGCACCTCTCCTAGATGCAAAGATACAATTGAGTATGCTTCTCCTTGAAATCGGCCTACTGTTACAAGATGATGCTCTGCTGCTCAAGTGCGAACTTCTGCTTGTAATGCGAATTATGCTGAATGAACTTGATTCCCAAATGATCAAACATGACCTTGTATTTATACAAAATGAGGTGACTCAACAAGTAGGTCGGCCTCCCTTATTAAATTACAAAACACAAGGTAAGGTCGGCCCAAATATAAGATCATCAATTATTTACATAAGGCCGGCCTTCTTATAATTCGAATTCTCAAAAATTGAATAGCCATAAGGCTACATTCAATTTTTAATTCTCTTCTTGTAAGTCGTGCAGGGCTGGAAGTATCATCCAGACGCTACAAAACATCAACAGTAAGTAGTTGGGATGAATTCAAAGAATTAATTTGTAGGAATTTTTATCCTATTGAGCATAAGACAGATCAGAAAATAAAATGGATACATTGAAAACAACCAATTGGGTAAAGTGTGTGAAATTACACCACAAAGTTTAGAAGGAAAGCCATTGTGAATTGCATGGACTTGGATGGCGAGGACATGTTGACAAAGTAACTTAGCGGGCTCCATTCCCACATCTGAAGGAGGGTGGTTACCACCAATCCCAAAGACTTGGACAAAGCATGTGTCCAAGTTTACCACATAGAGGAGGAGAAGAGGTATGAAGGTGGAGTCTTCCAAAAAACAAAAAGGAAGTATAAGGGTAACTGGAAAGTAAAGAAAGCTAACACTGTTGTACAAAAGGAAAAAGACACAAAAACACATTGTAGGCATTGTAAGATTGATGTACATGTTAATGCCAAGTGTTGAAAACTTCATCTTGAACTGTATCCTAAAAATAAGCATAAGGAAAAAGGAAACAAGGACTCAAAAAAGATCTGTGCTAACTATTTAAGATGGAATTGAAATAGAGGATAATTCAGATGTAGATGATAATCTAGGATGCATAGTTACCAACACTAAGGAAAAACATAAAATTGAAGAGGCTAACAAACTTTTTATCTTGAAATTACCAGTAAAGAAGTCAAGGGTTAATGCAATGGTAGATCCTAATTCACAATGCAACTTAATTTCAAAGAATATGGTTAAAATGCTTGGATTGAAAACATATGAACATGTACCCATCGGGATGGATGAAAAAGAGTATGGAAATACAGGTAAATAAGTAGTGTAGGTTCATATTTGGGGTAATGCACAATATGTAGATGAAGTAGATGAAGATGTTATTCCTCTTGATGCATTTGATATGGTACTTGGAAATCCATATCTATATGTTTGGCAAAGCAATTTTTATGAGAAGGGCCAACAAACACAAAATACAAAATCAAATACATAATCAAAGGCACCAAAGTAGGGCAAAGGTAGCACTGATAAGCTCTAGTCAAGCAATCAAATTAATTTAAGAAACCAAGCAATTTTGTTTACTTTTGCTGAAAGATAATAAGGATGATAGATTGGGAATTTCTACCATCACTAACTTGAAATTGAAAGGCTAATATGAGGTTTTGTCATCTTTTCAAAAAGTCTTCTATGAGCCAAAAGGGTTGCCACCAAGAAGAGAAGTGGAGCATGAGATCCAACACCTACCTGAATCTCTTTTACCAAACATTAGATTGTATTGGTAATCTCTTTTAGAAAGCAATGAGATCCAGAAACAACTTTAGGATATGCTTGAACAAGGGGTTATATACCCTAGTACTCCACCTTGCGGTTCATCTATTGTGATGATAGAAAAGAAAGATGGTTCTTGGAGGCTTTGTATTGACTACCAAGAACTAAAATCATCATTAAAAATAGATTTCCTCTTCCAAGGATAGACTAATTGTTATACCAACTCTAACATACAAAATATTTTACTAAGTTGGATCTTAAATCAAGTTATCATCAGGTGCACATGAAAAAGGATATACATGGAAGACTACATTTAAAACTAAGCAAGGACTTTATGAATTGTCAGTTCTTCCTTCTGATTTGTGTAATACATCAGCTCCTTTTATGAGACTTATGAATAATTTGCTAAGGGATATCATAGATAGTTATGTGATTGTATGTCTAGATGACATCCTAATTTCCAATGCTATATGGGAAGAACATCTCATCCACATAAAACAAGTCTTGCAAAAATTAAAAGAAAAGCAACCACCATGTAATATGAAAAAATGTGAAAAAAGAATCATCAATTTCTGTAATTCACCAACTACTTTTATGACACTTACATAGATAGCTGTGTGATTGTTTATCAAGATTAGAGTCTAATTTTTAGTGCTACATGGAAAGAACATCTTAACCACTTAGAATAGGTTTTGCAAAAAATAAAAGAAAAGCGACTACTTTGTAATATGAAGAAATGTGAATTTGGAGAAGAATTATTAGTTTATCTAGGACATGTGGTAGGAGGGGAACTAAAAATAGATCTCTCAAAAGTTCAAGCAATTTGAATTGGCCTGCACCAAAGAGTGTTATTGAAACTAGAAATAGAAGTTTCTTAGGACTACACAATACAAAAGGAAATTTGTTCCTTGAATTTCTTCTATAGCCTCATCTTTACATCAATTACATCAAACAAATTGATTTTCATTGGGGTAAAGAGCATGATGAATCTTTTGAAACACTAAAGTATAAAATAAGTCATGCTCTTGTGCTTGCTATTCTTGATTTGAAAAAGCCCTTTGAGGTGAAGATCAATGATAGTGAATACGCAATGGGTGTTGTCTTGATTCAAAGATGAAAATCTATTTGTTACAAGTCAAAGGTTTTTACTTCAGTAATTAGAGGATATCTAGCGTATGATAAGAATTGTATGCACTAGTTGATGCCATTAAAAAATGGAGACAGAACTTATTTGGTAAAGGAGCTCTAGTGCACACTAATCATCAACCTCTACAATATATACAAGCACCAAATAAATTACAACAAAGCACTACAAATGGATGGGATTCTTGCAACAATTTCATTTGATGATCAAATATAAAAAAGAAAGTAATAGCATGGATGTCCAAACCAATTTCACCTATGGCTTTGGCAACACAAATAGAGCTTTTCACAAAAAGGGCATATGTTGAAGAATATGTAAATGATGAAGAGTTTGGGAAAAAGTTCAAAGAGCTTCAAATTGAAGAAGTTGTAAAAAATGATGATGAAGACTTCTATCTCAAAGAGGGTTTGCTTTACAAGGAAAGAAAACCATGTATACAAAGGCACAAACACTTTTTCTAATGAGGGAGGCACATACCTCAAAAATGTCAGGTCACCATAATGTTGATAAAATTGTGGCTTATTTGTAAAGGTATGTGCTTTGGCCCAAAATTCAGCAAGAAATAGCAAGATTTGTTAAAAGTTACAAATTGTGTTGCATTAGCAAATATAAGACAAGAAAGGAAAGAATGTATTTTCCTCTACCAATCCCCAAAAGTCCATGGGAAAGTTTCTCTATGGAATTCGTAGGAGGGCTGCCTATGAGTAAACATGGACATGATTGTTTACTTGTGCTAGTTGATAGATTTTGTAAATTGTGTACAGCAACCCCTTGAAAAAAGAATATTACAGGTAAAGAAGTTGCCGAAATGTTCTTTTATAATGTATGGGTGCATTTTTAGCTTTCAAGGTCCTTTATTTCAAATAGAGATAGTTTGCTGTAAATTTTGGTCCACTTTATTTTATAAAGTAAAATGGATACAAAGCTCAACAAGTGTATTGATTTTCACTAATAAACAGATGGGCAAACAAACGTGGTCAACAAGACCTTGATGCAACTCATAAAAGGATACAACAATAAGTGTCCTAAGACTTGGGATGAGTCATTTCCTTACTTGTATCACTCTTATAACAGGGCAATTCATTCTTCCATAAATTAGTCATCTTTTGAGACATGCTTGGCAACTTATTTGTTGTCAAGTCCACTTGATGTAACTTTTAATCAGAAAAAAAAAGCAAGTAGAAAAAGATATGGAGGTTTCTAAAGTTCCAAAATTTATTTAGAGCATTAGGCAAATCCAACTCAAGGTAAAAGAACAATTGGAAAGAACTCAAAATTTGTATAGACAATGACATGATCAGCATAGAAAGGAGCACAAAAACTAAAGGTAAGAGACAAAATTTGGTTTTCCTTGTGTAAAGAAAGACCATATGCTCAAGAAAAGAAAATTAAGCCACTAAGATGTGAACGTATCACTATTTTGGAGGCCTAGCTGAAAATGCTTTCAAACTTGATCTACTCCCCTTCATGAAGATGCACTTGGTAGTAAATTGTGAATACCTGCAACTTTATGAGCACTCTATATAGAATAAAGAAGAGCATGTGCTACCCACCCTAGAAGATTTAGGCATGGAAGGAAGAGCCATACTCATAGAGGATGAAGTTTTGGAAAAGAAAACAATGGAAGCCAAGAATAGAATCCAAGAATCATAGAAAAGAGGACTCAAAGATCAAAATATCAACCAATCCAAATGGTATTCCAAAGAAAGAGTGGAAAAACTCTTCCCCCACAGTGTGTCTCATTAAGCTTTTGTGGGACCAAAAGCCTCCTAAGCAGTCAAGGATCAGGTACCCAATGAAGGGTAGCTAATTCCAGCAACTTCACACATCACCACCACAGCCACACAATTAATTTAGACATACAAGGATTTATACCCAGTTCAAATACATTTAATGGAAGCAATAACTATTAACAGCAATCAGTATTTTTATTAATCAGCATTAAGCATACAACACCCAGAATTGTGTCTCAGAATCTCAATTACAACTTCACATGTATGGGCATGTAGCCAACGTACGGGTCACAATATTCATATTTTCCTGATATTACTGTCAAGGCAGCTTACATAGACCAAATCAAAATTGAAAAGACATCCTTGGTGGCCGCCTACTGTAGTGCAGCCACTGGATCTTCACTTTCTACTCTCCTTTCCACAATTTTCACATTACTGTTCTATCTTTATGTTACTTATATCTTCTCGTCTCTTTTGCATCTTGTGTTTTATGAGGATAACCTGCCCAAAAATAGAGCAGTCACTGGCCCACAACTAGTGACTATTTTCGTTAAGCCAACAGAGACCCACCAGTAGGATTAATTGGCCATGATTTTGTCTATATTTGTTGAATCAGCCACCATGGTAACCAGAAAATTAAACAGATCACATAAGGATTAACACCCTGTAAATGTAATCAAATCTTTTATCAAACTAGGAGCCTAAGGATTCTAGGAAAATTCTAAGCGTAAGAATTCTATTCAAGATTCTAAGTCAGATTTAATTCCTCTTATTTGAATGTGCTGATTGCAGAACATTTATAAATTTCGATGTTTGCATATCAATGAAGGAACCACCTTATATATGATGGAGACACGCCTCTACAAGAGACACGTCTCATGAGAGGATGTGTCTCCACAAGTGGAGGCACGTCCGCTCATGGGACGTGTCCCTTGGGCGTGCGGGCTCCTAAACAGAACCGAAATCATTCGGTTAACACACATAAACTAATATGCGTGGCAACAATATATATATTATGAGTTCCGATTTTATTCAATGCAGAGTTAGAACATTATTTATTATTTCGAATCTTATACATGCTTATAAATTCGAATTCCTTATTTTCCAGAAATATTTTATTAAAGAATAATTTCGATCACATATAAATGATGATGATGCAATCAGCAATCATCATTTATATCTGACCAAAGCTACCTTTCATCAACACACCCCATGAATTTTAGGCAAGTCCCAGCAGAAACAACCACCGGTAATGGTGCTAGCATAAGGGGAACACCATTTATGCGGGCCAGCAACAAGTTGACTTGAAGTGCCTATCAAAGGAATGACCACAAAGGAATATAACCAGCCAGAATAAAAACAAAGTGTGGATCCCAGAAAAGGCAGCACCTAGATAATAAGAAAGAAACATTTGTTTATGCCACACCTACGAAATATCCAACCATTGGCGGGTCCTAGCAGGATTGAAGCATCAGCAAGAGGATTAAAACAACACCCAAAAGGACTGGACCTCACTAGTCCATTCAGCCATATGTTCATCAATTAGCTAGGAAATAGAGAGATTTAATCATCAAAAGGGACAAAACTGACCCTGCAAACACAGAAAGCAAGATCAGATCGAACACAAAAAGTAGGATGGTCATGTTTTTGGACGTGCTCCCAATGCTCCTGCATCAAATCACCAATTTGTACAAGCAATGAATTTGTCATACAGTGGTGAACTCATCATATACTGCAACAAACACATCCAAACTGTGGTAAATGTTGCCAGACCACGGTGAGAACACATTTGCCTCTCTAACAGAAGGGGCAAATTTGCCATTGTTGGAGCAGTCCACAAGATTTGAAATAAACAGACAACTTTTAACTTCCAGAATTGAAGAGATGTCTCCTTGGGCCTGAGAAAACATCTTACCATCATCAAAAAACTATAAAAACTAAATTGGGGTTGGAAATATGTCCTGAGACAAGTTTAAGTATTGTAGTGAGAGGGATTGGAAATAAGTTTCAGCTGCTCATAATTCATTAGAGATAGGAAAGAGAGTAGAGGACAACTACTGTTGCAAGTAGTTGTTGTACTACTTCCAAATTAATTCCATTGAGTAGTAGGTCATTTGCCACTACAAAAAGCTGATTTCCCTCTCACAGTGTTTTCAAGGTAAAATCTTGGTGTTGTGTGAGTGTTTCAATTTCCATTTTGCAAGAATATTTTTGTGATTCTACTCACAAGATTCATACATCTCAAAGTGCCTCATTTGTTTAAGCAAGTAGAAAGGTAGAACTTGAATCGTGCAATCTTGAAATTTTCAAATTTAAGGGTTTTATGGATCATAGTGGCACAGAGAATCCGAAACAACAGAAAGACTACTTTGCCAGCCATAACAATTACTCATCTCCTTAATCGGAACTTGTATAACTTGTACTGTTTGAGACAGAGAGAGTTCAGTCTCCCATTCTATTAAGTTGTTGCATATCCTTCTTGTTGTTTTCACAAATGTTGTCATGTTTTTCATACAGAACTACCAGATAATAAAATTTTGAATTACAATTATTATGTCTTCATGTACATGAATGGTGGCTTTCTCATTTCTGTTTAACAACACTCTTCTGGGAAACTTGTATGGAGTCCTATTATCATGTTCTTTCTATGTATTCTGATTGCCATTCATAGGTAACAACATAAACTGTTTTCACTGATAACAAATTGAGTTCTCACAATTTTGTGTACTGTCCTCCAGATTGCTTGTGGAATCCAAATTGGTATTATCATAGCAGTCCTTTTGCCCTTTTCCTTTCTTTGTATGTCATATATCACATAATCTCAAGCTATAGGCAGCTCAATCTTGAAACATGCAACCCTTCACTTTACTTGTTTCAGAAAACCCAAATGGTAGACAAAGAAATCATGGATACACAACAACCTGCACCGTATCACAAATTGATTTAAGATGTGCCCCAAAGAGATGACATGGTGAATTAGCTCCAAGGGTAGAAAGAGGATATCCTGACCAGTTCCCTCAGATTATTCAGCAAGTAACATATTAACTCATAAGCACAACCATCAACATCCAACAAGAACTTTGAGGTCAGATGAACTTCAAGGAAAAACTAATGCAGATGCACTAGATAGTTACTTGAATTAGTTGGGACTCTTGTTTGTCTCTAAACACCTTCCAAGGCAGCATCAATTTTGCACCCCTGAAATTTGTGTTCCTATTAACAACTGAGGAGACACATCATGATGTACCTCTTGACTACTGATCTAGCTTTTCTTGAGGAATATTAGTGTGTGTATAATTATGATGATTAGTACATCAAATGGTCACAGTTAGACCAGGAATCTGATCATTCATTATAGGAAGATTGTTGATGTTATAGCAGCTTAGGGCTGCACTTCCATTGCACGAATTCCAAGAAGAAAGCATAAATTAAATGAGTAGCCATTCGGCTATTTAATTTATGACAATAACATTTAATAAATGCAGAGGGCCGACCCTATATGGTTCGCATGCTTTGGTTATTACTTGGGCCGACCTTATTTGTAATTGTCATTTATTATGTTTCTTTTAGAGGGCCGACCTATCTTGAAGAGGCGCCTCACTTGTATATATACAAGGTCTTACTTGTCATTATATTCATATTCATTCAATCAAGTAAATTCGCAATTAAGAGCAGAAGTTCGCACCTTCATAGCAGCAGTTTGGATTCAAGGAAGATCTCATATTTATTGCATATCTTGCATCTAGGAGAGGTGCGATTTCATTGTATCAAGTATTGGCCATTGTTGGGCCTAAGTTGTAAGCAGATTTCTGCTCTTGTTCTACTTTATATAAGAGATTCATTTGCTGGGTTTTTCTCCCTCAAGAGGAGGGTTTTCCCAGGGTATCTTGCTGTGTTTATTGTCTTATGTGTTGCAATAATTTTAAGTGCTTTCATTGTTTAATCTGATCTAAGAAACACTAACAAAGATATCATCATAGTTCTCAAATGCTGTAGTAGCTTCCACCCATACATGAAATTGGTAAGATTATAGTTTTAAAATACAGTTGTCTCCTGTGCTCATAAACTCAGACCATGATAGGTTTCCTGCACATTAGAGTTTTGGGAGATAGATGCAAGGATACTATCAAAATTTGAAGAAAATTCAAACATAGGGCTAAGCAAGAAAATTCTCGATCTAGAAGTCACATAAAAACACAAAGTAAAGATCCACAGTGCCAAACTCAGGCACCAGACTCGGACTGCAAACTCAGCATGAAGAGAAACGTCCTCAGAAGGAAAATAGCAACAGAAGCCTGGAAAGTGGGGTAGTGTACACAAGATAAGCAACCATTCAGATAAAGAATAACATAGAATTAAACCCAACAAAACTAAATACTTGAATATTCTAGGTAGGCAACCTATATAATAATCCTTTGAGCTAGAAGCTAATACTTCAAAGTTCAAAGTATGAACTTGGCATAGCCATCACTCAACATGGGCATCCAGTCACAGTATCATAATGAGACATTCAATGTAACAGTCAAAAAAATATCAAATTCTAGCAAGGGGAATAGTTATTCATAGTCGTCATAAATCTCTGCCATTCCCATAAACACAAAATAAATTCAAGAATGAACACCATAAGAATATTCCACATACTTGCAAAGTTCAACTTGGACATCAAGCATAAGCAATAAAGTGCTAATCTAGCTGCTTATAATGCCTCTCTCTGCACGTGACTGCTTTCAACAAGAGACTAAAATCACAAATCCCTCTGCAGTTCCCAAAGACACAGAATCAATTGCAGAATAAACAGAATACCGTCAAATAGCACAAGCAAGGAAGTTTCATCCAAATTGCTGACTACTTGAAACACTCTCTAGTCACACAACACTTCTTGCTGTTGTTGATTCTTGTGGACATAAGACTACAACTTAGTCATTTTTTATGAAATATGAAGCAAATCAACATGGTCTTAAAGTAGAACATTAAAGTTTTAAACTAGTAAAGCTGGTAAGCTGGTTCATGATTTCTAATATCAGAATGATCTGCAAGCATCAGAAACAGAAACTAATATGAGAATCACATTTCAGTAAGGAAGCTAGACATTCTCAAGTAAAGAAGGGATTGGCGATTCTAAACAACTATTGGTACTGGAAATACATCAAAAGATATGTTGCAAGATATGACAGATCTTGCACAGTATGCACCACAGCTAAACATACAAACATGAAGCCAGGATTGTATGCGACTTTGACAATACCAAGCAAGCCTTGCAGGTCAACCTCCATTGACCTCCTTTTAGTCTACTAACTATTATATGTGGACATGTATTTTCACAACAGTGGATAAATTATCACAGATGACTAGTGTATTAGAGGAAATTTAGGTTTGAAAAGGACCTTCTAAGAACTCTTAGAACTAAGGAAAGTTACTCTTCTATTTATGACTTGAATTGAGAAAAAAATCAAAATGAATCTCCCAATTAAAGTTAAAGTGGACACACGTATTGATATGAAAACTCTTAAAGACAATATTCTACATTATTTTATTGATTTTGTAGAAGTCATATTTCTGCTCATTTCACCAAAAAACTATATGATTTCTAATTGTGGAGTAAAAGTCAAAGTTTTCATTACAGTTGCTTTCTCTTGAAGTTAATCATTTTTAGTTTTGAGTTGCTCTCTCTCAAAAGATTTTGAAAATTTCTTGTTTTAAGTAAGCATTGGAATTTTGAAATTTTCATTACAATTTTGTTTTTACCTTAAAGAGTTTCTATATTTTAGTTCCAAGTCTACTTCTCTCAAACATTAGTGCCTTTTAGTTTCAAACTCAAAAAAATATCAGAAATCTTGAAAACTTTTGGGAAATAATGGGAGAGATTAAGTAAAACTATAAAAAATGAGCTTATGATATTATATTAAGTTTTAAATATAGACTATAGTTAGTTTAAAAGATATAGTAAGTTCATTGAAATATATGAATTTATTATGTTTCTATTTTAGAAGATGTCATCTTTTAAGTGATTTACCCTATTTCTATAAGGTATCCTCCATATTTTTAAGTTTCCCTTGGCAAGCAATTTTAAATTGGAATTTCCCCTAATAGATTTTGGTCATTGTAAGAAGCTAGTCTTGATTCTCAACACTAGTTTTTTCAAAAAACTTCTTCCAATATGTTTGAACTCACTTTGGTTTGCCAACAATCATTGTTTTAGACCATAGTGTTGAGACTCGAACTCAGCAAGCCAATTTTTGACTCCGACTTGACCATTGCGCCAAAACTCAGTGACAACTCAGCAAATTTAAAAATCATAGAGAATTTAAAGTAAAATAACTTATTATATTGCATCTTATATCAAAATAACTTCAAATATTATGGTAGCATTACTTAGAATCAGAATTGTTTCAGCAAACCAAAAGCATAAATGGAAATTCAATTACTTGGGATTTAATCAGGAAAAAAACACAGCTTTTTCCATCAGGAGCAGCACAAAACAATTATTATTTTTGTTTTTTAAAAGTAGAGTGGAGATCAATGGGCAATGCCCCTTGTGGACTCCACAGGCACCATACAAGACAGGGCCAAGGTGCAGAACCCCCACCACCAAGCCTAAGTTAAGGCCATTAATACCACAAAGACCTTAACATAACATTACAAAATAAGTATTATAAACTAAAATATAAAAACCAAAAATTATATATAAATAAATATTTTTGAACTTATGTCCTATACCCTTAGATGTTAATTAATTGAATATAACTATATATGTATATTTTTATAATAGTCCTATCTATCCATGTATGTACCAAGGGATCTTTGAAATTCATTGTATCTGTATCTGACAAAGTATTTATTTCCATACAATTATGGTGAAATAGTTTGAAAGCAAATAGGCGAGTGTTTTAAAGTATTAGTAGCTTTTCAGGGTAGACAAAGATGTTTTTTATTTAAGTGTTTTTTTTCACCTGCCAAACCTGCAGACTCGACAAGCCCAGAGTTTGGACTCGGAGTCTATGAGTCCAATCAGCAGACTTGCTGAGGGTGCTTCAGATTGGGACTCGCAAGTCTGGTTGGATCCTCAGTGAATCTCAAACTATGTTTTAGACAGAGATGCTAGATTTTTTAGCACTTTCAAGAAAATCATTTGATCCATTATGGATAAACAGCTGATCAATCAACAACTTTACATCTCCAAACTAATGGCCAAAGTTCAAACTGAATGGTGAAAAGAATGATAGCACATATCATGAGAGTACCCAACTCTAACACCAGTGTCCATTATACAGAAGCTTTCCTTTCATTCAGCATAGCTACAACAAAGTTCTGCAAAGCTCTACCAAGCAGAACCCTTTTAGGTTGGTTTGGGTATTTATCCTTTAGCACCCAATGCAATAGCTTAAAGTGTGTCTGCTCCAGTAGAATCTTCCTCAACTCATAAGTATTTAGCAGCCTCCAAATAACTACACCAAATATATCAACACTATGACTAGCATCAAGCGCCACACCAAATACAAGGTCAGTGATAGAGTTCAGCTACTGTACCTGAAGAAGGAAAGACTCACAGATCCTCACAAGATCAAACCACTCCACTATGCACTCATATAACATCACCAAGTAGGATGGAGATAACTCATTTGATCTTAATCTTCCATCCTACCTTGTTTTGCATCTTGTTTTGATGGCTGGGCATCTGGGCATCTATGTCCACATTTTCCACCTTTACTAGATGTACCAACTATAGCAGAGCAAATCCATCCAAAGGACTTGAATCCTAATTGTAGTGTACATGTAATAGTAGCTCAAATCATGGATTTGAACATTTGAACATCAAATAAACAAAAGATCAGGTTATAACTATCTACAGAGCTGTCAAAGTGGGTCAAATCACCCACTGCAGGAAATGATTCATCAATATTCAGGATGATTAGTTTCCTCCATTGGTTCCTCAAGTTGGCACAATAAAGACCACTGCTTCTTAAGGATGGATGACTAATCTAATCAGATTGAGAACTGTGGTAGAAGCTCGCATTAGAAAGAGTCTCTAAGTTGTCATCAATGTGTCAGTATCAATGCTAGTGTCAATGCCAAAAAGTCTCATGCTAAAACTCGAAAGTAGCACCAAGAATCTAAAATGACTAGAGAAGAACAGTCTTCTCTTCCATAATTGTTGCTCTTCATCTCCTTCATTAGAACTTATATACATACATATTGTTTGAGGCATGAAGGATTCAACCTTCTATTCTATGAAGTTTTATATGATAGGCTTTGATGAGACTCCTAGCATTTTAGACAATTAATGAAGCAAAGAATATCATCAAATAGTTGGTGGGAGAAGAAAATGCAAATCTGATAGAACTATGTTTCAAATCCACCTTCTTCAGTTTCAGAGTCCAACATAAGGGCTTTAAGGCTCTTGATATAAGTGACCCTCTCTGTCCTCAACCTAGAGGTCAAGTCCTTTTCAATGGATCAAGCGCTTCATCAGTTGAGAGCAGTATATATTGTTGATAATTTTACATCTGTTCTCACAGATTTCTGTACAAAACCGTAAAATAATAAAATTCTGAATTACACCTCTATTTGTGTATTTTTATAAATGATCCTACTCTTCTTGTGGATAATCATTTTTTGTTTATCTATGCATTCTGTTTGTTGTTTCAAAATCCAGTGTGTTGTCCCCTAAATTGCATCTGGAGTCAGGATCACTCCAAGATTTAAGGAAATCTATTTTACAATCTAAAACAGAATGCGAGGGGAATTCTAACTTCCTCACTGAGAGTAATCACTTTTTGTGGCAGTGGAAAATGGAGCTTTTGTTCATAACTAGGGTAAACATAGGAAAGAGGGTCAATCAAATAGCTTAAGCTTTGCTGCAAAACATTCTCATCAAAGTCCAGTCTCATTCCCTAAATTTATACATTAGATGGTATTTTTAGCTACTGTAAAGCACATCCATTTTTGTCCACTAATAGACCCTCAGTACAGCTGATAAGGTGGTTTGTAGCTCAGTTTTCAGCCAGATTCATATATTATAGGGAATTTAGAATCTACCTGCCTAGATCATAATGAGAATTTAATTTTACATGCAATTTACTAGGCTTGCAATATTTCTGGAAAACCAACGATATGCATTTATTGTTCTCCACCAAATAAGGGAAATACAGTGAAAGATAAATCTGCTGCTCCTGATGAAGAAAGAGAATTGAATTAAATAGGGAGTTTAGACAGAACTATGCCTCAAAAGAACGAACCAAAAATTTGATCTTCAAATGTAAAAGATGATCAAATTTATTCCTCTAGAAAAGCTTAAAGAATTATTCAATTGCCTCCATATGGGATTATATCATATAAAGCAAAATAAGAATTTTGATTTCTTTCTTCCCAGTACCTTAAATCAAAGATGAGCAGCATGAAAACTAGAGTTCAAAGGATATGGAGATTTCATAACCTTTTGAAGTATCTGAGCCATGCGTTCAAGACCCATTCCTGTATCAATATTCCTACTTTCTAAAATCTCTAGACTTCCATCATCATTTCGATTATATTGCATGAATACCAGATTGTAAAATTCTATGAATCTTGTACCATCTCCAAGATCCTGCCACAAAATCAACAACACTCAACCAAAATCAGAAAGTTAGGAATAACAAAAGTCACACTGCGATGTCACAGTTATCTCATTCTGCAAACAACTGTAACATTACAACGATAATTATCAATCAAACAAATCTAAAAAATTTGAACCTATCAAACACAAAAATAAAACATACTGCGCCTGCATAGCCTCTATCAGGATAGAAATCGTAATATATTTCAGAGCAGGGTCCACATGGACCTGTTGGACCACTAGCCCAGAAGTTGTCTTCCTCTCCCATACGCTTAATCCTCTCTTCTGGAACCCCTACCTGCAAAACTTGCACATTAAGTGATACATTGATTATAAAACTGCTACCATGCCCTGCCATACCATGTTTGAAAAAATAATAGAAATCGTCAACATTTCAAATAAAAATTGATATCCTTCCCGTGGGATTTTGAGGACCCACCAAAATTCAGATTTCAATCTGTTAAAACCTCGATTCTAAATTCTAACCCCAATACACAAATACTTGACTGAAACTGATCGTTCCCGTAGACATGGTTATGAGACTTTAAAAGATCAAGAATTTCATAGTTCAAGTCTCAACTCCAGATGAGCAACTTCTAATAGCATTCCAACTTTGTATTTGAAAAATTAAAAAATTGAGACTTTAGGTTATAATATGTAGACAAAATCGTACAAATAACTTTTCACACATCTGAAAAAAGTAAGCAGCAGTGCAATGGCATGCTCCATGACAAGTTTCAAAATCATTTCATCTTGAGTGGTCAAGAATAGACAACCATAAGATTAACCTTTCTTCTTTGGTAGTTCTTTTGGTTGTTTGTGAGCTTAGCGAATATATGAGGTTCTTCTATTGGTTTTTTCTTTATTTTATTTAATTCTCTATTGGAATTAAAACAGGAGAATTCTTTTTCTTTTTAAAGCTTCATTACTAGTTGTGATCACTTATACCATACATCAGTTGTGAGCAGGCATCGATAAATACTTGATTTCATTATAATAAATATCAAAAAATAAGTTGTCCCATACATGTAAGACATGCAGAAAATACAAACGCCTCAACAACAATCTTATCCAAATACCATTATATTATTGTCATTTACGATAATCAAGGTAGTGTCATAAAAAAGTAGCTCATTGAAGATTGGCAAAATATGAGGAGAAACAAGTTTATTCCATTTAGTAGTTTGCCAACTGGTCCAAAATGTACAAGATTAAGCACCCAAAATTGTAAATGCAACAGAAAATATGGAAACCATGGATTTTAGTTATGTTAACAGTTGCCTTTAAGTTGATTTACATATTGAGCATTACTTTCTAGTATCTAACTATGCAATTGGTGAGAGTTGCTCTGATATGCTTACGATTCTTCACATGGCTAAACATATCAATATGATGTCCCAAAGCCTAATCAATACTAAACCTTAGTTAATTGCAATGTTTCTAAGGCCTAGACATATATCCCCCTTTTTTCTTTACCAAACTGGGACATCCTGTAATGTCCCCTCTTGACATTCTTATTTAATATTATTATTATCTAATAAAAAAAAAGTGTTTTCTAACACTGACCTTATATAATTAAAAATTAAATTAACAAATAAAATTTAAAATTCAAACTTATAAGTTTGGCACCTGAGTTAACGGTCCCAGGTGCTCCTAACTGGCTAGTATTAATAAGGTTAAGATCCATCATGGTGCCACATTCTGGAAATCTGATGTTTTCTGGTGTTTTTTTTTTATCTGGGACAAAAGCCCTAGAGTGCAACCCTCCCAAGGTAGGACAAAACCCTTATCCTCAGCCTTCTTTATTAATTCATTCCACTCCTTGAGAGATTGCTGGCCTAAACATGAATGTTGCCCCATTTTCAGGATAGCATACAGCCCTGGGAACAGCGTTTGACCTGCCCAGCCATTGTTCATTGCAAGGTTGGAGAAATATTTTGAGCAGGCTACCAGACAACCAGATCCTGCGCCTGGTGAATTAGCTGCCACTCATAATTCAAGGAAATCAGCAGGCCAAACTCAAATTTACACCAGGACTGCTGTCATTCGAAGGGCAATGATCAGGAGTCCTCATTCCCAAGCAGTGACCACTAAAACCCTAGATCTGCCTTGTCTGGAGGCGTCTGCAGCAGGCAGCTGATTCAACACACCGCCCTTTCATCACAAGTGCAGAGACCAGATTAAGTGTACTACCTTCAGTCAGCAAGCATGGCAGCTAGACTAATCAGCCACCTCAGATCTGATTATATCATACCAGGGACAGTATAATTTAACCAGCCACACAGGGCCTCATCAATGTTTGCAACAGCATTGACTATCCAGCGATTGATTCTACGGTTGATTAGTGAGATTTTCATACTGAAATCCACTTGTTTCCTTTATGTTTCAGTGATGTAAATGATGATTTCAGTTTCCAGTTTGTATAAACATATGACTCTTCCAATTTGAGACCAAACTATGACATTTCATCACCCATCAACTTGGCATCAGCTCGCCCTTTCATCACAAGTGCAGAGACCAGATTAAGTGTACTACCTTCAGTCAGCAAGCATGGCAGCTAGACTAATCAGCCACCTCAGATCTGATTATATCATACCAGGGACAGTATAATTTAACCAGCCACACAGGGCCTCATCAATGTTTGCAACAGCATTGACTATCCAGCGATTGATTCTACGGTTGATTAGTGAGATTTTCATATTGAAATCCACTTGTTTCCTTTATGTTTCAGTGATGTAAATGATGATTTCAGTTTCCAGTTTGTATAAACATATGACTCTTCCAATTTGAGACCAAACTATGACATTTCATCACCCATCAACTTGGCATCAGCTGCTGATCTACATCTGTATATGCTCATCTCAAATGGGAAACTAAATGCAATCTTGTGCCTGTTATGCAAAAATGTGGGAACTTCGTGTACTTGCCTTAGAAATTCCATGAACACTACCTCATCCGTTGGATATCTTGGAAGCATGACTGGATCACCTGAGAAGCCATATACCCTTATGTAGGAGAATGTGGGAAATTGGATAAACCAATCAGCCCAATCTGCCATTGCCAATTTGGCATCTACTGAAATTTGTATATGCAACTCATTATCAAGATCTCGCACCATATGCATTAGGAATACATCATTCACCCGCTTGTAATGCCGCTCAAATTCTGAAAACTCAACTGCGGGAAATGATCATACACATGTTGAACACCCAAAGTTCCAACGACATTCAAACCTCTAAACTTGCCTTGAAAGGCCATTAGATATATGAGGTAAGATATCATATGGAATTCATGGGCCTTAAACAACTTCGTGTACTTGCCTTAGAAATTCCATGAACACTACCTCATCTGTTGGATATCTTGGAAGCATGACTGGATCACCTAAGAAGCCATATACCCTTATGTAGGAGAATGTGGGAAATTGGATAAACCAATCAGCCCAATCTGCCATTGCCAATTTGGCATCTACTGAAATTCGTATATGCAACTCATTATCAAGATCTCGCACCATATGCATTAGGAATACATCATTCACCCGCTTGTAATGCCGCTCAGATTCTGAAAACTCAACTACGGGAAATGATCATACACATGTTGAACACCCAAAGTTCCAACGACATTCAAACCTCTAAACTTGCCTTGAAAAGCCATTAGATATATGAGGTAAGATATCATATGAAATTCATGGGCCTTAAAGAACTTCGTGTACTTGCCTTAGAAATTCCATGAACACTACCTCATCCGTTGGATATCTTGGAAGCATGACTGGGTCACCTGAGAAGCCATATACCCTTATGTAGGAGAATGTGGGAAATTGGATAAACCAATCAACCCAATCTGCAATTGCCAATTTGGCATCTACTGAAATTCGTATATGCAACTCATTATCAAGATCTCGCACTATATGCATTAGGAATACATCATTCACCCGCTTGTAATGCCGCTCAGATTCTGAAAACTCAACTGCGGGAAATGATCATACACATGTTGAACACCCAAAGTTCCAACGACATTCAAACCTCTAAACTTGCCTTGAAAGGCCATTAGATATATGAGGTAAGATATCATATGGAATTCATGGGCCTTAAAGAACTTCGTGTACTTGCCTTAGAAATTCCATGAACACTACCTCATTTGTTGGATATCTTGGAAGCATGACTGGATCGCCTAAGAAGCCATATACCCTTATGTAGGAGAATGTGGGAAATTGGATAAACCAATCAGCCCAATCTGCCATTGCCAATTTGGCATCTACTGAAATTCGTA
The DNA here is from genome assembly GCA_007115665.2 of Sequoiadendron giganteum. NCBI lineage: Eukaryota > Viridiplantae > Streptophyta > Pinopsida > Cupressales > Cupressaceae > Sequoiadendron > Sequoiadendron giganteum. Next base: position 610,786,860 of record CM021104.1, read on the forward strand.
TATGCAACTCATTATCAAGATCTCGCACCATATGCATTAGGAATACATCATTCACCCACTTGTAATGCCACTCAGATTCTGAAAACTCAACTGTGGGAAATGATCATACACATGTTGAACACCCAAAGTTCCAACGACATTCAAACCTCTAAACTTGCCTTGAAAGGCCATTAGATATATGAGGTAAGATATCATATGGAATTCATGGGCCTTAAAGAACTCTGTCATCTGACGGTGGAGACAATCATTGATTAATACTAGCCAGTCATAGTGTTCTATTCTATCAACAACCTGGGAAACAATGTAAAACATCCAAGGCTGGAATTTATTTGCCTTTGCTTGGCCTATGACTCGGTTGAGCAAAGCAATCATGACTACAAATTCTTCCTTGAACTCACCGCGCCCAACATTCTTTGGCGAAGTGTTGTGCTTTTCTCTCAACCACTTTTGTGCAACTCTTTCCGGCACTTGTCCTTTTGCGCATACCATACCTTTTCACATTCTTCAATAGATGTGATGAAGTTTTTCATCCATGGTGGTACTGCAAAACACTTCTCAATATCTTTTGACCTGAGGCTACAGATAATACGCCCATCTGCTGATATGATTTCTTGTGAAGTTGGATTGTAATGCTTGACACAAGAAATTACAAATTCAATTCTTTGCACTGAGATGGGGATAGAAGCTGCTACAAGCAACCCGAAATGATCAAGATTCTTGACCGCGATGTTTCCTATGTTCTCCAAAGCACACAAATCAAATACTGGAAATACATGATGTAAGTCGGTTTCGAATGTTCTCAGGAAATTGTGGAGCAACACTAATTCGGTTTTGATTTCTGTTGGAGAGTTTTGCATGTCTAAAAACTTGAATTTTGACTATAAACAAGCCTATGTTCGAACAACCTGCTAAAAATAGCAATTTTCCTAAAAAGTATGGCCGAAAAACTGAGGTTTGGGTTTTGTAAACAATCTCGTTCTGAAAAGACCCAGATCGTCAAAGTTTGAAAATGCTGAGGATTTCTCGAACATGTGATCTCCTAAAAAATAGGGGCCGACATGCAAATTTTTAAAAAAATCCAATCTTCAAGAGGAGTGAAAAACAAGTGGACCCAAATCAATGAAAACTAAAAAAGCCGACCACCTGGTTTTGAAAAATGATACCCTAGAAAATCAGACCATACAAAAGCATGCTTTTGTGCTTCCCAATCTCGAATCTACAAAGAACACTAAAAAAGCACTTTGTTTAAGCTTCCAAATCTTGATGAGAAGAAAATTTTATGTTTCTTCCTCTGAAAGCTAACCTGCAAATTATGAAGAATGAATGCTCAAAGCTTTCTTAAATAGAGTTGGAGATGAAAAAGATGCTTTTTTTGACAAAACCCTAAAATTTTGGAGTCAATCATGAAGATAGAAACTTTGCATGCGAAAATTTGACTTCGTTTGCATCAAAACAGAGAATTCCTCTTTTATAGGGCCAAAAAACCACGCATGCATGAGGACGTTTCTTTATTTAGCACGAACAACAGAAACCAAAAATTTTCCAAGGCATGAAGACTTGGGCGCCCTCCTTGAAATAAGGTGCCTAGCTTTGCCAGAGAGAAAAAAATTCATGATTTTCAATTTTTTCTTTTCGTGTTTCTGTCGGAGCCTGCTTCTGTCTTTGACGATCTGGCAAACTGGCACTGTCAACTGATAAACTTTGTTTGACCATGGCAATCTCATGTTTGACCACCGCTAAAGTGATCCCCAGCTTCGTTTCAGCATCTAACGACATTTGATCGTGATTGTATACCCAGGAAGTTGTTGATGGAGGCTAAATTAAGGAAAAGACGAGAAGGGCGAAAAAGTTTCTAAGGCATGAAAAGCAAGGTGCCCTCCTTGAAATAAGGCGCCTGGATTTTCCAATATTAGTGCGCCTGGATTTTCCAATATTAGTCATTCTTTTGAGATTTTCAACTTTTTGGTTTGTGTGTTTTCGAAATCCGATACATCCTGTTCGGGCATCATTTTTCGGCAATTGGTGAACTGAGACTAAAAGTCAGTCAATCTGGAAAGCCTGATCAAATCTGAGAAGAATGATACCTCATGCCAGCCTCCGTTACTACATCTAACTAATTTTCTGAGATTGGGAACTGGGTTGATGGAGTTGTTTTTGACAAATTTTGAATGATCGAAAAATATTCTAAGGCACAAGAACCTAGGCGCCTTCCTTGAAAAAAGGCGCATGGCTTTGCTAGAGATAGAATATTTTTCATGTTTTTCAACTTTTCTTTGATTTTCATCGTTTTGCGTCAAATGCCTCCGTTTGATTTGCAATTCCTGTTGTCCGACAGATCCTGTGAATTGGATGATGGATTCATAGAAGAGCCTAAACATATCTGAGTTGACCTCCAGCTTTTCAAATTCAAACCCTGAAAACTGCTTTTGACTACTTGTTGCTCAACAGGAACCAGGCTGACAGAGGAGATTGCACACTTTCCGGAAAACAAGTAAAATTTTCTAAGGCATGAAATGCCAAGCACCTCCCTTGAAAAAAGGCGCCTAGACATCCCAGACTTAGTTTTATTTTCATGATTTTCAATTTCTCCTCATTTTTCATTCACCACCTTTGCTGACATCAATTACTTTCATCGTTTCGCATGCATGATAAACGGAAGCTGAAAAAATGGCTAAGGCATGGACTACCAAGTGCCCTCCTTGAAATAAGGCACCTGGGCTTTCCAGTGTTAGAATATTTTTCACAATTTTCAACTTTTTTCACTTTGCTTTCCTCGTTCATCATTTTACGTGCCTTTTTCCATTGGTAGTTGCATGTGTAGCATCTGAGACCTTGTATCTGAAACCTAGTAGTGGACCTTCCTCCATTGATGACCTTGGAGGTCCTGATTTATCTTCTGAAAAAGCAAAATAGACCCATCAGAGAAAAACTAATCTTTTGACAATTATGACTAAACCAGCCTGATTAGGAAGTATTTTTAACTAATCAAAATCAATTAGAGCCCTGGAAACAAAGATTATATTTTTAGACATTTCTAAAAATAGAAAATTTATATTTTTAGAAAATTTTGCCAACATCCATTTGACAACAAACCCAAAAATCCCTAAATCAAGTCTATTTTTAGAAATTTTGACTTTTGACGACAATTTTTACAAGACTTTAACCATTTTTTCAAAATACCTTAATGAAGCAAAAATTTTAATTTTGGGCATAACACATTATAAGTAATAAATGCTTATGTCTACATATTAGTCTACACGTTATATGATATCTAATACCCCCTCTTAATGACTAAATTGAACACAACCAATAATTTCTCCAGAAATTCTAAAAATAGAATCGAACCAAGAGGATTAGACATTAAATCAATAGGCTGCCCCTGGGATGTGCAGTAGAAAGGAGAAATAATCAACCACCTATTGAAATTTGAATGTAATAATGATGAATCTCAATGTGCTTGGTGTGAGTGAGATAAAGTAGATTCTTCATCAACTTCAAAATACCCTGATTGTCATATAAAAGTGGAGTTGTACTCTGAAGAAGCTGGAGATCATGTAAAACTCAACACAGACATATTACTTCACAACTGTATGGAGTCATATTGGTAGTCCAAAACTAGCAAAGGAATGGTAGACATCAAGTCCTTGGCACCCACCTTGCTTTACAAAAGTAAGAATGTTGTAATGTCCTATTTTTTATTACATGGAGAAATATAATATTATTTTAATTATTTAATATTTTCTTCCAAATGTTAATTCAAAAAGGAAATATTATTAATTAAATAATATTATATTTAAAAGTGACTTATTAAATGTAGATTCAAAAATTAAGTCACAATTTGGAAATTAAGAGAAAAGAAATTGAAGAGTCAAGCAAGCAGAAAGCCAAGGGTCAAGGCAAAGGTGAATAAAAGTTTTAGGAAGCTCACTGCAGGCAGGCTTGGATACTTTTCTGTTTTTTGGAAAACTTGGTTTGCAAGACTTGAGGACGAAAACCCTGCAAGTCAATAGCAGGTGGAACCACCCAGGTTTCACGCATGAGTTAATTGTTCTTAATTCAGAAAATTCTGAAGTATTCCATGAAGACTTGTTTTGAGTTTTAATGTGAGTCATTGACAGAAGTGAAAAAGATGGAATGTGTTGCAGTTATTGGATTGAATAAATTAATATTCTTTTTGCTGCTACCTCAGTGATATCTTTTAGCATCTCCAGGCTCTTAATTGGTTTATACTGAAGGCGTGAGACTGGGATAAAGAATATAGTGGAAGACGGATATCTTCTTTGAATGCAGATTAAAAGGATATCATGAAGGTAAGGAATATCGTGCAACATAAGGTTGCCGCATAAATTCATGGTCGAGCTCTTTCTCTAATTGTAAACATAGCTCAGGTGTCACATTCATACTAACTGCCATCTCCTGAATGAGGGTAGGAGTTCAGGAAGTTATCGTGAGGTAATCGGAAGACCAAAGGACGACAAGCTGATTGGTCGAGGCTCACAATTGAGACGCAAGGCTTAATTTCATGCATTACTTTTCATAGAGGCTGCTACCAATTCATGGAAATTTATTGATAACGTGGGAGTTGAAGCTTATGTATTTCTTCATAAACCGAATTTTGGTCATGGTTCAAATTGGAAAGCACGGGAATTGCTAAGGGAGCCACAGCATATGAGGGAGACAAATACAATCTTCAGCAATATGGAATTGAAGCTACAAATTCAAGTGAGTAAAAACATTCAAAGATGTCGCTTCATGGAAATGACGGGAGATTTCAATCTCTAAGGGAAGAGTCGTATTGACCCAAGTATCCTGATATATCTGTTGCATATATTGAAAAGTCGTGTCATTCAAATGTTTTGAGTTCTTACTTCTAGTAAGTGACGTGGAAGGATTGTTTGGATTTCCCAGTAGCTATCGTGGAGTTCAAAGTCTTTATGATGCTCTTGTTGCCATAATTCATCATTTAAGCATTGTCATATAAATTGGTCCAAGTTCGTTGAATGAGTAGAAGGCATCATTTCTTCTAGCCACAGCTTCTATAAGAAAACGACAGCCAAATTGAAACTTGAGGTGGCATGGCAAGAATAGAAGAGGAATTAAATTCCATTTGGAGCCGCTTCTACTTGATATCGTGGTTTATTAGTGCCTTCACGGGACTCTCTTCACTAGTATTTCTAGCCATTGCTTATAGTCTGAGGTCTGAGTCACATTAAGAAAAGTTTGTGAGCCGTAGAAGATCATAATTTGGAATGAAGATTCAATATTTGTTCCTTTCCCGTGCCTGTTGCTTATTCTTGACTGTCGTTATTGTTCTTGGTTCCATTCATTAAAGGAGGCTCTGCCTAAAGCTTAAGGGAGTCGTGTATACCAGTGGAAGGAAAGTTCGATGATGTACTCATAAAGTAAACTGTGCCAGAGAAGTATATATTCAATTCAACTATAGCCAAAAACTCAGGTTTGCTGTCACTCAACCAAAGAAAGAAGCTGTACAAATTTCATGTCAGAATGATTCAAAGGTTTATCTGCTGTGCATTCACAATTAATGAATTAATGCATTCTCAGCTTACAATTATTGGATTGAAATGTTGTGAGATCAGTGTTGAATGATTGGCATACTCTGCATAAATATAGATTCATCTATTTGAAGGTTCTATATATGTGTTATCATGTATTAAAAGTGTGATTCAATCTTTATGATGAGAACACCATTAACAATATAGTAAATCAATCTGAAAACAAACTCAGGGCAGCAGTTAGGTAACGGTTTGACGAAATGCCTGAGTAATTCAGCTGGGCAAATCAGAAAAAAATTGTATGCCATTTGGTGTAGACTATTTCAAATGTAAACAGGAGGCCATAGCTGGTCAGAAGCAAGCAATAAAACACACAACCATTAACGGAAGTCAGGGACTTGCTGAATGAAAATAAAAATCATGATCTCATCTTGTTGATGGTGGTCAAAGGTTTAATGACAATAAAATGCCAGCTAAGAGCCTTGTTCTAGAAGAAAACCCCACTACTAAAGCATGGGAAACCATCCACAAGAACCTATGCTTTCTGGAGGAAATATGTCGAACCATTCATTTTAAACCAGGTGAGTTAAATTCATCAACATCATAATTGAATCCTTTTCAGACTGACATTGAATAAGATACCTACATGGTCCCTCTCTTCAATTGTAGATAACTTTTCAACAATCCCATACTTTGTACGGGTTGATGTTTATATTTCTAGTAGATATACTTAAATGTTCACAATTTTTTAAATTCAGCTTCTTTTAGTTTGTTCAAGTTATGTTTAGGTATTTCCAATTTATATGTATTTCAAAGATTCAACCATTAATTTTTTTTTAAATTAATTTTCCATCCCCTTAGCATGCCTGAAACTCATGGAAACAATAGGTAGTTGTGAATATTATTAAAAGAACACAATACAGTTTGTTATTTTTCAAAAGAAATGTATTTTATTTTGTACATTTTATAATTTTATTTCTGGATCATGTTTTATAGCTTTGATGAAGGGCATTTCAAGATGCCCATTCATTGCAAAGTTCTTCATTTGAATAAACTTGGGTAGAAATGCTTATAACTCACTTTTTAAATTTGTGCTAAGAATCGAGATAGATAGTAAACAGTCTGTCATTTGACTCCCTTGTTTAGCAGGTAAGCACTTAGCCTGCAAGGAGATGTCCTAGTAGAAAGATTTATGGTTTTAAGAACAAATAACTATAAATCTTATAATGATTCATAGAGGTAATATGAAAAGAAATAAGTAAACCCTTTAATTACGCTTGTGCCTTGCTATCTGTCAGATATGCCTTTTTAATTTGCATTTTAAGGTCCAAATTGTTTCAAAAAACTAGCAATAGAGTAATGGATGCCATTTTTTAATGCAACTAAGGATCTTTAGGGAGAGTACAACAAATAACTGGAAAGTTTATATTGATTCATACAGCTAAAATGAAAGGAAATGAGTAAACCCTTTACTTACAACTCTATGTTACTATCTGTCAAATCTGCCTTTTTAAATTGCAACCAAAGGCCCATGTACATGTTTCGCGAGATTAGCAGTGGAGTGATGGAAGCCAATTTTTTTTGCAACTAAGAATCTTTATGAAAGAAAAAAAATCTCCTGTTTCTTTTCATCCAAGGAAAAACAGGGGTAGCCATTATCCTTGAGAAGGATAACTGTTAAGGAGTCAAATCATTTAAGAAGAAAGCATTAAAGGGGCTACTTCTCCGACAAAGCTCACCAGGCAAGAAAGGAGGGTCTAACTCGGGCTTTACAAATGCTTCTGTTTTGCACCAGCTAGAAATAACAGTGTTTCTAAAAATAATAAGTGAGCTTCTGGATTCAACTGATTTAAAAATATACACAGTTGAATCCAGAAGCTCACTTATTATTTTTAATTGATGGACTGTGGAAAATTAATACCTACTAGTGTTACATTTCTCTTTCACAATGCAAACAGTTCTATTCTTTTGCAGTCTATTGAAAAAGAAAACAAGAAGGGTTTTGTAGGTCCCTTCTATTGAACGGAATACTTCTATGAAACACATGAATGATCAAAAGCTAGGGGAGAGGACTACAGACAATTATGTGTCCGATCTGTCAGGGAGATCACTCTCCCTTTTGATTCCAATGAATAATAATACCTTTATAAAATATTTAGTTAGGCATGTCATATATAGATTGGATGTGATTAAAAAGATGTTGATTATTTCCCTGTGGCAATGAAAATAGAGACGCTCACGTTGACAATTGTTTTGCTCTTATGTAACTTCCTTGTATTTAACAAAAGAATTTAAGATACAAGGTTTGGGGAAAAAAACTAGTTTCCACAATTTCCACTGGCATTAAGTTGGCATCTCTGTCTCTGTTGCACGAAGCAAATATTGTCACAATACCCACACTGCAAGACATCTATTTCAACTGTTAACATGCATGACCTTATATCTTCCCTTCCTTTAAGAACTTGATCAGAAAGAACTAAGAAGGATATAATTATGAACAATGCAGTGAACTGCACTGAATTTATTTATAATCATATTATCCCATTCCCATAGTGCAAGAGATTGCTCTATTATTCCCTTCTTAAACCATAGAAGGGAAAAGAAATGAGAAGAAAAGACTTTTGCATTAGGTAAAAGAATTCCTCCAGTTTAAAACACTTACCTTGTCATTCCAAATTCTAAAGGCCTCATCATCATCCTTAAAGATGCTGATCCACAGCCTCTCAGCAGGAAGCTTAAACCTGATAAACAAAATTAATGTTAAGAGTCAGAAAGATTCTTTCAAGAAATTAATAAAAGTGCCCACTATTTCATTTAAATAATTGAGTTATTGGAACTACTTTATAATTTAAAAAATCAGGTATGTTCCTGTCACATAGATATTACATGTCAAAATGTCAACCTATCATCAAACAAACAAAAAAAGCAATGAAATTTGGCATGACCAATAATTTTGCACAATGCATGACAACGTTGTAGACTTATAGCCTGACACTGACACAAAGGTTAAAGTATTTTCCAGTGTAAAAGACAAGTTCCCAGTGATATCCACAACAGATCTTAATATTTTACAAATTTTCTGAAATTTTGATGATTAAAATTTAAATTACTTTGCACTTAACACTTACATACTTATCTACTTCCCTACTTTTGCTTGCTTACTTACCTGTTTGCTTGCTTGCATGCATGCCTACTCGTCTGCTTGCTTGCTTTCTCACTCCCTCACTTGTTTGCTTGCTGACTCACTCACTCACTCATTTACTTGCTTACTTTCTCGCTCACTTACTTTCTCATTACTTGCATACTTAGTTAATCACATAGTAATTGCATATTTATTCGCTCACTCACTCACTTCTCACTCACCCACTTACTGACTCACTTAGACATTCATGCACGCATGTGTGTTCACTCACTCATGCACACAAATGTAGATATGTATACACAAAAACAGACAGAAACATACACCCACACACACACACAAGTGCAAGCACATAGGCATTCAAACATAGAGAAACAGGCACATAAAGAGACTGCTCATAGGCATGCTCACACACAGACACACACACACAGAGTTTACAGATGAGCCAACTGACACACACTCATCTGTAGTTAATCCAGTTATAGTGGTATCTAATTCACTAAAATGAATTTTACCTAATCTTATGAATGTTATGCAGAATTATAAGCAAGTTTAGTACTAAGAATAGACAGTATAGTTGTAATCATTTGTAATGCTTATATTATGTAATCCGACTGTATAATGATTTTATCTTAATACATGTGTTGATAAGAGTAGTCTACTTAATCGTATAGTTTGTGCCTTATTTTGTATGGTTCAGTACCAAGACAGTTGTGGTCTAACTAACATGCCTCTCAGTTGACCTTCCTCTATGTAGACTGATGACAGTCAAGGAAAAGAGCTCTCAAATTGTCATACTCTCCCATACCATTGCTGTTGATGTACACATTATATTGATAAAATTGCAGCTATCTGTTGCTTTGACCATTATGTGTATTATCTGGTCTCTGATCTAATACAATGTATTCTTTACTGGTAAACATTTTTGGCATCATTGACTATATGAGGTTGGGTCACATAAAACATACAGCCAACAATAATCATGGACCAGGCATCAAAGAGGACGAATAAATTTATGTGAATGGAGCAACCAGCAAAGAACCAAAAGAAACCGGCCAAGAAAGAAAAGATCAATTAACACGGAACTTCACTTTTATTTGGGACCTCTCAATTAAAGGGCAGATACAAAAGGACTTTTGGCAGATCCAGGCATCTCAAGATGCGGCCTGGCACAGCCTGCCCATTAGCAAACAAGTTGAACAACTGATGTGCAATCTCTAAAGACTGTTGGCAAGGCACTATAGTATTCTCCAATACCTCCATACCGCAGAAGAACAAGAGGAGAGGAATAAGCAACATCTAAAAGAACTATCTAAAGAGCATCACTAGAAAAGGAAACAATGCCCCTAAGACTGAAAAAGATACTGTCAGTGTCAAGGAGATGAAAAAGAAATATTATCAATTCAGTTGGTAGAGTAAAGAGAGCAAAGACATAGGCTGTAGGAGGTGTTGTGACATTATCACACATCGCCCCATTGCAAAATGGGGACCCTAGTGGTTTGCTTTTCGGGGCTTTGCCGTTGCACTTCAGTTTCATTTGATCTTTGTTTGGGAGTTTAGAGTTTGAGTTTTTTGAAGGGTCACCCAAGCCAAGTAAAGAATTTTGAGCCCGGATCAGTGCACAAATATCATCAGAATGCTTAGAGGGCCTTGAGGATGAGGATCGCCTGTCATTTCAATCAATTTTGGCACCTCCTACTTTTTTGGGATTTTCACTCTGGCCCCCTATTTTTTAGGGACTTCATTTTTGGCACTTTTAGCCTATTTTGGACTTCCCATTTTTTAGGGATTTATTTTTGGAAAGTTGCTATTTTTGGAAAGTTTCTATTTTTGGAAGGTTTCTATTTTTGGAAAGTGCCTGGGTCGTGGCTTCAACATTGTCATCCTCAGAAGACCCCAGAAAGTGGAAATAAATGTGAAATTTTGGATGAACCAAATGAAGGCCAGAAAATCGCCTAAGTATTGATCATGGCACAAGCATGAGTAAAGTCTGCCCCAGCTTGAACAAGAGATGGCACGAGTATATGGCAAGTCCGCCATAGGAAGGTGAAGACATGGCATGAACACAATGGAAGTCCGCCCTTGGTGATGGCTTGATCATAAGCCAAGTCCGCCCCAACTCAAGAATACATGGCTCAATACAATGCCAAGTCCGCCCCATGTAGAATGTGTGATGGCTTGATAATAAGCCAAGTCCGCCCAAGAGATGAAGACATGGCACAACCCAAGGGAAAGTCCGCCCCACTCAACAAGGACATGACATGAACCTTGGAAAAGTCCGCCATAAGAAGATAAGCATCATGGAAAGAAAACTCCAAAGTCCACCCACCCCTTAGCATGGAAAACTTACCTTGAAGTTCGTCATGCATTTGTCAAGGCACCAAGAAAGTTCGCTTGGAAGTAGAGAAGAGGAATGTCCAAACCAACAGGAAGTCCGCCATGACACCAAGGAGAAAACGTCAAGCACTTAGCAAAGTCCGCCAAGAGTCTGGCAAGGCAGAGAGAAAGTCTGCCCATGAGAAGGAAAATGAAAATGTCAAAGGCATCACAAGGTCCGCTCCACCTTGGCAAAGAATTAGGAAATTTCGCCTAGCCAAGGAAATTTGAAAATTTGGCTAAGTAAAAGGTTGGAAAAACTCAAGTGAAATCCGACCTCCCTCATCAATGCATGTCCAAAGGAGAAGAAAGTCTGACTTGACTAGAAGGCATGTCCAAAGCAGCTTGAAGTCCGACTATGGCCAAGAAAGAAAACATCCAAGCTCATGTAAAGTCCGTCCAAGGAGGAAACTTAGAAAATTGACTAAGTGTTGGTAGCTTGAGGAGGGAAATTCAAAAAATGGGCTAAGTGTTGGAAAGAAAACAAGAGGAATGAGGAGGAAAATAAAGAGGAAGTGAGTAAAATCCTTGTCCAAGGATGGAATTTGTCCTACATAGCACAAGCCAAATTCAAAATTGGAGACAAATCCACAGGCAAAGTTCATCTGAAACCTTGGCTAAATGTTGAATGGTCCACATGAAGGTATTACAAAATGAAATTGAATAGCCAAAATTTGGCTAGGTATAGGAAATTCTTCACAGAGAAAGTTCCAATTTCCTCCATTGTGGCGGAAGCATAGGGGAGTTCTCCAAATTCAAGGCCCTTGTAGGAATTTCAAAGCAATCAAGAAAGAAAACCTTAATGACTTCAAGTCTAAACATGTGCTCCAAGGTGAAACTTCCAACATAGGTGAGAAGAAGAAATTAAAGTCTCAAAAGGAAACCAAGATCAAAGCTAGGAAGAAACAAGCACAAAGGGCAGAGTCATCGGCAAAGAAAATATTCTAAGGCAAGAACATGGAAAAACGAACAAAGTGACCAAGGAGGACATCCAACACCGTGAGGTGGCGCCTCGTCATCTTCCAACCAATCAAATTGTTCCAGGTCAACATGTCTAGATTCAATGAACCTCACACTCCACCATGCCGCAAATTTCTATTTTATTGTTGGTTCATATTTAGCAAAAAGGGACAAGTGTCCTCGAATGTAATTTTCTCATTGGTTGAGAAGGAGTTAGTTATGACAAGCCCTAATTAGGGTTTTATTTTGTAATCTTGGCCGTTGATTCTAAATCAATCTTGGCCATTGAATTGTAATTGGGGAGCCTATAAATTGAGCTCATCCCTCATTTGTAAAGCATGGGAGCATGTTGCAAAACATGTTGAGATAAGTAAATTGTTGCTTACAACTGCCAAAAAGTAATAAGTAATGCATTGTTCGAATTGATGGTGATTACTTCTTTATTTTTGGAGTTTGCATGGTTCTTATCCGTCATCATAGTTTAGATTTCATTTCATGTATGTTAGACGAATGCAAGATCAGATAAGTATTGATTTATGGTGAAACTTTTGCTCATACTTTCTTTGAATGGATGATTTTCATTCAATGCGTAAAGTTAGATTGAGCTTTTGTGGATGCTTCAATGTTTAACTCGAATAATATTGTTCTATTGATGCTATTGTTCGTAGTAAAGAAATCTTAAGCACAAACCCCAGAAGATTGCACCCACTTTGTCTAGTTGTCGTTGAGCGTGGCGAAGCAAAGCGTGGTTATTGGTTTCACCAAGTTAATACCGTCTCTTGGATTCTTAGGAAGTAGCTTAGAAATTCTAAACCCTTATCTCCTTTTTCAGTTTGTTTGATCCAAGACCCAAACAATAGAGCTTTATTGTCTAGACCTTCATTGTGAATTGAACAAGCCTAGCATAAGTCCCTTTGTGTTACCGGCAAATCACAATGAACACAAAGCTAATCCACACCTAACTTACGAAACATTGGAATTGTCATATGATCTTTCTTGCAATCTTAGCATACGAGGTAGTTTTTCAAGAGGGGATAGAGCGTCTTTGGATTCTTTATTCTAGAGTGTTTGGTGTGTCATAAAACACGCATCAACATAGAATTGGCACTAGGAGGGGACTTAACCATAGCTCATGCCATTGCCCATTCTTCCTATGGCGGACTTGTCAAATGCTTGTGCCATGTTCAACACTCAGGCAATTTTTTGGCCTTCATCTGATTCACACTTCTTTCCACTTTCGGGGGGTCTATTGAGGATGACGATGCTGAAGCCATGACCCAAGCACTTTCCAAAAATAAAAACCTTCCCAAAATAGAAATTTTCCAAAAATGGAAACTTTCCAAAAATAAATCCCTAAAAAATAGTAAGTCCAAAATAGGCTAAAAGTGCCAAAAATAAAGTCCCTAAAAAATAGGGGGCCAAACTGAAAATCCCAAGAAGTAGGAGGTGCCAGAATTGATTGAAACGACAGGCGATCCTCGTTCTCAAGGCCCTCTAAGCATTCTGATGATATTTGTGCATTGATTCGGGCTCAAATTCCTTACTTGGCTCAGGTGACCCTTCAAAAAACTCAAACTCTAAACTCCCAAACAAAGATCAAATGAAACTGAAGCACAACGGCAAAGCCCTGAAAAGCAAACCACTAGGGTCCCCATTTTGCAATGGGGCGATGTGTGATAACCCTCTAAAGCTATAGCAAAAGTCAGTACAGGAGAATAAGAGTGAAGACAAAAAATCCTCTAAAGCTATAGCAAAAGTCAGTACAGGAGAAAAAGAGTGAAGACAAAGTTGGAAAGTCATACCATTCATTTATAATGAGTGGGTTGAGATTGTGTGGTGAAAGCCCCTTCCAAATGGAGGTGCAAACCTTGATGAACCAATTAGATTGGACAGCATTGTAAAGTAGTTGACTGAGAGTCAATCCCCTTGTCAAGAGGCAAGTTGTTCCAGGATGGAGAGTAAAAACTTTCTCACAAGCAAGGAGAGAGACACTTTGCTGAGAACATAAGGCATATTGAGGATTTTCTTATATGCAACAAAGAGGATCCTAGAACTTTAGGGCAACCAAGAGGGCAAAGCAGAGGAGCTAACCAAAACGGATGAGAAGACAAGAAGAGTGTTGAATGCATTTCTTAGACCAAGAAGAGAATTAGAGGTCAAAGCATGTCAGAAAGTGTTGAAGAGCATCATTACCTGCATGTAAGATTTTCTTGAGCAGATACTAGGAAGAGCACCATTCTAGAGATCAACACAGCCATGGCTCACCCTTTGAGACCTCATTTCAAGAAGCAACAATTTCAAGAGTTTACCACTAATGGTTCAAGGAACCTCGTCCATTGTTGCAGAACATGCATCACAATTTCAACCACCGACAGATAGACCAATAAACAGCATTAATTTAAGTTATTTCTCGTCACATAGAGTTCAACTAGCGTATGAACACACCACGCAAGGAGCAGAAAATATGGAACTTTGAAAATCCTTCAAGAAGGAATTTAAGTTGCTCAGAAATGATAAACAAATTGTAGCTGAAATTCACATCACTCAACAAAGTAGGCATGAATCTGTGCAGGCATATAACAGAAGAATCAAAGAATTGTTGGAAAGCATCAAAAAGGAACCAGTCAATGGGTCAAAGAAATAGAGGTTCATTAAGGAGTTGATACCCTACCTACAAAAGAAGATGAGGGAGGTCCCTCTTTCATCTTACATGTATACATACAATCAACCAATGGCTATTGAAAGCATGACAAACATCCATGCAATCAAGAATGCTAAGTGACAACTCTGATGTCAACAACGACAACTAACATTAGGAGAGGCACTTTGGAAGGATATATTAAGAATAATGAGAGTTGAAAAATCCACAAAGGACAAATATTGAAGGATATGCTAAGACATGAGACTTGAAGCAAGACATGAAAGATTTAAAAAAATGCAGTGCACTGACTGCAAAATTGAAGGTCACACAAGAGCCAATTGCCAAATGATGATTTGCTATATCTGTCAAGTACTGGGCCACTCTTCCTTACACAAGTACTCTTCAAACAAGGTTAACTACCAATCACACCTTCCAAGCCCTAGAACAACTAGAAAAGTAAGGGAGTAAATTCTAGTGGATACAAAAACCAAAGAAATGATAATAGATGCCAAAACAAAAACAACAGCGGCAGGAAAATATGGAATGGCCCTCAAGGTCAATCAATTGTGCAGCATTAGAAGTGCAAGTAGGATAGATTTCCCACGAATGTCCCATCAATCAAATAAATGCAGTACTGCCTTGTCGATAATGTGGCCTACAAGAATCATAGTGATATCACTTGCCTTAAGCAAGCTTCATGAGTCAATGTCAATATGATCAATATTGCGCAAGATGCATTCATGAAAATCAAAGTCTCAAGTAAGGAAGTCAAAGGGTAGAGGAGAGATTGATTAAAGCTAGAAAAGAGATTTAAGAAAGCAATGGTGGAAGATCAAAGGAGGTCCATGTCCTTGAAACCTAGAGAAAGCAACTCAATGCTGCTACCACAAGTTCTTTGGGGTCCAAATTAACTAGAGCAGATTGTCATTTAATGTAGTCATCATACCTTCCACTTCAGCTCCTCAGTCACAGACATCTTCTCTATCCCACATCTCTCCTCTTATTTCTTCAGGTTTCTATTAAATTATGCATCAACAAAGACACCAACTCGGATAAAGAGGGGGATAAATGTGGAAAGCATAATTGTAATCACTTGTATGCTTATGTTATGTAATTGAATTCAGCGAGGATTTTATCTTAATCCATGTGCCAACAAGAGTATTGTACTCCATCATGTCTTGGTTTGTATTGTTCAATACCAAGAAGGTGTGGTCTAAACAAAGCACCCCTTAATTGACCTTTCTATATGTAGGATGATGATGTTTAGGGAAGGTGGCTCTTGCATTCTCATACTCTCCCTGTACATACTTATTGATGTATACTACATTATAATAAATAAAGTTGCCTTTATCTATTCATTTTTGTGTTATATGCAATATTCGGTGTGTTACTATATTCTAGTACTTCACGTTCTTTAACCGCCCCCCTTCATCTTGGGATTACCCTATGAAAAAAAATTAATCATTCTTGGCCCCTTTCACATACTACAGGGATGTGACTTTTTTATTTCCTTTCATAGTCTCTTGCTTGATCTTCATCTACTCCTTAGGGGGCACTTCTTTTGCAAGGCCATTTATACTTGCACCATCTTTTATAGCTCAGGGTTTAACCAATTTTTAGGTTCACCACATCCAGCTTGCTTTACCTTTCTTTTGTAATTTGTGTTAGTTACTTTTAATATCAGGGGTTCTTTTTACCCTGGTACTTCTCTTTTACAACTAGCTATAGTTTCCAGGTCTCGCTGACTTATTTTGGTTCTTTGTGGGCACTCATATAAGTTCTGTTTCCTTATTTCTTTCTATGCTTTGTAACGATATGTCAAACTCTAAATACCTGCATTGACGAGTTCATCCTCCTTCCAAGGCTCCCTTTTAACTAAAGTATGCTCAAATTTTGATAGAAAAGACTCCAATCAACCAAGTGACCCAATAGGCAACATCCCAACTGGTTCATATAGTAAACTAGGCAATTGGTTTCATCTACTGTCTTATTTGAGACAGGTTCAGTCCTAAATGAACATGTAAAAGATGAGTTTGTTCATATCTCCTCCTTGTATGTGTATATGTCTAAGACAAGTTCATTTTGACACAAAAATGCCACACTTTCACCCAAATGACTTTGGTCGCACACCAACTACCCCTATGACTTCTACCAAAACCAACTATGCAGGAAGCTTCACCAAGCCTCTCTAGTCTTTCCTAGTTGATTTCCAAGCCGCTTTGTAGTGTCATATTTTCTAAACACCTATACACTACAAGCTTTAGCTGATCATAAGCCTTGAGAGAACAAATAACTAGGAAGAATATATTCTAAAGGTCATAGAAACTCTTAAACTCTCTTATAATAGAGACAGAAACATAGGTGGAGTGAATGACAAAGATGCATGCACATAGAAACACAATCAAAGAGACATACACACAAAGGCACACAGATGCACAAACACAAATACAAATACATACATAAACAATGAACACAGCCATAAATAAACAAATGCATACAAACACATATAAACAAACAGACACATTCATATGCACATGCAACAAATAGAACAATGCACAAACAAACAGGTAAACAAACGCATGGATGCAGACACAATAACCCCTATTTTATACAAAAAATAATATTTTATAGATATAAACTGCACCAGGGAAAAGAATTCAAATTGTCATGCAAGGGGAGTTGAAACAACCATACTTCGCAGATTCGGACTCGGAGAGTACTCGGCAAGCCCAGATTTTTTGGCTCAGCAACTTTAAAAGTACTAAAATTTCTTATAAAAACACTTTTTTTGCAAAATTTAATTACAAAATGTATCAAATCAGTCTAAATCACGTTTAAATCACTTTTAAATTGTTGCAGGATAAATGATTGGTAGTGTAGTGTTTGTTTGCAGTATTTGGACTGCTTGTGTGTACTTCTTCCGTTCTATTTGCCAAAAATAAAGAAAAGATTATTTCCTAAGTCTCTCTTCCCACGCTTTGATGAGGATGCATAAATAGATGGATAGATAAATAGATGAATAAATAAATGAATAAAAGGTTATTGAGTTTTCCTCTCCCATGCTTCGATGGATAGGAATAAACGTAATGAATGAATAATATGAATGGATAAAAGGTTATTTGGAACAAATATTGCATACTTACATTGATAAATGAATGAATTCATCATTAATTGACCAAACAAACCTACAGAGGCTGATTAGACAAGCAAGCCATATCGAGACACATACGAACAAGAGAGACACATGCCAACACCTATATATATAAATGGATTATAAATCAATACACATGAGCTCGAATCGGAAGAGAATCAAATGCCCATGAACTGGGATTCCTACTACGAGGGGATGCATCTCACATACCAATACATCCGATTTATATAACAATTGGAAATGGCATCAAAAATTGCATTGAAAATCACGCATTTTTGTTGCTAGCGGAGGGTTTTTTCTTGACCACACGTTTCTGATGTGTTTTCAACCTTTTTTCATTGTGTTTTTGCCTGTGCGATTTATATTTCATCACATGCTCAAAACCCTATGAATTTCGGCAAGTTTTCTGATGGATTTCGATGAATTTTTGGGAAAAATTTGGCGAGTTTTCAGACAGATTTCGGCAAGTTTTCAGGACAGATTCGGTGACGTACGGGCGCAAGTAAACCCTATGTTTACTTGCCTATAAAAAAAAAATATGCGATTACTCGTAAAGTATTCTATCCATGCAAACAACCATTTGTTCTCAGCATATTTTGTTCAGGTTCACAACTATTTTACTGTTCTCCAGCATTTGGTGTTCCCCAACTCATCAAGATTGCTTGGATTGACTCCTACATAGCCACCTACTAGATATTGAGAATTGTCATGGCAGCTCAGTGACTCTAGTGGCTAAAGTAGTGTCTGGATGAGTATATGAAATATGTGGGTGAATTTGAGCCTTAGTGTAATTTTTTTTTTCCTTAGCATATTTTTTGTTTTTAAAAGAAATACAATCTAATAGCAGTATAACAACTTATAAAACAGTTTGTAGTGGAAAGTCATGAGTCTCTTCCCAGACTAGATAAATGCAAGGGACTATATACTTTATTTTTTATTACAATGAAGTTTCCATTTGGTTTAGGACATGCTTTAAAGAATTCTTCTCAAAATAGTCAACCTTAAGGGTGATACAGTCTGCCCAGTCGAATTAATGACTTATGTCGAATTCAATTTATAGAGAAGATCACAAAGATAAATTCAAATATAATTAAAAGATCAATTTTAATGCTTTATAGCCTTCTAAGATATCAACCCAAAATCAATCTTTAACTAGTTCAATGATCATAACAAGGATTATATATTATTGTAATGTTACTTTTCTCCAATGTATAAAGTTGGATAGATTTAATATATCAAAGTTTATTTTATATGGCAGCGGACTTAAATATAGTTAATACTAGAGTTGAATTAATTCACAATACGTAATGTCATCAAAATAGATATAAATAACCATTATAAACTATACATCTGATAATTTAGTAAGAACTCTAAAGTAAATAATTAACATAATAAATTGAATAACACAACCACATAATTCAATCAAATTAACATCAATATCATATATTTAAGATTCCCAATATCTTTTAACATCAATTGTTTTTAATATTTATCTGATTCAGAGCACTTGGAATGGTCATTCTCGCCCTAAGAAGATTTCAGTGGTATTGGCTCGCATAGCTATAACATACTCCAAGAGGAACCAGTTCTTATTCAAAACCAACACACATGCTTCCCAAGCATCAGCCCTGGCCAAGACAATCCTGGGTGCACCTTCTCCAATGCCCATAGCCCACCAAACCAACTTCTTCTTCCTTAAGTGATCTCCATGCCCCTTTCCAAGTCTCACATAAATGCTTTATATAACCTTTCAAGGGGTGGTTTCTAAACCATCACACCCTTTTGTAAAGGTTTCCTTTTAATAATTATTTAAATAAATAATTATTCCTCCCCTTTTAAAAGAGTTTATATAAATCTTCTTTATTAATGTGCATTTTAACCAAAGGATCATATTATCCTATATATTTTTAATCTCCTTTAATGCTACAGGGTTATTTCATAGTTTTCTTTTCACTTTGGGGAAAGAGTTTCATGACAATTAAAGCTCAAGTTGTGTTTGCAAACTCTTTGAATCCTTTTGCTTGAATCAAAATTTATAAACTACCACCTGATTACCAATGTGTTCTTCAACCTATATGATTATCAATGTGTGCTTCAACCCATATGATTATCTAATTCATTGTGAAAGCTGATCTTTTTGGCCAAATGTGCTGAATGAGATGAAAATAAATGTTCTAAATAATAAAAACAAGGTGTGTAAATCAGATCTGATCAGCTTAATGTTAGTGGTAAAACACGAACAAAATCTAAATAAGTAAACTAGATGGTTTTCTGTTCTTTCTTCATTTTTTCTGCAATTTTCTAGTAATAAGATCGAATTCTGAAGATGAAGAGAAATGTATAAATAAACAGTCAAAATTGTCCACCAAAATAAAGGAAGATGAAAAATGGTTTTTGAAACTTATGTCTTTGAAAAGAGAAAAAAGAATTAAACTAAACAGTAAAACCAGAATGATAAAGATGCTCAACCAAAGTGAGAAGAACCAAGGCAAAACAGACACAAGAACTAAGCCAAAATCAAATTTTACTATTAAAAATAGCAACATAAACACATGCAATTTTTATTCTGATCTGGTTGAAACTACCACTGATAGAATGTAATCACACATAAATCAAACAAGAAATGAATGAGAAGCATATGGTGGTCAAAGGTGCCCACAAAGAGTGTTTGAGAACATCTATAAACATGTGAAACAGCAAGCGTTACATATCGCTAGCCACAAGCAATGCAATGTAAAACAAAATGTAAATGCATATACCTCCACAATCTAGGAAATCAAACTTGTCACCCACCTGTGTTGTTCCACTGTCATGCCAATGGTTTTCAATCTCAGCTTTATGTCTTGAAGTGAAGCAAAGAATGAAACAAATCTACAATGAACGGCAGCTCATATCTGAATACTTTCATTCAAAATTTAAGAGTGGTAAGTTGGATCCTTAAATAGATTCACTTGCCCGTGGAACAGTTGAAAAGTTGGTTGGGAAACCCTACCATTTTCTCCAATAAATTTAAACTATAGAATATAAGTGGCATTGAAAGGTAATAGAAAGATAAGGAAGTTTAATAATTGACCATCTAAAGACCCATCTCAACATACGTCAAACAGTTGTAAACATATCAAAGGGATCCACCAATTATTTGTGCTTAAGCCCTTCAACATGAGAGATACAAAGTGTCTATTCCTTGACATAAAATGTCACTTGTCTTCACATATCATTAACCAAAAATATAGAAAAGAGGAATGAACAAAGTTGGACACTTGGTCCATTGCCTGCTGGCCCTTTCACCTTACCAATTCATACAATTGATGCTAACACTATCACTCAATTGACTTCATTACAAATCTGCCCACCTATATATTTCATCATTTTGCATAATCAGAAAAATAAAAGCAGATGTGCCATACAGATATATATTAATGATACCCAAACATAATTCTCAGCTACAACTTACAAATTTTCACCATATATACCCAGCCAAATCAATGAAGCAAATAAAATAGAGCATCTTTCAATAATCATTCCTCATTCCTTTCAATACCTCAACATCTACAGAAGCATTAATGAAGCTAGATGTTGTTCTATGCCCTGGCATACTCATTGCATATGCATCTCATCTAACAGCAATGTTTGATTGTTAAGGGAAAAACAACAGAAGAGGGCACCCAAATTTTATCTAAATCCATCTATAACATTTATAGTAATCATATACTGGGAATTTCTTGTTTACACTCACCATACATGCTCAGTCACAGTGGACATAGTGACCTCAGGCACTGACCTTTTGGAACGTTACATGCAGAAGCAACAGGCTGAGAGATGGGGTTGCCATTTTAAATTTCTTTCTCTGCAGAATCAATTAACTTCGAGGATTGTCCAGCCCAGTCCCCTTCGCCCTGGGCTTTCGTTGACAAGCATTGGTGCTCATACAGTGATTGATGATAATATCATGGGCACCTCCAACATGAGTCTCAACGCCAACAACTGAGGACTCTAACTCTACATTGGTATTTGTACGGTGACTGATTATAATAGTGATGGCTCCTCCAATGTGGCTCTGAAGTTCTGAACAGTGACACCTGAGACTTCAGTTTCCAACCTGGATTGTCTTCATCTTTTTCTGCCGCTTTGCAGGGTCTCCCTATGTTACACCCCGTTTCTCAGTTACCAGATTTCTTTTACTTTTATGAGAAAATATGATATTAAATGCAAAATCATGACTTTGATATGTTACACTCCATTGTGGGATTACCAAATGTTTTAATGCATGATTATGTTTTGTACATTCTAATGGAAAATGTGATGAATGAATATGTGTTGCATTATGATGTTATCACCTTTTAATGCTTCAATGATGCAAATGATATATGATAGAAATGAATTTCATGTAATCGGCTAACTACCTTTATGATGCACTTAGTTGGATGCAGAAAAGAACGAGCCCTCCAATGAGGAAAGGGAGAGTATCACCCAAGAGAAGAGCTTGGTTTGGTAACCCCTAATATACCTACTTGAGCTATCACACACTCACGATCTAGGTTGGTCAAGCTTAGTCAAGCTTAGTCAAGCTGAGTCAAGTCAGTTCGGGATTCAGTAAGTAAACCTTTGGTCTTAGTTTTCGTGATGTTTGGAATGGTTAAGTATTTGCCTTGAATGTCATTGGATGTTTCTTTGGTTTGTATTTAAAATGGTTAAAACTTAAACCTATGTATTGACTATAAGTTTTACTTGGTGTATTTTGATATATATATAGGATAATCAATGCGTATATACATTAAATATATATGTGGATATATATGATAACTCATGTATATGAACATATACGCATATGTGCACATGTAGGTAGAAATACTTACGTATACACATATACAGATACAACATATACATGAGAAATCGATTGGATATATATATACACTCTGTATATATACTTGTCAATAAATATATATATATATGTTTATTATAAGATGTTAAAATATTAATATATACGTAAATATGTATGTATTTTGATAAATACATACATACGTATATTAATATACACATATATATATATGTTTATTATAAGATGTTAAAATATTAATATATACGTAAATATGTATGTATTTTGATAAATACATACAAAATACATACATACGTATATTAATATACACATATATATATATGTGTGTGTGTGTGTGTGTGTGTGTGTGTGTGTGTGATTGGCAATCAAATGGTTTTTAATGTACATATATATAATATAATGGACATTATATATATATATATATATATATATATATATATATATATATATATATATAGATATAGATGTTATTCACGCATTATATATGCGGATTAAATGAGCAAAGTAATGCTTATATAAAGCAAGCACATAAATGTTGCATAAACCATATAAACGCATATATCAACATAAGCGATAGAATAGTTATCACTGCACTATAAAGCGCATAATATATAGTGCATAGTATATAGCGTAAGGTATGTAATGTGAATGGCATTTAATAATTTAAGTGAAGCGCTTAAATGTTGCGCTATGCAAAAGTAAGGAGATGCATTTTATTGTAAAGTTGTTGATTATATTAAAACCAACACAGCCAATAAAGGGCGTGAGACTTGGTCGACCAAGAGTTGGCAGCAGAGTTTGAGTTTGATTTGCCTGGCAGCCACCAAAGTAGGCGTCATAATGAGAAGTTGGCAAGCAGCAAAGCCATGGTAAGAGGTAGTAAACCTGTAGGAAACCATTGTTGAGTTTGACTAAGTAAAAGAGCTATTGCTGGCAGTTTATGGAGGCGACTCCACCAAGGAAAAGAGGCTGAAGTTGTTGGGACTGTATATGTGTTTACATTTCAATTATTTGAGCAGCCGCATTTCACTTCAACTGGCTTAGTCAACTCATTTAGAAGAGAATTCGGTTTTTGCTGTTTAGTAGTGGCAAATGGAAGAGAAAAGGTGGCAGATAGTAGAGCTTAATTATAGCAATAAGTTTCTCAATTTTTAGTATAAATAGAGGCAGCCTCTTAACCTTCTGGCATTCGTTCCTTTCATTCATTCTTTTTGAGTTCGTTGATGTAGTTTTTCTGTGCAAATCATTGTTGAATGCAATAGTGAGAAAAGAAAGAATGCTTGAGAGTTTGTAATTTGTTGAGAGTTTTGAGAAATTGGAAAGAGGCTAGGATTGGAAATAAGCTGATTATAGAAGGTAGACTTTTGGGTTTTGGCATTCGTTCATTTCACTATTCCAACCCATTTTGCTTTGAGTATTTGGAGATAGAGTTAGACTGGTGAGCAAGCTGAAAGAAGGAGCAAGTGGAGTTTGGTTATTGAGCTTGAGAGCCAATTCTTCATTGGAAGCTAATTGCCAGGCATGCTAGTTTTTCTTACCCATTATTCTTTCTATTTCGGTGTTTATGCTTTTATTTAATGAATGGAAGTGCTTGAGCGAGTTATAGTTATTTACCACAATTGTTAAGCAAGCTTGTGCATATGGCTAGATTGGAAATAAGTTGTTTTGGATATCATGATAGTACGATACCCATATATCAATATCAAGGCTACCATGACAGTATGACGTAGTTATATTAAACTATCTAGAAGGTATATGTATATGATACCAAGATGATTACATGTTTCTTATTTTGCTTGCATGAGCTATGATGTTAGTATTGCAACTGGAATGACAGCATGCTAGGTATGTCATCATTGATAGGATATGATGTTTTGCAAACCATGTTAATATTTTATCCATATTCCTTGAAAGTATGAAGACAGTCTTTTCCCTAGAGTTAGGGTGTATACTTGATTGTTATATCGATATTCAACAAGAGGGTTGAAAAATGTATTTTCTGATTATGCTATTATCTTATACCTAACTAAGAGTCTATTCCTATTCACGCAATTCTAGAAGAGGACTTACGTTCCAGCAACCCAAAGCCATAATATGAAGAGGACTTATAGGTGCAAAAGTACAAACTCCTCTCAAGCTGATAATGTCCTTCAAATTAGATATGAATATAGTGAACATTGTAAACATGTGAATATTTGAGTCATATTAAAAGAGAGGTTTTATGATTTTTTATGATCACTTGATTGTTGCATACCTTTTGATTAAAGTCGTAGGTTGAGATTAATCGATATAATCTGATTGATCACTTAATTGTTGCATTACTTTTTTATTGAAGTCATGTTGGGTTGGGATTAACCTATATGGCCAAATTGATCATTTGAATGTTGCATACTTTTGAAATGGAGTCATTTAATGTTGTGATTATACTTTTGAAGAGGAGTCATTTAATGTTGAGATTATACTTTTGGAATGGACCATGAGGCATGGGAAATGATATTGCATTGAAGTGGTATATTAAAATTGTCAGTTTCTGATGTTATGAGAGCATGTGTGGGTAATGTGGTTGTTCTTGGGATTAGGATAATCCATGGATGGGAGTAGCCTAATTGGTCAGTTAGATCACTTGAATGTACATCACCTCTTTGGGTTGGTATTATGTTATGTATAGTTTGAAAAGAGTACTTGTGGTCATTTACCAAATCGAGCTAAGGGATGGGTGTACATACTATTAGTGTTTTAAAGATCAGATAATACAACTGAAAGCACTCAAAAAATGCAACACATAAGACAATAAACACAGCAAGATACCCTAGGAAAACCCTATTCTTGAGGGAGAAAAACCCAACAAATATGTCTCTTATATAATGAAGGAATAAGAGCAGAAATTTGCTTACAACTCAGGCCCAGCACATGGCCGAATTTGATACAATGAATACTAGCACCTCTCCTAGATGCAAAGATACAATGAATATGTTTCTCCTTGAAATCGGCCTGCTACTGCAAGATGATTCACTACTGCTCAAGTGCGAACTTCTGCTTGGAATGCGAATTATGCTTGGTGAACTTGATATTCAAATGATCAAACATGACCTTGTATTTATACAAAATGAGGTGTCTCCTCAAGTAGGTCGGCCACCTTACATAAATAAAGAATTTACAAAATAGCAAGATATGTCGGCCCAAAGATAATAATAAATGAACATTAATTAAATGCATAAAGTCGGCCTCCTCTTCAAGAAGCATATAAAATTGAATAGCCATAAGGCTACAGTCAATTTTTGTTGTCTTCTTGGAAATCGTGCACCTGGAAGTAGACTCTTGCGGCTGCATTATCATCAACACTCCCTCTTAACTAGGGAGGAATACTTCTAGTTGTACAAGACATATCACCTCATCGTGATAAAGAAGCTTATCACCTCATTGTGAAACCATATAAGATATCACCTCATCGAGATATCGGATATCACCTCATCGTGATATTAACCATCATAGCTACCTCCATAGATGGTATGTACAAGTGCTCATCACTCAATGTGATGTTGTCACCTCACCGTGACTTTCACCATGGCTCTCCCAGAGGGTGAAACATAAGTACAAGAAAAATCATCACGGACTCCCTCACGTGATGCTGTCATGGAGTCACACACATGACATCCACCATGGCTCTCCCAGAGGGTGGAAACAAGGGATTTCACCTCGAACTTCTCCTGAGAGAAGAACTCATTATCAAGGGATTTCACCTCGAACTTCTCTCACAGAGAATAACTCATTTAAGAGGATTACTAATATTGAGACTCCTTCTCAGTCAAGGCTGCATTCTCCACCATACCAAGCTTTTCTCGAAAGTACACAAACTTTATCCTGGAGAGGGGCTTGGCAAGAATGTCTGTCGTCTGCTCATCAATGCTGATATACCTCAACTGTATAGCTTTCCTCAATACCAGTTCTCTGATATAATGGTACTTGATCTCAACATGCTTTGTTTTGTCATGAAACACAGGATTGACAGAAGGCTTCACACAGCTCTAGTTATCACAATGAATGATAGTAGGCTCCATTGATTGTCCAAACAATCCTGCTAGGAGCTTACGAAGCCACACTGCTTCACGAGCTGCCAAACAAGCTGCAATATACTTTGCCTCAGCTATACTCAATGCTACTGAAGACTGCTTCCTGCTGCACCAAGATATCATGGCGGATCCCAAATTGAAGCAACATCAATCAGCAACACAATCATCTTCTTTAGGTTCAGTAGGCTCCCTCTGAATCTTCAAGCACTTGCATCAACCTTCTGACCTCATTGTCCAAAATTTGCCTGCAATGCTTGCCTTAGAGAAATGGTTACCAGCGCACACCTCTGTAGGGATTCAGGGTTGTCCTCTTTGACCTCATCCCAGATCACTCTAATCGGAATAGGTTTGCGGAGCTACCAATGTTAAATCCAAGTTGACCTGACTTGAGCAATCCAGAACCCAACTCCTGAAGAGGTACTTCAATAATTTAGCATTTGGCCTTGCAACAATGCAACCCTTACTTATTCTCAACGAGTCATAGAACTCCCTCTTAAGGTTAATTCTTCCTCTTCGAAAAGATGTCTTCAGCCATTCACTTAGTCTCATAGCTACAAGTAGAGTCTCCATTCTTCAACCTATAGGATGCATCAAGCTCTTCTTGAAAGCAATCTCTTACGCTTCTTGATTTATCCTGAAAGCATTAAGAAGAGATTACTATAGTTCATGGAACTCAACTATCTCAAATAGAAGTACTATTGCTAGGAGCATACATGATTGACTATCTCAATGTTATAGCATGAATTAATAACTACATAACAATTCATGAATATTATTCAACCATGCAATACTTATCTCATAGAATTCAAAATCTCCTGAGTAATAGATAATTAATTCATCATGTCTTTCTTCCAATTTCTCGGAAGAGCTAATCTCAGCATAACAAAAGACAATCTTCACAAATTAGCATGATACAACTTGCAATGAATAATTCTTAATTCTAAAGAATTTTATCCCAATGATCACTATTTACTGGTCACACATAATCCAAGTAAATAATGTCAGATTTGCACAACTCAGCAAATTGAATTTTAGCCTAGAAGGGTAATTACAATCAAAAAAAAGAATACTTATCTCTTAAATATTCTGAAGGGTGGACACAGCACAATACGCTGCTCTTGCACTCAAATCAGTACACAAAGTTCACGGCTTAAACATAGGCCCATGACTAGAGAAGAAATTCACTAGAATCATTTTGGGGAGAGATCTCAATCACATCCGCAAATGAAGCATGTTGATTAGGCCTGGTAGGGCAATCCTTCGCATAGTGACCAAACTTGTCACATCTAAAGCATTGAACTCGAGAGAGGTCCCACTTCTTCTTGAATGCAGGAGCACCATCTGACCCTTTATCTCTATTCCTCTTGAAGTATCTTTTCTTTCCTCCTTTTCCTTCCTTCTTCGAGGATTGAGCGGAAAGAACATGAATATCTTCATTTGTAGGGCTTCGACCAATACCTCTCGCAACCAACCTCGACTCCTCTTGAATACAATCTGCCCTCAATCAATCAAACTTGGGAAGTTTCGATCTCGCACTAATTCCTTGAATGTAAGACTCCCAAGATGAAGGAAGACCATTAAGAGCCAACATTGTCAAATCCTTGTCATCAACAATATGACCAATGGTAGAGAGTTGATCTCTCAATTCGGAAATCTTCATGAAGTAGGTGATGACAAATTCTCCTTCCGCCATCTTAACATGATGAAGTTGTTGCTTCAGTGCAAGTGTCCGGCTAGTGTTGTTGATTTCGTACATCTCTTCCAATGTTTTGAACATGTCCCTTGCCGTCTTCAGCTTGGAGACAATCGAAACAATATGATCTTTAACGAAATCAACCAACATCTTCTTTGCCTTGGTGTCTTTCTTCCTCCACTACAACTTCCCTTCTTCCTCCTCTGGTTCGGGAACCTTGGTCGCCACAAACTCAGCCAAATCATTCTCTTCCAAGGTGAGCATGATTCTGAACCTCCATGATGTATAGTTGGATGCTCCCTCGAGTCTATCCTCAATTTTCAGACCATTTACCATCTTGACTAAAATAGAGATAGACAGAAAAAAAAAAAGATTAGGGAGTAATGCTGCAAAACAAATCTGATCACGATCTTCTTCAAACCCGCTCTGATACCATGTTAGTGTTTTAAAGATCAGATAATACAACTGAAAGCACTCAAAAAATGCAACACATAAGACAATAAACACAACAAGATACCCTAGGAAAACCCTCCTCTTGAGGGAGAAAAATCCAGCAAATATGTCTCTTATATAATGAAGGAATAAGAGCAGAAATCTGCTTATAACTCAGGCCCAGCACATGGCCAAATTTGATACAATGAATACTAGCACCTCTCCTAGATGCAAAGATACAATGAATATGTTTCTCCTTGAAATCGGCCTGCTGCTGCAAGATGATTCGTTGCTGCTCAAGTGTGAACTTCTGCTTGGAATGCGAATTATGCTTGATGAACTTGATATTCAAATGATCAAACATGACCTTGTATTTATACAAAATGAGGTGTCTCCTCAAGTAAGTTGGCCACCTTACATAAATAAAGAATTTACAAAATAGCAAGATAGGTCGGCCCAAAGATAATAATAAATGAACATTAATTAAATGCATAAAGTCGGCCTCCTCTTCAAGCAGCATATAAAATTGAATAGCCATAAGACTACATTAAATTTTTGTTGTCTTCTTGGAAATCGTGTGTCTGGAAGTAGACTCTTGCGGCTGCATTATCATCAACACATACAACACCACTTCCGAGTGGGTTAATTTTATATCAAAAACTTTGGCCAAAGTAGTGTAAGTGCCACTGATTACACTTGTCGGTTCACTATGAGCCAGGTTTGCATAACTAGGCTGGGAATGTCATGCATGTAGGTTGTAGCCACTGTATGGTAGCTCTAGTTATGTAGGACACAACACCATGCTCAGGAAGGCTATTATTATGAGGGTTACTAGACCAATCTCTTGGTTGAAGGGAGGGCCATCTTACCAGTTAGGTAGATGTGCGGGGGACCGCAATAAGTCTGTGGTTGGCAGAAAATCGCTTCGATGATACTCTCCCTCATACAGTTGGCAGCCGAAATTTGAGGATGTCTGCCCAGGAAGGGCCATCTGGACCATTTGTACTTTGAGTTCTTGAAAGTTATGTATTCATGTATCTCTATCTTTATGGAAATTGTATTTGGAAAAATGTTATCATTACATGGGATTATGTAATATGAAATCATTACTTGGGATTATGTAATGTTTCTTTATTAATGCAATGGAAATTTGAAATGGGATTATTTTGAATGTGCATCTTGTTATTGAAATAGAAAGGAAAATTTTTATTGCTATGAGTTGGTAAACTTAAACTTTCACATGTGGGATAAAACTTAGGTGAAAACAATGGATAAAACATTGGGCTTGTTACACTCCCCCCCATTAATCTATTTGTATTTTGTATATCTACTCAGAATTGTGCTAGTTTGGGGTCCATCTTCTTAGGTTAACATCCATGTACCTTTTTTTCTTGGCTTTTCTTGCTTTTTCATTTCTGCTTCTTGTCTAGTACACCTTTATTACTAGTCCTTTGCTATTGTACCTGCTGTTTCCCTTTGATCTTTTTTAGTCATTTGTGGACATTAATATTATTTCTTTCTTTCTTTCTCTTGAATGCTTACAAGTGAATGATCTGAGAAGGGAACATGGGTTTGCACTCTTGCATATCTTGCCACCATGAAATCTATCAGGGTTTGCACTTCTGCATGTGGCCTAGGAACTACCAAATGAAGTGCATAAAATCCCCTAAAAGGTCCATCAAAATCACCCCTAAACATTGCTGCCAAAATGTTTCAGAATTGAGGTTGCCTAGTACTAAAGTAAAACACTATCCTTGTGCATTCACCCAGACCCTGGGTCATTATCTCCATGAAAAAGAAATTATAAACAAAACAAGCACTTGGTACTTACATTAGCTTTTCTTTCAGCACTTCTTCTCTTGCCCCTTCATTCTTGACCACCAGAGCTAGAGCTTCTTCCTCTAACTAAAACCTCAAGATATTGCACTCTGAATAAACTGAAACCCCCTTCCAACACAATGTTCATTGGGAAGAAGAGAACAATTTTCTATCCGATTGCAACATGTTTACAGTCTCTAACAAATCTCTCAATCTACATCTGTTCTCTACAACCATAGAGCTTCACAGGAGAAATGAACTGAATTGGGAAAAGTTGCCATTGTGTTTTCTCCTTAGCTCCCACTAACTACATGTTATATCTCCCATCACCTTTTTCTTTTTAAATTTATATTTTAATCAATACATAAACTAGCTTAAGTCTTTTGTGTCTATATAGGGTGGTTTTAATCAACAAAAAACAACTAGAAGCCCCAATGACATCACAGGGTACACTGAGGCATCTCTCTGCCATCATAAGTATGAACAAAAATCCTATGCACCTATAGCAAAATTCAACAAAAAAAATCAAAAACAAAATAGGTGATGACCCACCAAGTCTCGTCCAAATCTTAATTCATCCATTTTCATACTGTCTAAATAGAAAAGAGAGGAAAGAGGAGCAATTTGCAGCTGAGCAAGCAGAAGTACAACAGATTGGAAAGAAATTAGAGAGGTAATTAAGAATAAAGATTATTATTACTTTCCCTTGTGTTTTTAATTTACTGATGTGTTTGCTACATTTCTTTAGCATTTATTTAAATTTTATTTTATCTTTAGTTTCAACAAGCTCCAAAATGAGTATCAGCAATAATGAGGCAATGTAAGCAGGGCCTAGAGAGTGGAAGTGAGGTGGGTAAAGAAGGACCTGAAAGCTAAATTGGTAGTGCCTCCCAATTTGGTTGCTCCTTGGCTGTGTTGAAAATATATGCAAAGAGGCCATTCATAAAAATCCCAACCTATACTTCAATTAGTGATCATGCTTGACATAATCAAGCAAAAAAGTTCAACAAGGCACAGCAAGATGCATTATGAGCAACTTCAGCTAGAATGGGAACAAATTAGAGAGGTAATTAAGAATAAAGATTATTATGCGTACCTAGAGGTTTTAATTAACAATGGAAAGCTACAAATCCCAATGGCATCCTAGGGGACGCAAAGGCATCTCTCGGCAATCATAAGTATGCATAGGCATCCTAGACACCTGTACACGTAAAAATAAACAAAAAAGAAAAAAATGGTGGGGACCCACCAAGGTCCCTCCAAATGTTAACTCATTCGTTTTCATATCATCCAAGCAGAAAAGAGAGGAAAAGGAAGAGGACAAAAAAGGGAGCAATTTGCAACCGGGCAAGCAAAAGTACAACACACTAGATTGGTAATTGACATTATTGTTTTGTTCCCTCTTGATTTTTTGCCTTTATTTAAGTTTTTGCATTTGTTTAGTTTTATTTTTATTCTTTTGTTTCAATGAGCTACAAATGAGCACCAGCAATGATGAAGCAATGCAAGTGGAGGATTATTCATAAGCAACCCAACCCATACTTCAGTTGGTAACCATTCATGACACAGTCAAGCCAAAAAGTTCAAGGGGTCACAGCACTATAGATGCAAAATCTGCAACTTCAACTAGAATTAACAATAGGTAACTAGAAACTCTGGTGACACAAAAACTTAAATCTGGACAATCAGAGCAAGCTTGGAGATTTTATTTTAAAACTAATGAACCATAGAAACTAGAAACAATACTCTAAACAAGTATAAACACATTTTGGTAAATCCTACAGATGCCTTTAACCTAAAGAATGTTAGAAGTCACATATATATATATAAACAAAATAACTAAAATAAAGGGTTCACATCCCAAAAAAAGGCAGAGCAATAACTTGGAGCCTACTACAAAGGGTACAATCAAGCAGGAAAGAACACAAAAAAAAGAATGGACAGAACAAGCAATTTAAAGATCTTAATATCTTCGCAGAGGAAAGCATAAAAGATTGGGAAATTCTGCAGAGTCCGAAGGCCTTCTCAAGATCAGATGGTCCAAACCTCTGGAAACTTTTGGAGGAGGTGGAGAAAATAGGCAATGAAGACGGAAAGACTTTGGAGAAAAGCAAAATTATTCATTGAGGCTCATTCTTGAATATTGATTTTAGAGTATCAAACAAAATCAAAAACATTCATATTGAGAATAATCTCATTAATCCTGTCGTTGAGAAGTTAGAGCAGAAAGCAGTGATGGCCAAGTTCATAGGTATTTGGCCATCAATGGACCAGATTAAAAACTGGATGAGGAAGATATGGTTTAATTGCTCACAGCCGAACATTACATTTTAGCCAAAAGGTTTTTCACATATTACTTTCCAATTGGAAGGAGATAGGGAAAGAATCATGCACGGTGGGCCCTAGATCATGGGGAATGCAAGTCTTTTCATGTGAAAATGGACAGCAAGCTTTGATCCTTTGTCAAGCCCTAACACATGTTTTTGTATGGATAAGACTCTACAAACTCCCTCGTAGGGTCTGGAATGAAGAAATCATAAAGTAAATTGGAGAGGAGCTCGAGACCTTTGTCTCTTGCTCCCTTACAACTATTGATGGGTGAATCAGTATATCATTAAACTTTAACTTTGATCAATAAACATTAAAACATCAGAATCAGTAATGAAAGTAATCACACAGGATAACACTAGATGTATGTGGACACCCTAGAGGGAAAAACCACTGTGAGAAAAGTTGCTTGGATCTACTGCCCAAATCCGGCCTCACAAGAAAATTCAGATACTGCAAATGCTTTTGCAGGCACCAACCCACTAGAGATACCAATCCCCAAAGCAATTTTATAGCCACCAACCTAAAGGAGACACCAATCCCCCAAAACTGAGCACCAACTCAAAGAACAAGAAGCACCAACCTCACATGAAACAAGAGGCACAAACCTCAGGATACAATAAAAATGATTACAATGACACTTATAGACAAATCTCTATCAAAATGCTTACATATATGTTCAATCTTTTGGACTGCTATGAGTACACACTCTACTCTCCTTCACTCACACTGATTCTATTCTGAAAGATAAAGACGTGAATAGTTTGGACAAATTACACATTTGTGTAGAGTCTCAATTTTGTATTGTTCTTCACACTTCTATACATCACACACTCAAAATCCCGAAACAAATTGCTTAAATACCGATCCGGGGTGAAAGATAACATTGCTATGTAGGCCTGGACCAAAAATCCGAACTGTTGGTGATGAGCAAGTCAGCCTGTGAAAAATAATTCATATCGCTGCCATGTCAGTCTGAGAAAATCAATTTCAAAACCAGTAACTAGTCATTAAGCACATTTGAATCTAAGTCGTAGATCATCCTTCTTCACAAGCAAAACAAACGATGTATATTCAAATCAGGATACGCCAATCCTTGGAATATCCCTCAACCAATAGGACTACAAATACCGCTTTGAAAAGTCTTGGACGCATGTCACCGCTGCGGATTTTCACACAACCTTCTCTCTCCTCTCTGCGGACACACGATAACCATCATCTAGCGTTGAAAAGTCATTGGCACTGCCCACAACACCACAAACTCAACATGGTTTGGACAAGCTTTAAAATGCGCTCTTGCAATATTGTGACACTTGTCAGCATTTTGCAACATCGCAAACTTGACATAATTCGAACATGCTCAAATTGTGTTCATACGCTATCACAACATCTATTCAACTCTCCTACACTGGACACACATCAACGTACTGCACCACCACAAACACGACATGGTCTAGGCCAGCTCAAAATATGCTTATGTGCAACCGCAACATCTGTCCAACCCTCGTTTCTCTGCACTCCCAAAAGTATTAACATTAGACTTAGGCAAATTATTTTGAACCGGATTAGATGGTGAGTGGGCTAGTAACCAATGTTGTTGAAGGGGCTTAAGTCATAACTTAAGCGACCGAGAACAACCGATAACCAGTCAACAATGAATTAGAACATAAAGAGTATGATAGGAAAACACTTAGGGTTTAAGGGAATTAGGGCTAAACCCTATCAAGTGCACAAACCTTGGCAGAAACAATCCAGTCCAGAGCAACAAAACACATCCTGACAACAATGACAATTTTTACAACAATTCAGACAATATTAACAACATTGCAACCAACTCCATCATAGAGGCTTTGACACATTACCAACAGACTTCCAATGCAGAGTCTTTGACATCAATGACAACAATGCAACACCTCACCCATCCCATCAAACACTCTATGAGATTGTGATCATTGGTATGCACTTGCATTCAAGAATCAAACTATGAATGCCTCCCTTTTAGATGTTTCATGTGTCAACAAATATGTCACAAAGCCAAGTTCTATGATAAGGATAAGAAAGGAGAAGCCCAATGGAAGGTAAAAGAGATCTCTAATCCCAAAAAAGTTGCTCCAAAAAAGGAAGGTTGTGTCAAGTGGAGAGTCAAGAAGGATAACCAGGAAAGGTGATTTGGGAGGACCATGATGCAGGGTATTTTGCACCAATTGTGGAGCTTAAGAATAAGAATTAGTTGGTGGAAAGCAGAGGGAAGAAGTAATAACTTTGGGTCAAAAGGCAACTTCATTATTGGAGATGAATTAGGAATGAAGAGAAGGTAAAAGTAATGTCAAGATTAGAAGCTATGGCTGGTATAGAAAATATCAATGTCACTTGCAGAAGTACAAGAAATTGTACTCAGGCTAGTAACAAAGCTGATTTGGAGGCAGTAGGAATAAAGAGAGACAAACGACTACAAGAAAGGCTAGAGAAGAGGCTAAGATGGACATTTCCAATGGAACCCCAAAATATTTGAACACATGCTAGACCAATTGTGGGGAGGACCCCACATTGGACAACAATGAAACTCATTATCTAGAATGTCAAGGGCTTGAATGCCCCTAACAAACATTGCTTGGTAAAGTGGTTGGTGGAGGAACATACTCCAAATATATTGATGTTATAGGAGACCAAGTCAAAAAAGGAAGAAATGGAAGGAATAATGAAAAATCTCTTAAGGTAAAAGTGTCAGGGTTGTTGTCTTGGCAAGCCAGTTTTATGGGACAATAGAATTATTAGGGGGAGTTGATGGCCTCAAAAAAAAAAATCAAATTCTACGAAGAATATCAAAGTAATGATTTCCAATGTCTATGGCCCCAATCTGAAATGTGACAAAGCTCGTTTTGTGGAAAGATTTGAGCATCCATCGTGGGCATCATTAGGAGGAAAATTCGATTGTGGGAGGCGATTTTAAATTTTAACGCGATCTTGTGTACGAAGGAAAAAAGAGATGGGAATCTGCATTTTGGTTCAAGCTCTTAGGAATTAGCTTCCTTTTGTATCAATGAGGCTTTGATGGACATCAAACCTTCCTTTGGATGGTTTACTTGGAATAATAAGAGAGTTAAGAATGATAAAATTAAGATTAGGTTGGATAGATTTCTAGTGGATTCTAACAAGGGCCTAGATTAGGTCACCTTTACAACTAAGGTGTTGCCTTTTGTTGGTTCTACCACCTACCCATTTCTTTGGTTCGAACACCCAACCTTTGAGGAAAATCTTAAAGAATGGTGGAAGGTGGCCATAAAGCGGTGCAAGCAATTCATTCTGCAAAAAAAGTTATGCCATCTTAAGAATGAGGCTCATAGATGGAATAAGGAAGAGTTGGGGTATATATTTGAGAAGCAACATAAAGTAGAGGAAAACATAAAAAAGGTGGAGTCACAAATTGTACATTTCAAATTCCAAAGACTTGGAAGAGGAAAATAACTTGATGAAGCTTCATAATTGCCTATTAAGGATGGAGAAAATCTATTGGACGCAAAAATTCAAAGTTAAATGGCTCAAGGAGGGAGATCAAAACACCAAATTCTTTCAACATAATAAGATTGATCGAATCATCACGCCAAATGGAAGAATGCTCAAGGATATGAAAGCAATTTGATTTGAAGAACTATCATTCTTCAAGGAGTAGTCGATATGTTCCTTGTACAGAATACATAAGCAAAAGACATTCTTTTGGCCAATATCCCAAACATATCTCAAGAGAACAAAATGAGGCCTTGGTGAGGCCCTTGTTTGAGGAGGTTAGGAAAGCAACCTTTTCGCTAGGGGCCAAGAGAGCCTCAAGTCCTAACAATTTCCAAGCCGATTTTTTCAAAAGGTTTTGGCACATTATTGGCCTAGATGTTTGGTTAGCAATATAGGAGTGCAAGAAAAGAAAAATTGTTCCTAATGCTTGGAAATATTACCTATTTAGCCCTCATCCTTAAGTCTAAAAACCCTCAGTACTTTAATGCCTTTCGACCTATAGCCTTGTGCAACACCATATATAAGATCATCACTAAAGTAATGGAAAGATTCAAATAGTGTATTAACTACATTATTTCAAATGAGCAAAGCAGTTTCCTGGCAGACAAACAAATTTTGGATGGAATTATAGTGGCTCATGAGTTGATTCACTCTACTTTACAAAAAAGGAAGGATGGAATGATGCTAAAATTGGATATGAATAAGACATATGACAAAGTCTTGTGAGAACTCAGCTTGGATGAAGGATAAAGCCTCTTAGTAGAGAAGTTGAACTAGCAGGATTAGTTCCTTTTTATGAAGGTAGCATTGGGACTAGGGCTAGCAATTAAATGATAGAGAGCAATGGCTTAAAGAAATGGATACAATTCCCACAGGTTTTCCTAACATGGGACATTGCATTTTAAGAAAATTTCAAAGCTACGTAGGTCTTGTCCCATTCCTCTAACCCCACAAGAGGATCAGCTAATTTGGGATGGTTGCCCCTCTAGGAAGGTCTATGTTTGAGCTTCTTATGCCTCCTTGATGCACCCCAAGGCTCAGCCCTCCTTTTGAACTAACAAATTTTAGGTGAGCCTCAATCTACCAAGGTCGATGCCTTCCTATGGTTAGTGACAAATGGACGGGCCCTAACATGGGGCAAATTTCTTATCTAGGGCCTCCATCCATATTGTGTCAACGAGATGAAGAATCCAACAAGCACTTGTTTATCTCCTATCCCTGTATGGAGAAGTTGTAGCTATGACCCAATGAACATTGGAATATCCCTTGGATATCACCCAGAAGTGTTTGAGAGCAGTGCTCCCCGAGGAGGTGTCCCCTACCTTGGTACCCCTGTCCCCATACCCTAAACATTTCGAGGACTTGAGGATGCCTTGGAAACACCCCACTCCCGTCCCCCGATCAATGCAAAAAAAGGGCATCCCCAAAACATCCCAAAAAAGGCAGGGGATGGCTAGCCCAACAACATTTCACTTTAATTTTTGTAAAAGAACACATTTTTAAATTAAAAAAAGGGATGGGCGGGCCCACAAGGACCCCTCCTTCCCCTCCCCTCCACCCCTTTAAACAAAACCTAAACCTATATCACTTCTCAAAACAACAACAAAAAAAACATTCTCATTTTGACATTTGCAAACATGAGTTAAGAGCAGCAGGAGAAGAGCAGCAAATGAAAGAGGAGAGAACAATAGTTGAAAGAGGAGACTAGGGCATCAAATCTAGTCCATTAGAGGTAAGTTCTCCATTTTACATTTGTTTTTTCAAAAAAAAAATCCATTTTTTCAAGTTTTTATCATTTTTTTTATCACATAGGAAAGGCATTGTGAGTTTATTTTTTCTTTTATTTGAATTTGCAGCTCTCTTTTCAATTCTTAAAAAAAAAATCATGAGCAGCAGTGAGAGTACTAGTAATGATAGTGAGGAGGTTGAGGTTCAAATGCATGAAAGAAGTAGACCTATAAGTAAAATTCATAGAAGTATGGCAGCCATTGGAGGTTCTTCATGGAGTGGGAGTGTAGCAGGGCCAACAACTTCAAACCCATTTGAATGTCCTTCTGAAGTCCTCAAAACCTATGCAAAAGGCCCATTTAACTTGAAGCCATATATTTTCTATGTTTTTGTCATTTTATAGTTGAAACTTGGAGCCTTTGGGCATTTTGTTATAATTGTTATATAATATGTATGCACATTCATAATGAAAGCATTTGAATTTCTCTAATTTGTTTGTCAATTCTCATGTGAAATCTCAATTCAAGTCTAATGTTATGTATTAATCTTCTACAATGTCTATGATTAATGTTTTATCAATGTTATGATATGAATAATTGTAATTTCTCTATATTTTTTAAAATTTCCCTTTAATAGTCATCTCCTGTCGTCCCCTAAAAAATGGCCCAAAAGTACCCCCTACCTGAAACACGTCACGTCGTCCCCATCCCTGAAACTTGGGGGAGCATAGTTTGAGAGTTATTGGAAGGTTGGAAATTGAGCATGCAAAGCCCAAGGTTGAAAATGATTTGGAATTGGTTGCCCCCATTAATCATTTGGAAAATTGGAATGTTTGGCTAGAAAAAAATCAGACAATATTCGAGGAGAAAGATAACACAATTAAAAGCATGTGGGACCGTGTGGTTGACACACTAGTCAAACTGGGGGCATGCAAGGCTAGTAACTTAAAGGACCTTCACCCAAGCGGGGAAGGATGGGCCAACAAGTGGACAAAATTATGCTGGCTATTCAAATCTCCAAAAAAGTTGACCAAGGTGGCTCAAGTTGAATTTTAATGAAGTAGCCAATGGCAATCTAGGGCCTGCTGGTGAAGTTTGTGTATTCAAAGACTCTTTGGGGCAGCCAATCAAAATTGAAGTAATGTTCTTCGAACAAGAATCCAATAATATGGCAGAAGCAAGAGCCCTACTAGGGTTGACAATTGCCCTCGATGGATTGGAAAAAGTTATGGGTGAAGGGAATTCAAAGCTAATTAACAACTTCATGAAAGGAAGTGAATGTAAACCATGGACATTGGAATCTTTGATTTCCTATAGCAGGATCTAACTTTCAGATTTGAGTGCATTCAATTCAGCCATATCAAAAGAGAAGGAAACTCAGTAGTGGATTGGGCTGTGAACAAGGGGATTTCTCGATGAGAAAATGAAGGATTGATTGAAAAAAGCTAGTTAAGATAATTTTCCGATTAAGTCTTGGCTCTACTAGGGAGGGACCTCCAAATCTACAACACCTAATAAGGGGGCTATGAGGAATAATAAGAATGATAAATCAAGTATCAAAAGGATATTGGTAAGGGCCAAGTGATGTAGTAGTATTATGTTTTGGATGTCAATGAAGATCACTTCAAGATTAATTTGAGTGGAGGTTGTACCCGTGGCATGTGTTAAGTATTGATGATGGTGCACATCCAGCCTCCATAAATATGGTGGAAGGGATCATTAACAGACAAGCAACTGAGTTAGTGGCACCCTGTGACTCTCTGCCAATGGCGTTGGGTTCAAGAATGGGGTCAAATTTGTGGGGGGGTGGCGGGGGGGGGGCAAGCAGTAAGAGACCTCATGAGGAGGTAGAATTAGAAGCAAAAGCCATATTAGGTGTAAGCAATTTGGAAGCTACAAAGGTGGCAAACGATTCGCCAACTATATCTCCAACAAACTCTCCAATTCCAAGCTCCACATCTGGAAGTTGTGACTCTGGGGTTTAGTGAAGGAAATTGATAGTGATGATAGTGTGGCAACCAGAGATGCAATGATACAAATTATAATTGGCCCTAGACAATTGGTGGGGATAAGGAATGTTTTGACATCGCTCAATCGCTTTCCTATGTGATCATGTTCTCACTAGTGGCTGACACCTACCTCCTACATGAGGACTATGATCATCTAGAAGACTAGGCATCCATGCAAACTAACGATGTTGTGTATCACCTTCATATTATCAAGCAGAATTAGGGGAGGCTCTTCAAATGTATGGAAAAGATTGGTAAGGTTCCGCATATCAAAATTTGGAAGATGAGCTAAAGGTAGAGATCTGTTGTGGAGAGGACTCAGCTATGCCCAACCAACCTACACCAACTGCTAATTGATATGTGTCAGGTCTACTAGCCTATAGGTTAATTATGTATAGTTCAATTGTGATTAAATATAGACGAGCAGTTAGCCCTGTGTAACCATAACAAGGGTTGATATTCCCTGCATTTTGATGTTAATGACATCAGATAGTGAATATGAATGGCCAGTTTTTGCTTGATAAGGAAGGATGGCAGTTTAATCTGTACAATTGAGATGGATCTAGAGAACTACATGTTACTAGAATCAGAGACTCTTTTTTTGTGGCTCCTAAGTGCCCAATCCAGGTTTTATTAGCAAAAAAAATAAAATACATAAGCATTATATATATATCAAAATCCAGGCATAAAAAATTAAATGTCAGAAACTTATCCCTCTGCCTCTGTCATCCCCTCACCTGAAACTTAATGGAACATTGAAAGAAACAAGCTTTTTGAAAGGATTAAATCTTGTAAAGAATTGTGGTTTTAGGCTGAGACCCTATGATGACTAAGCTTTGCCCAAATACAACAGCCATACTTCCCTTGGAAGTCCCCTAGAGCTGAATTGCTGCTCATGCCTTATTACAAGATTTTCTTATCACCTTATCATTGTTCAAATTATTGTTTTTAATGATACTGAAATTTATTTGTGTGGTTTCCGTTAGTCTTGATTTCTTCTATCTTCTTGTTCAAATACTTCAGATAAGTTTAATAATCCTCAAATCAGTTCAAAAAGAATAACAAATTTGAGCATTAACATTCTAGGCTCTAATTGTTCAGTTCAGATTCCAGCTTTGATAGCAGCAAGTATAGTAGAAAATTGCTCCATCAGAAGGAGATTTTAGCATTCAAATTAAGGTATTCTGGCCAGATTTCAGTATTTCAGATTTTAGCAGCAGAATTTTCTATAACAACAGATCTATGTTAGTAACATAAACAGAAACAGTCTTGCAAACTACATTTTCTGAATAACAATGAATCCATAATTTCGACATACTTCCTTGTAAGGCATGCCATCACTTTTGAGAAAAAAGATTCAGCACAGCTAAGTTATTGAAAAGATAAGTACATGTGAGGCAGAGAAACATATTTACATTGAGGATAGAGTTTGTACGATCAAGTGCAGCAATGGGATTAGAAAAGAAGCAAATTCCTCGGAATAATAAAAGAAATAGAAATTGACATTTTAATGTCCAACTATAGAAAAACACAAACAAATCTTAGAGGCACAATCTACATATATTATAACAAATATATTAATAGCCACTACTTCGCACACAGGGCAATAATTCTTCATACCTGTCTTGATCCCATATTCTTAACTCAAGAACACGTATAAAGGTCTAAACTCTAGAGTTTCTACTTTGGAAGTTTATCCTGTGTGTTCCTTCCTTTTGTTTCTAACTCAATCATACAATCTCTTGCATATGCAACTCACAAAAGAATACACAAAACAGTTAAGAGTCATACATACTCCTTAGTGGCAAGCTCCCATGCCCATATAATAGCCTCCTGTTTGAAGTAGTCTCCAAAACTGAAGTTGCCAAGCATTTCAAAAAATGTTTGATGTCTGGCAGTTCGGCCCACATTCTCCACATCATTAGTTCGAATACATTTTTGAGCAGTGGTAGCACGAGGTACTTGCCTAGGTGCCTATAACAAAAAAATTATACAGCATTAGATGCAGTATATAATAACAATAGGTTTAGGTGCACTTTAAAATAGGAAAATATTTACTTTCACAGCCCTAAAAGGCTGAAACGGAATGAGCTTGTACCATCCCATCATAATTAAAGATAAGTTCCTCAAATTTGGACCTTTTTTTTGGACAAAATGAAAATTATATAAATGCATGTTGGAAGTTTTGGCTATAAAAGGGCCAATGCAATTGGAAAAAAAAGTTAAAATGTGTCATTGATATTCAACAAAACAAAAGAATGTGAGCAAATGGAAAGCTATAGAAATTTATTTCTTTTTTAAAAAGCTGGAAATGTATTGCATCCAAATTGATTCTATGCCGTTGCACTAGTTGCATTAGAAACACAGAAATGAGTAAAACATTCCACCATATTTCTATACATAGAGAGAGGGGGGCGTGCTGGCAAGGAGGATTAGGAGGGAGAGGAAGGGAGGAGAGGAAGGGAGGAGGGAAAGGGAGATGAAATGTGAAGTACGGTTGTTAAAATATACCCAAAATATATGGAAACAAAAGGATAAAGATGAGTATCTTTTCTTCTAATTTCACCCTCTCATTCCCATGGCAAATAGCAAATAATATATAGCAAAAGAAGCTCCATTCTAGGATACATCTATTCCAAATCCATCAGAGGTTCTGAGTCATTTAGAATCCCAACAGCCAGATATAAAACAAGAAAAATGCTTCCATAGTAAGACTTCCATATATTTGCAACAAATTAAATGCCATATCTTATCCCGGTTAATGGAGTTGTTAAGAATATGACTAATAGGTCCTCACTTAGATTTATAATACCTACTCCAGAACACTGGAAATTTATTTTGACAAAGAAACCAAGGGTAACCCAGCTAATAGCAAAAGCTAGCAGAGTTATGAGAGATTGGTATGGTAATTCCATTAACGGTTTATCATTTCATTTCCCCCATGGCAACACCTTACATCACATTTATTCATTGTCTCCTCTCCTTCGCAAATCCATAACTCTGCACCTCACCTTTTTTGGGCCAAGTGTCCACTGTGCATGGTTGTGGATGGAGCTTAGTATCATGACCCTTATACACTTATATTGCTCTATCTGTTATCCGAGTTGATCCCATGCCTTCCATTTGGTTGTTTTATTGTCACTATTTGTCATTTGTTATTGATTTTTGTAGATATTGACAATGTTTTACCCTCACTCTCTCTTCCTTTTATTTCGTTTTAACTTTTATTGCTTTCTAGTGAGGTGGGTGGGACCAGGATGGTAGGTGCGAGAGGAAGCAAAGAATAGGTGAATGTGATAATAGGGTTATTAAAATATATCTAATATAGAAGCAACCAAAAAGTAAAAGATAACTCTATTTTCTTCTAATTTCACCCTTTCTTTCCCATGGCAAATAGTAACCAATATCTAGTGATAAGAGCTGCATTCTAATTTCTGGAATATATCTGGTCCTGGACGGAGAGAGGGTCTAAGTCATTTAGGATCACAACAGCAAGGTATAAAACAACAAAAACAATTCTTACACAGTAAAACTTCCAAAACTTCGATATTTTGCAATAGTTTCAATACCATATTTTATCCACTGTTAAATGGGTTGTTAAGAATAAGACAGATAGGTATTCATTTAGATGTATGCTACCTACTCCTGAAGATTGGAAAGTAATTTTTACAGGGCATCCAAGGGTAGTCCCATGGGGCTGGTGTTTTTGTTAGAGATTGGCATGGTAATTTCATAGAAGGCCTCTCTCTTCACAACCCTCATGGCATCAACTTTACATCTTTTTATGGCCTAATGTTCTGCACCTCACCTTTTTCTGGCCTAATGTTCTGTTAAGGTGAGGTTGGTATCATGGTTCCTATGCATTTATATTGCTTTACATACTATCTGAGTCAATCCTATGCCTTATACTTAATCATATTCTTATCGTTATTTGTCCTTTTATTGACTTTTGTATCTATTGTCTTCTCAAGGATGTACCC
This sequence comes from Sequoiadendron giganteum, assembly GCA_007115665.2. Lineage (NCBI taxonomy): Eukaryota > Viridiplantae > Streptophyta > Pinopsida > Cupressales > Cupressaceae > Sequoiadendron > Sequoiadendron giganteum. The sequence continues at coordinate 610,831,041 of CM021104.1, forward strand.
ACGCCCAGAATTTGTTTTATTCCTTTCTACTTTAGCTTAGATGCCTCGTCATTGGTTGTTTGAGTCCCTTTTTAAGTCCTGATTAGTTGCTGTAACTTTCTGTACTTTTGCATCCAATTAACCTACTTAGGTCATTTGTGGACAATAAAATTTCTTTCTTTCTTTCCAGACATAAACAATGCACTGAGGCTATGATTGAAACACTATATCAATGTCTTACCTGCTCATATATCTATGCAATGCTGGCACATCATATTCAATAAAATCTTCCAAAGAGCAATTCGAGTGATGGAGAAAAATAGTCTCTGGAAACAGGATCTACTATTGACAGGTTTGGGAAAATAACCATAGTTATCAAATTTCAAAATCAGAATCTGTAAAGGAGGGGGGAAATTACAGAAATTTAGATTTCTAGAAAAACTTCGAGTCTGATTCAACAAAAAAGTATTTTTATGTGTGTTTCTGTGTAAAAATCTTGTATAACATAAACATATGTGAATTTTAATTGTTGGACTAAGGAGAACAAGTTTCCTCAGGTGTGGATTTGTATAGGAAAAATATCATTTTTTTAAGATAGAAAAAGTAATTTGAAATCTCCAGATTGTATAAGACTGACTTGGTGTGTCTGAACAATCTGGATCCAAAAGGAATCCATGCAGGAATATATGCCAGATATTACAGGATTTGGTAACTATGTAATGTATTATTATCAAACTCCTTCCATTTTCACCGGTAATATTCCCAAATGCAATATTCTTAACCATCCACCATTCCTAAATCCCTTAAGTTTTGAAATCAGAATTTTTAGGACTTGAAACATAATTATATCATTCTATTATAGAGATTGTTATCGCAATAAATGAAATTTTATAATTCTGTAATAGAGATCATTATTTCAATCTGAAATAAAAAAGAACTACCATTACTCACCATGCATGTGAAATGCTAAATACCAGAATATGGGAGTTAGCTACCATGGACTTTACCAAAACTTTAGTTACAATTAAATAAGACACTTAAAGCAACAAATTGTTCCAATCACAAGCAATCAAATTAGTAGAAGACAGGTAATCCAGCTAAAAAGGGTAAAGCGGCCATAAGAGACAGAAGTAAACTGACAATGGTCATTTTTTCCACCCACTGAACCTATAAATCACAACAGACACCAACCAGTAACTCCTTTATAAGAAAAACAATAAAAACATCTAGCCACAAATCAGTAACTCTTGCAGCTAAACAGGTTTATTGACTTTTGCAGCACAATAAAGCATTTAAACAAGTAGCAACATGGAATTTAAAATCATTCACAAATCGTGGACTGGGTCTGTTAGAGTACATTTCCTATGTGTTCCCTCATCCCCATTCACAGTATAGATAAGATAACACAATTTTGGAAAACATTGCTATTGCAGTAGATCGGAATATAACAATTTATTGTCTAAAGTAGTGTTTCTCTGTTCAATAAAAGTTTAAACCACATTTCAGTAGTTTATAGATGTTGCATTCTCAAATTATAGAGATGTATATAAGAATAAACTGTAAAAATGTTATTCTGGGATCAACTGTGTAGTTGTATTGGGCTCTAATAAAATTATGCAGTTGATCCCAGAAGAACATTGCAATTCGATACACTGCAAACAAAATGCTCTTAAATATAAGCTGCATATGATTATAGAATTATACACATGCACATTAAATAGAAAAGTTAACTTGCAACTTAGTATTATAAGCAGTAGTTACCACGAATCTCTTTCACCATTCCATTTTAAAGATGAATGAGGTAAGATGCCTCATCTAGTCTGCGTTTGATATCAACTTGGATTTGAGCTCCAAATATTCCTTGAAGAAGATCCAGAGAAAAACTCTTCAAGGACCTCTAATCACCATTTATTTTTATCCTTACCATAGCTATGGTTCTACTTTGTTTTTATTTATTGTTATTACTATAGTTTGTGTTTTTATTTTTAGCACATATGGTCTCTGTACCTCAAAATCAAGCATTAAGTCCATTTTGACTATCATATGCTAAAAGCCTAAACCCATAACTCTAATATAATTATGGAACTTCTCTTATGATTTTGGCAAACTGTGACTGTTATGATCTATCACAAGTTTATTACTATTTTAGCTTCAAAACTAATGTGATTAATGGTATATGATATATCATATCTATAGGCAGATTTGAATCTGCTTCTGTTTCATTACTTTTCTACTAAAAACAACATTGAGATCTGGGTTTGACTACATGATTGATTATTTAAACATAATTCATCACTTTAATCAGATAAAAGCTTATTTGGAACAGCTTAAATCATGGTATTTTTCTTTAAAGTTGAGTCATAAAAAGCTATTCATAATAGTTTTGATTGCAAGAACTCTGTAAATTGGGGAACCCCACCTGACCAAGAAAAATAGGCTTAAACTGAAGCATGCCTGCAATTGTAAGCAGAACGGTAGGATCATCCGGCACAAGAGAGGAACCAGGCAGAATCTTATGACCACGTGATGCATAGAACTCAAGAAATCTATGTCGAATGGCATCCCCACTCACTGATTGATCCTTACACAATGCCTTTTCAGTGTGTTCTTCTATGTTAGTTTCTGTCAGTGCTGAGAGAAACAAATGACGGAATCAGTTGTGAACTAATGCCACATGAAAGTACACCACCAAAAGCTGCTTCGATGACTTATTTACAAAACAAGTATCCAAATTTTAACAAAAAGTCAGAAAACATAACCAGTGAACCTGAACTATTTCTGACTAACAGCTTGACTTTCTCTGGAGCTTTTAAATTAGCATTTCTGCTCTTTGCATAGTTTTGAGAAATTAAGAAGAAAAAGCTTCCTTGGCGTGAACCCACACTCATCTTGCTACCTGCAATCAGTTATGCAATATTTGAAGTTAGTGATCAAAATAAAATGGTGTAAATTGCCATATATGCTTTTGCATTTGTTAAATCGGTAATAAAATAAAAATGGCAATGCCTCACTATTGTACAAAGCAATAAAATAGAATCAAAATACAGGAAAGAGTAAAGCAGAATAAAATCCAAAAATACTGGCAAGGAAGTATCAACAATTTTGGATTTTCAAAAAATAGACTCTTCAAAAGATGATGTAAATTTCTTCTGTTTACTCTTCGATGTGATAAAACTAGTACTTGAAATAACGAACAAAAATAACAAAGCATACCAAATAGAGTAATAGAAAATATATTTTATTCACATGAAGTTTTTATAGTGTTGGTGTAATTAAATATTTTGTACCTTGTCCTAGGTCATAATTACACCTTAGTTAAGTTTACTTAGAGACCACATAAGAGTTGTTGAAAAATTTCCACCTTTGGTGGACTTATCTTCTTATTACTTTATCACTTCCACCTTTCATGGACATATCATGTGATTAGGTTTCCACCTTTTGTGGGTGATCCACTATTTGTGGTGATTATCACATTATCACTTTCCACTTTAGGTGGAGTGATAGATTTTCATAGTTGTCTCATGTCATAAGATTACGACACTTGTCATAATCTTATGCACTCCTATGTTCTCACCTTGACTATATAACCAAGGGGTCTCTCATTGTAAAATCATTGACATTGAATACAGTTTATTCTTGTCACATTATTTTTTCTCTTCTTTGTGCTTTCTATTTGGTCCATAGATCTTGGCATCCATAGCCAATTCTAACATATAGAAATACACAAGAGATGACTTGCCAAAGATCAAACTACTTTCCCTGACCCCGCAAAGTCTATATAAAGCACCTAACAATTGCCAAACAAACCACAACCATCAACAAACAACTACTACCTAAAGCTGACAAGTGAATAATACACAATCAAGTACAAAACATAACAAAGACATGTTATACTAACTACATGATACACCGCAAAACAAAAAGTCAGCTTTCAAAAGACAATTAAAACAAAACAATAAATCAAATAATATCAGGTAAAGTTTTCCAAATGCCTGATGATAATGTCAAGGAAGGACCTTCCTGTCAATACTTTCTGCCAGCAACCATGATAGCCTTATCATAACCTCAATGTTGCACAACCAATGAACATTCCATAAAAAAATATAGACACAGATCTATATTGATTGTTTCAACTGGAAGTAGAAAGGAAATTTGACTAAGGAAACTTTGATCATCAACAGATTGAAATAAACGCAAAGCATCAACAGAACCAACATAGGCCAAAGTACAGAGAATGCACTCACAGTGCCAAACAATTTAATGAACAATGGAGAAGGACCAAACAAACAAGTAGTCAGGTCAGAATGTGTACTAAACTCTGAAAAGGTTTCCTCAAGTTGATCACTAAACCCAAACAGTACTACTTTAGGCACTTCAAAAATATTCCAATCATGAAAATTCTTTGTGATTCTTCCAAAGGCCCGAGATGTGCCTTCACCCAATTCACCAACTTGTGGAAAGGATTCCCCTATTGTTGTGAAATTCATAGTCTAAAGAAAAGCTAATTGCAGAAGGCTATAGAGATGCAATAGAAAAACCACCTTTGGCTTCAGCAACAATATCACTAGACTGTTCAACAAGAGATGAATGAGCAAGCCATACAATAGCAAAAGCAAGGTGGAAATTACCAGATCGTGCAATAGAAGAGAGAAGAGTGAACAGCAAAGAGGGGGCTAAAAAATCCATTCATTGTAATTTGTAATTTGCTAGCTCAGGCTATATGGTCAAATAGTGAATGGTTTGCAATAGTTGTACAATAAAGAAATTGTGCTAGTCACTTCATATGCTAAGTCTAGATCAAGGCCAAATGTATAGAAAAATAGGAATGTTGTACAATGAAAGAAGAATTGTATTGTATGTAATAAGCATCCCCTATGAAGGTCGCACAATCAAATGTCATCAAATAAACCATACAACTGCACGAGACTAGGAATATTTAGTTGTTGCCTTCAATATATTACATTTAAGTCATAGTTAGCTTTTAGACTTATTTCTAATCACTGACTTCTCATAATTACTATGGTTTATATTCATATATTAAATGTTTATTTTTATATTAGTTTTATATACATTTTATTATATTATAATAATATCAAGTTGTTAATATCTAAGTTATCGGGTTCGGCTCTAGGAGGCTTGGGTTCAATCCGGGTTCGGAATTCGGGTCCGGTTCGCCCAAATTCGCCCAGGGTATGAAAAATCGACTGTGGGTTCGAACCGGGTTCAAAACCTAGACTGTGGATCCGACCAGGGTTCGAATTGTTCGAACCTGGGTAGAATTTTGTGCTCAGGCAGACGTAAAAGCGATTTTTTGCAAAAAATTTATATTTTTTTAGTCTTTGTTGACTTTTTAATATTTTTTTATTCCTTCTAACCCTAATATGTGTCTCTAAAACATGAAATAGGTAAAGTGATAGTCATTTACCAGTTTGTGAATGAAAAAAAAAGGATTTTTTGCCTCCATTGTTGAACTTTCTCTTTTGCTTGCACAAGCTTGAATAGACTTGAAGGTTGATTGTAGATTGTTCGAAGTTGGTTGTTGTGCTATTCCTAAGCACTTGCAAGTGCCTATTCATTGCCAAGAAGATCATAGAGCAAGATTTTTTCAAAAGAGGTAGGTTTTTTGAAGTTTTTTGATTATTTTTTTTACATTTTTTGTTAACAAATGGACTTCAACTCTTTTGTTTTGTTTTTTAGTTTTTGTTTTGTTTTACTTTTCATTCCTCTAAATGTCTATAACACATGTTCAATTTTTCATTTTTTTGAAATTAAATAAGTCTGTTAGTTTCAAATTCAATCAATCAATACCAAAATCTCAATATGTTGTGCCTTAGGTATTCCATATTACAATGGTAACTGGTAACTAGTACCTCCTCAGGCCCAATTCAATCTCGTTTCAAAACAAACCCAAACTCTCCCCTTTGGAAATATGTAGAAATGGTTCAGCAACTTTCAGGTGGTGAAGGATATATTTGGATTTGTAGTCATTGCCATGTTCAATATTCGAGCTCATACAGTCGAGTGAAAGGGCACTTGTGCGAGATCCCTAAAACAGGCATAAAAAATTGTCCAGGTGAAAACGAGGAAGGCATTCCAAAACATATAGTGTTGAAATATATTGTTGAGCAAGAAAAGGTAGACCAAAAAGCAGCGAGTGGTAAAACAAGCCATCCTTTGAAGAAAGGATCTCGATCCATGAAACCCCCTACACCGCCTTCTTATTTTCCACCTACAGAAAGCCATCCATTTATGGACATCCCTCAAGAGCAAACCACACTCTTCAAATAAAAGAATAAGATCTAAGGGACCGTTGGAAGCTTCATTTCAGAATGAGGCAAGAGAGATTGTTGATCAAGACATAGCAAGATGTATCTATGCCAATGGATTGGCATTCAATGTTGTTCGTTCACCATATTGGCAAAAAATGGTGAAATCTATTAATGAGGCTCCAAAGGGGTATAAGGGCCCAGGTTTTGAGAAGGTGTGTTGCACCTTATTGGAGAAAGAGGTGAAACATGTAGCAGACTCTTGGAAGCCCATAAGGGATTCATGGATCAAAACAGGGGTGACCATCGTTTCTGATGGATGGAAAGATGCAAAAAATCGCCCACTGATCAATGTTATTGTTGTGTCCCCTAAAGGGGCAATGTTTTTGAGAGCAGTGGATTGTGAAGGACAGGTGAAGGATGGTCCATTTATTGCTAACATCATTTGCCAAGCTATTGAAGAAGTGGGCCATCAAAATGTTGTGCAAGTTGTAACTGACAATGCCAAAAATTGTAGGGCTGTTGGGTTATTGGTTGAGGAGAAGTATCCACACATTTTTTGGACACCTTGTGCTGTTCACTCCCTTAATCTAATGCTACAAAAAATTGGATCCAAAATTGAATGGATCAAACAGGTGTATGCTGAGGGCGAAGACATCCAAATGTTTGTCATCAACCACCATATGACACAAGGAATATTTAGACAATTCTCAAAATTGGAGTTGTTGAAGGTAAGTTAATTCTCAATATTTTTGAATTTTTTGTTAATTTTAAATTTTGATTTTGTAAATTTAAATTATATTTTAGTTTTAATTTTGATTTTCAAATAGGTTGACGAGACTCGTTTTGCCTCCAACACAATTGTGTTGAGATGACTTATAAAGGTTCGTGAGGCACTCTTTGCCATGGTAATCAGCCCTAATAGGGCCATATGGAGGCAATCTAGCAGTGAAAGAGCAAATAGGGTCAAGCAAAGGATCCTCGATGATAGTTGGTGGGACCTTGTTGAGTATCTCATCAGTTTCACTGAGCCCATATTGAGCATGATCCGTTACACTGACATGGATAGACCTTGTTTGGGTGAAGTATATGATGGTATCGACTCAATGATTGAGAAGATGAAAACCATCATCAATGGAAAAGAGGAAGATCCCGAAGAAAAGTTCTTCAAAGAGCTACAAGAAATCATTGTTGATAGATGGAACAAAATGACCACTCCGTTGCATCTTCTCGCTTTTGCATTGAGTCCCAAATATTATAGTCTAGAGATACTTTATGCTTCATCAAGAGTTGCTCCATATATGGATGCTGAAGTGGCTCAAGGGTACAAGGCATCAATTCGTAGACTCTTCACTGATCGTGACCAATGTGATTGAGTGAGGGCTGAGTTCATGGCTTTTGCATGCTCTGGTAGTGTTGATCAGAATCTTGATGCTCTTCAAGACAAGGTTAGGGTGGATGCTCATAGTTGGCGGTACTTCCATGGGCAAGAATACAGGCACCTCCAACCTATTGCAATAAAAAATTTATCCCAAGTAAGTTTTATATTTTGTAATTTTAATTTATATTTATATTAAATTTTAATTAATAATTTTGTTTAGTTAAATTTTGTAACTCCTAACTATTTAATTTGGTCTTAATAGGTTGCTAGTTCATCTTCTTCTGAGAGGAATTGGAGCACATACTCTTTCATCCACTCAATAAAACGCAATAGGCTACATTCGAAAAAGGCAAAGGATTTGGTGTATGTGCATTCAAACTTGCGCCTCCTTACACACAAGCAAAGTTCCTACAAAGAAGGAGACACAAGGAGGTGGGATATTGACCCAGAGCAGCTTGACTTAGATGCTTTCACAAGTCACTTAGCTGCACTTGATATTGATGATGACTATGAGCCTGAAGCAGTTGCACTGCATGAGAGTGGTAGTGTCAGTGCTTGTGCGAGTGCCACTAATGCTATTTGTGGTTCTACACAAAATGTAGCATCTAATGATGCTGATGATGCTGCTTTTCATGATGACCCATATGATTCAGATTGATCAATGATCAATAATTATTAATAGCTGATTGTAAACACTTGACATTTTTATGATTGAACTTTGATGATTTGAGTATAAAGTGGTGGTGTATTTTTCATTTTTGCTATGTTATTTGACTATTAATATGGTGGTGTATTCTGAACTTTAATTATTGCTGCAAATATGTATATATTTCTGATTTTTATATGTTTTTGTATTACCGAACCCAAAACGAACCCAAATCCCAAACAAAAAAAATTCCCGAACCGGCGAACCGAGTTCTCGAACCTGAACCCGAACCAGTAACTTAGGTTAATATCTATTTGGTATTGTTGATATTTATATTTACATTTGATAATTATAATTATAATATTATCTTATGATAATTATAATTATAATAATATTAAATTGCTAATACTCTTCTTTCTATTTTAGATATTTAATTGTTATTCATTTTATTTATTCATTCATATTTCCACGTTAGGGTTTTTAGTGTCGTAATTTCGGGGGCATGACACTCCATTATTAAGACCTACAACTCTCTCGTGTAGCTCTCTTTGTAGTAGCAAGAATCATTGGCTACATCTAAATTTTTGGAACTTTGTACTTAGTTTTTAGGTTGACTTTGTATAAATTAAATTGTAATTGAAAATTTGTAACCTGTCAACATTTAGTTATTATTTATGCATTATGAAGTATGTTTTGTGCAATGCAATGTAACCAGCAATATGATTATAGACAACAAAAGTCTATATTCTACAATTCATGGGCTAAACTCTCAATTCTCTTTGCTCTCTATGTCTTTATACAATGGAAATTGTAATGAGCCATCTTACTTCCTGAAGCACAGCATTAAAACATTAAACCCCTAGGCGTTGACAGTATTAATAACTCTCCTTATAAAAGACAAATCGACAATGCCCCGAAGGTGGCCAACCTAGGAAAAGAAAAAGATACGAATTAAATAATTAAATAGTAGCTATTCAGTGGCCGACTCAGAATATAAGGTAATGCTGGAATTAATAATTTTCAACAGGGCCAACCTTCATAAAATTATCCAAAGTGATTATGTATGGAGCATGATTAATATTTAGAAGGCTGCAAATTAGTTTAAAGAGAAACGACTCCTTTTGAGGAGGTATATCCCTTGAGAGAAGTGATAAGACTTTGTGAAAAGCTATGTCTTTTCCCCCCATCGTGGGGATATAAAAGGAGGCTCATTTCAAAAGAAGAATCATCAATGGAATCATATTCAGAAATATAGCTGCATTCAGGAAAGCAGCAACAATAACTACAATCAGTAATTGGTATGAATTGTATATATATTTAATATTTATATTAGTTGATAAGCAATAACTTCTGAATATTAAAATCAGATTGAAGAAAATATATCTGAACACAGAAAAACAATTAGATCAGATCAGAATTAATTATCTGCACTGAGCAGACAAGGGCAAAATCAGCAGTTAATACATTTGCTTCTGAGAATATAGCAGTCTTACGTTTTAATAAATATTGTGGTATGCTCTATCATAATCATATATTTATTGTTGTATAATCTCTATGAATTTGGATATATTTAGTGTTTGTAATTCTCAACAAGCAACCATGAGGAGTGTGGGGAATTCCAATAGGGTGAGTAGATACTAGATTTCTTTCTAAGTACGCCACTCCATGATGGATGCCCGTGTGTCTGCCACTTGGGGCCAAGGGGGTGAGTGTCCGCCCTTGGGCTTAGAAAGGGGAATCAACATGCCTCCTATTGTAGCTTTTCCCCCAATCTCTACATGGGTTGGTTGTTGGGATGGATTCAAGGAGTCTCAATCATAAGAAGGATGGATAAGGCAGCATGGATAGGGAAGGCAAATACAAGTTTATCCACTAAGTATGTCACCCTATGTTGGATGCCGGCATGTCTGCCACTTGGGGCCAAGAGGGATGGTATATCCACTCTTGGGCTTAGCATTGATAGCTTCGAGCACCTTATCATGTTTCTCATCCAAGTCCTATTATGATTAAACTTCCACTATGCATTATGGATATTGTGTAGTTTATATAGTTGTGAAATAGTTATGTATTTTTATATGGTTTATACTTTAAATAGATAAGACATTTATTATATATGTTTTTTGATCATATGAATTATATTTCCAATATTATCTAACATGATTGCAGGACCTAAACCAAGATTCATCTTGCTTAAAGCATTTAATTGGTAAGTTATAACCCTAACTACATTAAACTTGTGATTCTAGGGCATGATTTAGGGCAATCTCAGGAAGGGGACATTACAGAAATGCCTTTAAATTTCAAGAACAAGTTTTTGTCCCTTTTTCTACATATTTTTAAATCCGACTTTTTCCCAATTTTTTCAAAAAATCTTTTGCTTTTCGTCTCCCGATTTTTTCCCCAAAAGACTTTTGCTGCTATGCTTTAAACCTGTGCAGCAGACTTCGATTTTTCCCTCTTATCAAAAATAATAATGCACTTTGTCTTTCCCTGCTCTTGGCTGCCATGATTTCCTCATGGTGCAGCTTGTTTTGTGATTATATTTATTGTTTTAATGGCAACTTCAACTAATTGATTGCTTCTGCAACTAATGCAATCTGCCCTTCTAATTATCTAAGGCCCTCTTTATAAAATCCATTTTGTGGCATTGTCTTCTAACTTGAGCGAATCAGTTTTGAAGGCACTACAAATCTGCAACTCCTCCTTTGTCAGCACATACATACATCAAATTTGGTGGGGACAGCAGTCATGGAAAACTTGGACAATTCTGAATTTTTTTTTTTTTTTTTGGCAGCGGCTTAATCTTCAAGGCTGCAACTTTCCTTGGCAGCAAAAACCTCAAAAACGACTTACTATATCTGAATGCATCAACAAGACCCTATTATATTATGTCGGCCACAGCCGACTTAGAAAAGGTGTTTTTTAGCACCACCTTATTTAAGTTTGTGCATATTTAAAAAATAAACAATAAAATTAATTATCTAAAAATTAATAAATAAGATTCATTTTTAAATCTGTTTGGGCCCTAGGGTAAATTAATAAATAAATAAATTTTAATTTTTAAGTTTGGGCACCATTTTTTTTGGGCCACATGTTTCATTCAAGGGCCTATTAATAGGCTGCTGGGCACTAAGGAAAGGGAGGTGATTTTGAAAAGGAAAAAGGTCCGTTTCTGCTCACAGCTACAGCAAGGACAAATACCCCTCTGTCTGAGCGCCAGGAGGTAGGACAAAGCCCCTACCTCACTAGATCAGATCATTTATAGCATTTATAACTGCAGATTTCATAGCTGTTACCTGTAGATGCTGATTGAGGTCACTTATTTGTTCTACAGGCTCGGCGAACAAGATTAATCCCACTGCAAAGGTCATGGCCAGTTAGCAATTTCTTATTACTACCAAATTTTCAAGCAAGCAGCTCAGTCAAGGAGGCAAACCCTTGATGTGAGCTTGTGTGAGGTCTGCAGGTTGGGTTGCTGGCAAGGAAAGAAAGGAGCAGTTCAGATCACAGTGAAGGATCTAAGAAGTATCTCAAACCACCATTCATTGTCATCACTCAGTAGGTCTGCAGGTTGGGTCGCTGGCAAGGAAAGAAAGGAGCAGTTCAGATCACAGTGAAGGATCTAAGAAGTATCTCAAGCCACCGTTCATTGTCATCACTCAGTAGGGCCAATTCTGCTCACCCTAACAGCAACCACACTCTACCAATACTCTCCACCCAGACAATTTCAAGACTCAGATCCCCCTTCTGCAGATCGTGGCATAACCAGCAATCAGATCCACGCAAGTTAAGGGTCATCCCACCCTCATCATAGTGCTGTCTTTTTCAGTCAACTCTGCATAATCATGTTCAGATTATCACTCATCTACAAATTTTTTTATGTAAGATTTGCAAATAATTGTGGGATTTATGGTCCATGTGCTCTTTTCATCCTGTTCGGTATGAAGTTGAAGTGACAGCAAATGAAATGTTAGATCCCTGACAGTGATGTATAAATTTTAATCCTTAAGTTGTTTTATCAGATCTGATTCTGGAAACCCTAGTTATATTACATTGGTATCAGAGCAGGTTTCCTACCAGCCTGAGGGCATTTTTCCTCATTTATGCAACTGAGTCAAAGGGATCAGCGAGCTATTGAGAATTTTAGAGGGAAAGGAAAAAAGTGAAGCTGAAACATCTGAGATAGGAGGCAGAGGTAAGAAGATGTCTGATAGGGGTGAACAATGGGACACTTTCATGAGGGTCCAGCAGCAAATTGCTCAAATGCAAGAGCAAATGGCCGAACAGCAGGAGCAAACAACGCAGATGATGAACATGTTGATGCAGACCATGAATAATGTGAATAACACTCTCAAATCTGCACAAAATAATGGTCCAGAAGGCAATCATTTTAATTGGAATGGACCTGAAATTCAGAGCAGCAGGGCTACCCAGCCCACACAGCCATCATTCTTGCCCAGAAATGGACCCACAAATGAGGAAGAACTAAATCATGTTGGAGGTGATGTCAATTCAAGCATAGATGCCTATGCACAACTTGATCCAGATGTGAGACGTCAAATCCCATTTATACAATTTCACAATGCAAGGAGTGGATCAAGAGGAAGACAACCAGTGCATCAACCCAACAGAAATCTGCAGCATAGGGTGAGCAAGTTGACTCTCCCAACTTTTGATGGATCAGGGAAGCTCAGTGCATGAGCTTGGGTACAAAAATTGGATACATACCTCACTTAGCCCTATGATAAAAGAGGATGCAATCAAATTTGCTATTCTTCACTTGGATGGCGTAGCACGAGTGGTAGCATCATGGGTTGATTACACAAGGGCACAACAATGTAGTGTCATATGCTGAATTCACTCACAAGCTCATAGAGAGGTTTGATAAGAAGGATCCTTAAATCCATTTCAAAGAGTTGACACGTTTTGAGACAGCATGGATCCATGGAGGAATACATTTTTGAATTTCAGTGCATCTCAGTTATGGTGCCGGATATTACAGAAAGGAGGCTTATGTTCTTGTTTATTGAGGGGCTTTCGGAGTCACTGCAAGGTTTGGTTGGAGCATTCGAGCCCACATCTATGCAAGGGCTTTGAGCTTGGAGGATTCCACCAACAAGAGCAAATCTTATTCGAAGAGTGCACCTTCAAGACAACATAAGAGGTCTTTTTCATAAGGATATTCTACAACCTAAGGCAGCACCACCTATACCCAGCAAGATAGAGGAGTCTAAGAATGAGCTCAAGAGGAAGAAATTATGTTTCTCATGTAGGGAGCCATGGGAGCTGGGACATAGATGCTTGGGAAAGGGGAGATCCATTACATTGAGGTGGCATCGGATGATGATTCAGAGGTAGAGGAGGCCAAGGTTGTAGTAGAGGAGTTGGAGCATGAAAAGGAGAAGGATGAAGTTCCAAGAGGTGCATTTGTAGCTCTTTCGAAGGCGCCTAGATACCACTCTTTCCGTGTTAGAGTGGTACATGGCCAAAAGGTGACCGTGTTGATCGATAGTGAAGCCACTCATAACTTCATTGATGAGGGTTTGGTGGCCAAGTTGGGCTTGAGGATCAAAAATTTTGAGAGATTCAGAGTCACAACGGGTGATGGATTTACTTTGCCATGCAATAGGAGGATTCAGCAGTTGGAGTTGACTCTTGGAGGGCATAAGATGCGTGATGACTTCTATGTGATTGGCATCGGTGACACAAAGTTGGTCTTGGGAGTACAATGGTTACATTCACTAGGAGAGTACACTCAGAATTATCAGACTCTAGAGTTGAAATTCAAATCAGGTGGAAAAGAGGTAGTTCTTCATGGCTTATCCAATGGAGGTCCCATGGTTGTTTCAGCCAGGAGGATGGAGCGAGCTTTTCAAAGAGACCAAGAGGTTTGGGCAGCAAAGTACTTGATTACAGATACTAGTCCATCCAAGGAGGAGAGGTCTTATCATGTTGACATCCAGCCTATCTTCGACAAGCATAGTAAGGTGTTCAGTGAGATTCCTCCAAGATTACCACCTAATAGAGGGTTCCAACATGTGATTGAGCTTGAAGAGGGTGCAAAACTAGTCATCACTACTCTTTATCAACATCCTAGGATGTACAAAAAAGAGATTGAGAAGGCAATCAAGGAGTTGTTGGACATGGGGCATATTCGTTCGAGTTCTAGTCCCTTTGCTTCATCCGTGATGTTGGTCAAAAAGAAGGATGGGACGATGAGGATGTCCATTGTCTATAGAGCACTCAATAAAAAGATGATAAAAAATCGCTACCCCATACCCAGGATCGATGAGTTGATAGATGAGCTTCATGGTGCAGTATACTTCTCTAAGATTGACTTGTGTTCGAGGTACCATCAAATAAGAGAGAGAGGAAAATGTGCATAAAACGGCTTTTAGGTGTCACTATGGGCACTATGAGTTTTTGGTTATGCCATTTGGGTTGACCAAAGCCCTTGCTACCTTTCAGTCATGTATGAACCAAGCATTCATTCTACAATTGAGGAAATTTGTTTTGGTTTTCTTTGATGACATCTTGATCTACAATAGGACATAGGAGGATCACTTGAAGCACGTAGATGATGTGCTTGGCATACTTGAGCAGCATTCATTCTACGCCAAGGTATCAAAACGTGAGTTTGGTTTGACTGAAATTTTGTAGGTGGGGGGGCATAAGATTAGTGCTCAAGGGGTTAGTGTTGATGAGGAGAAGATCAAGGCAATCCAGGATTGGCCTAAACCAAGGAATTTGTCATATTTGAGAGGATTTGTTGGATTATGCAACTACTATAGGAGGTTTATGAAAGGGCTTTCACAACTTGCAACTCTATTGACCAATTTGACGAAGAAGGGGGCATTCTCTTGGAGCCCTACAGCGCAACAAGCTTTTAATAAGCTTAAGGAGGTAATGAGTTCATGTCCTGTTTTGGCTATTCCAGATTTCTCACTTCCTTTTGTTCTAAAATGTGATGCTTCAAGAGAGGGTATCGGGGCAGTCTTGATGCAGAACAGACACCCTATAGCATTTCAAAGTAGGAAGCTCAAGGAAACAGAGAGGGGCTTCTCTATTTATGACAAGGAAATGTTGGGCCATCATGCATGCACTTGCTAAATTCAGGCAATACTTGGTATGTGAGAAGTTTGTGGTCAAAACGGATCATAACAGCCTCAAGTTCTTCCTCAATCAGAAGGATTTGAATGGTAGACAGCAGAAATGGTTAAGTAAACTTCAAGCCTATGATTTTGATATTGAGTATGTGAAAAGAAAAAACAATGTGGTGGCTGATGACCTCTCTAAGAAGCCTTATTTCTGCTCTAGTTTTGATATGTTTGCTGATTGGAGGGCTGTTA
Organism: Sequoiadendron giganteum; assembly: GCA_007115665.2. Classification (NCBI taxonomy): domain Eukaryota; kingdom Viridiplantae; phylum Streptophyta; class Pinopsida; order Cupressales; family Cupressaceae; genus Sequoiadendron; species Sequoiadendron giganteum. The sequence continues at coordinate 610,846,662 of CM021104.1, forward strand.
TAATATCTGAGTATGCTAAGGATCCAATTGCTACTGACAAGTATAGGGTAGTTGATGAGCTCATCTTCTACAAAGATAGAGTATATTTTGTACCAGGATCTAAGGTGAAGGAAAGAATTTTGAAAACATGTCATGACACACCCTTGCAGGTCATCCAAGGTTTTACAAGACATATAAGAAGGTGAGGGAATGTTTTTCATGGAAAGGGCTCAAAAATGATGTATTGCAGCATGTTAGAGAATGTTTGGTATGTCAACAAAACCAAACAGAGCATGTTTTTCCAGCTGGTTTGTTGCAGCCCTACCCATTCCAAATCAGAAATGGGAAAGCATCTCCATGGATTTCATCACATCTAGAATAAGTTTCTACTTTGTTTAAAGTAAATATTGAAAGTTTCATTAGTTTAATTTAATTTTTCACCTCATTTGAAATTCATCGAAGCAGATATCGAATGGAAAATTACAATCTGCATGTGTATCTCAACGGCCTATCGTCATAGCTTTCATGAAATTTGTCATTTTCATTAAAAAAATCATGACATCAAGGTTTCTGAGTAATCTATTTGTTCTACAAAGTAGAGGTGATTCAAGCAAGAAAAATTATGGTCTCTATGTGCATCTGTATAGTGCATTACTATTATTTAATGGGAAATTTTATCGTGCAAGCTAGGGTTTCCGCATAATATATTTTGTTCGGCAAAGCTTAAAATTGTTACAGTCAAACACGAAGAGGAAAAATTAACTGGCCTGGAAATGCTTGAGGAATTGTTCTGAAGGTGTGAAGCTTAGCTTGACAACTTCTATAATTTAACCTGCTTGTGGCCATCAAAAGGACTGTAGTCGCACAGTAATTATTAGCCCATGACAGTATATGGCTTCTCTGCAGACACTCCATTTTGTGATGTTCCGCTCCGCCAGATTGGCCTAGAAATTATTGTGCATTTGGGTTTTAAGATGTTTTAATCGTTAAGGAGGATATGTGTTTTTTTTGTGCGCCTACAAAGCAAAAAGCAGGCCTCATGTTTAAATAATTGAGATAATGTATACGAAATACATTATTATCAACTTTTACACATTGGAACTTATGGGAATGGTGAAAAGGGTATGGATTTTCTTTCATTTTCTTTTAATTATTTAATTATAGTGTTTCAAATGTAATAAATAGTTTATGAATGATATATTTTTGTGTATTATTGATTTTTAAATTTTTATTTTTCATTTAGAGATTTATTTTTCATCATCCTAGATCAAATATAGAGGTGTAGACTTAACCCTTATCACTTTTGTAATTACATATCAAAACCTTCAACTTTTAAAAATTAATTTCACTAACTTTTTCTTATTGGCTATTGTGAGTCAACTTAACGCATGTTTTGTGTTAATTTAAGTGTTATGTTGTTGTATTTAAGGGCATTCACTCACTCATTTTGAGATCATGTTACTAATCATCCAAGATCTATGCAAGGACTTGCCATAGCATATTTTTTGAGATTATTATAACAAATTATCAAAGGATTACATTAACACACTTCATCCTAGGTCCATTGCATGCTTGCTTGATAATTTTTAATCTTACACTCAAAGTTGTAAGGCTAGTCTATAAGGGATCTAACTAAGGATAACTTGACCCTCACAATTTAACAAATTCCCCAATTTTGTTATTAAACAGTGGTTGTCCTTATGCACATCCAAAAATTAAAAGTCATGGCAAGTGAATTCCTATAGTCCACCTTCTATCAATTTAGATCCATCAGTCACAATTCAGTTCTACACATAGGTTCAAGTTTGCACTCATGAAGATCAAGTCTACACTCACATAGGTGAACTTGAGAGAAAAATGATCAAACTTGCAAAATCTAAGATTTTCATCTAAGTAAAGCCCTAAAATTCCAACACCTTAGAAAATAAATTTTCAACATTTGTCATAGCACATTCTCATCATTGAATTTTGAGCTAAGTATCACATTTAATTTTAATACTCTCAATTATCAATCCAATTCTTTACTCTAGGTCAATTTTTTTCTATCATTGTGATTTAATTAATTGTGTTAGGGTAATTTATGTAAAGGGTGCATATAATTTCTTTACATTCTTTGTGAACCCAACTTTAATATTAGAAATCCAAAAAGATTGAAACTACTTTACAAACAATATAGAATAAACACACAAAACTATATTAAGATGGGAATAACAATCACATTCTTTCTAAAATCCCTTTATAAAGGCTCTCCATAAAAATACCATACAAGAAACTTCTCATTAAAATACCCAACCATATATAATAATATTAACTAATATATTAATAAAGTAGCATTTACTAGCTCTAAAGGGGTGTCTCACAAGGAGATGTATGCATATAGTCATTTAGTAATAACAAGACTATGTTATTATTTCGATCACAAATCTAGAAAATCCTTATTGATCTAAAGGGTTTTAGATTTAAAGCATTTGATCATGAAGTCAACAAATAGTCTATATTACACCTGCAAATTGGCACATTGTACATCCTAATACTGATTAATCAATGTCGGTTCACATAGAATCCTACCACCCCTTAATTTGTGACATGAATGATAAACATACTAATGGTATGCTCATCCCTCCAACTATTTTGTACATGTACTATAATATAAGTGTAGGGCCTCTCTAATGTCTAATTAACTTGGTGCTACTAGGTAGACACACAACTCAAAGGGTGAAATTATAATTGAATAGTTCATCTTTCACACAAGAGGCTTCATTTAATTATCAACTAGGGACTCGTAAACTTTAGATAGTGCTAGCATAATATATGCTTTCATGGATCCTAGACACGTCCTATATCAATGGAGTATAGGTGATTACACATTTACAAAAAAATGGAAAAGTTGGAAAAGGAAATGAAATGTTAATTCATAAAACAGGGAAATAAATATAAGTTGTTGCCTTATGCTGTAGGTACCTATCACTCAAGACTGTAACTATTAATTGCTAAAACTGGACTGTGACTAATTTCTCCAGAGTATACAACAAACATGAAGCTACAAAATTCAATACAAACTACAAAATCACATTCATGAATTCCACATACATGTAACTAGAAATTACCTTAACTAAATTCAACAATGCATCAATTAATATAATAATAGGAAATAGAGTGGATTAGCAATACCTCAAGTGGCCCTTGCTTGAGTTGCTACTTCCACAGAAGATGTCAAACACTCACTACTAAATCAGCAAATCATGATGTTGAACTAACTCCTTTTATTGCATAAAAGCTTTGAACCCTTACATACAATCTAACGAGAATCTTCTAAAGATTTCTTATTCAACAATTCATATATATTGTTGCAAATGGTAATAGGAAAACAACTAATCAACTAAAAAATAATGATCAACGATTACTAGCAATTGATAATTAGATTTTCTCCTTGACAACAGAACCCACTATATAGGGTTTAGGATGAGTCTTATTCCTCTAGGACTGAAAACAAATTCATAAAGTATATTTCCACTCTCCCTCAAAGATAGGGAGAGGACTTAGTCTTGAAATAGAAAACCATAATTATAAAGCGGAAGAAGAGAAATTTAATTAAAACTATGTATCTAATGGTTAACTGCCATGACAGAGACATGTGCTTGAGGACTGTCACGTCATGAGTTAATCCCGCTCAATACAGACTTCTTCTCCTCCAAGTAGTCTTATTCAGTGGTCAATAATATGTTGTGGTGACTCATAATGGATCTTTAAATGACCACCTACATTCTCTTATGTAAATGTTGCACTTAGTTGTCTTTGACCTCTCCCTTGTAACCATCTATAGTCCCTTTGTTGCAGGTAGAAAAACCAAATAATATGGGCCTTCTAGCTACAAGATGTTGGTTTCATCCCTAAGGCATACACATCATTAACAATCATAATTTAAGCATAGAATCATACTAAATCTCATGAATATCCATACATTCACACACACACACACATATGTCAACATATCATATTTTTATTTACACATACTTAAGTTTGCTTTAAAGTGTATGAAAGGTGTTGCAAGGTGTGCACCCTTGCTCTCCTTGTTTTGTGCAGCACAACACTTGGGTTCGTGATATGGCTTAACCACCTCCCATGGATTCATTAACTCTGACAGGATCGGGCATTGACAAGTCGATCTTTTGGTGCAATGATAATTGTTTATGCAACAATTAGTATCAGAGCTTGGGTCATGGGTTTGAACCCCTCACTTGCGTTGGTGGGTTGTTGCAAGGTGTGCACCCTTGGTTTCCTTATGATGTGTAGCACAACACTTGGGTTTGTGACATGGATTAATCACCTCTTGTGGATTCATTAACTCTGGAAGTTGTATTGATCATTAACAGGTTGATATTTTGGTGCAATGACAACTGTTTGTGCAACAAAAGGCATATAAAATATATATGAAGTCTTAGGAATGTCTGTGAAACTTAGCAAATGGAATGATAAAAATATAAATCAGTAAAGGAAAACTAGCTATTCATTAGACCCATCATTTCCCCCCAACTAAGTCATTGCTTGTCCTCCATCAATCTTTAAGGTTGGAGGTTATATTGTAGGGCCATCTCTCTAAGATCTACCACAAAACTGACTCCTTTGCCCTGTTTTAGGTCTAGTAGCATTTTTGATCTGAGAGCTTTGCCAACCTCTTGCTTTCTGCTACTTTTTCTTCCCCTCGTTTCTCCCTTGTCCAATATAGTATAAGAAATAGGAGGATAGGAGAATAGGAGGATGGAAGACAAGTGGGAACTAGGTAACTCCATTTCTCATTGCAATATTAATATATTTATAAGGCCTATAAATTATGGCTACACAATTGTAAACAAAGTGTGGTTCCTTCCTTTTCAATTCTAGTGTAATCTCTTCCCATATTTTTTGAATAAATTTAAAGGCTTCATTTATGGTACCTACTGCTAGTTCCTTCATTCTTTTATAATCATGTTGTTTGCATTCCATTATATTTTTCCAATCTCCTTGTGATCTAAGAGATCCAACCATTGATCTATTATTGCATTTGGGTCCACTGCCTCCTTCTTTAGTTGTAAGGGGATAGATTTTTCTCATTATACTCCTATAAAATTTTCCCCCTTTGGTGCTTATTTCTAACATAAGAGGCTAAAGCCCTTATTTGGAGATCCCCTACAAACATCAATGGGTTCCATGCAGTTTCATCTAAAAGAACAAAATTGTGTAAATAAAACTCACACAATTGATCTTGCATCTTAGATGTGGAGTTCTGGAAAGTATCTAAAACAAATATTTCCTATTCATGGCAGCAAGTAGGTCACTAATCATCTAACTAAATTGAAAACATAAAAACTTTTCCTGCAAGAACAAAGCATAAACCCTGACAAGTGGTTTGCATTTCATTATCTGCATTGTTTTATCTGCTAGTTCTTCAATTCTTACTTTCAATTTCTTCACCTCTATTTCTTGCTTCTCAAGTGCTTTGGTGTGATTAGATATCATTTCAACTTTCTCCCTTTTCCATTCTTTTCCTTTTTCAGAGAATTATTGTGTTCTCTTCCATAATTCAACACTTAGTGACGCAACTATCAATCCAGTGGGGGTCTTTATGGGTCCAATTAAGCTATGTGGCACTTTATCTTTTCCTTTTTTTTTCCACCATGGCAAGTTGTGCCAATATTTTCAATTTCAACCCATGCTCAAATTTATGGAGTCTTTACTTCAACTCTTTGATTTTGGCATCCCTCTCACTGTCTTTCTACTGATATGTTTTCAATATTCCTCTAATTGTTTGATCCTCTGCAAGGCTTCTTGTAACTCTTTGTTTGTATTCCTTTCTTCCACGAAAAATTCTTCTTTTTCCAAAAATTGTTCTTCTCCCATCTCACATGTATACTCAAACCCTTCTAAGACAAGGCTCTTTTGAGATCTTTTTCTTTTCTTCTTGGCAACAAAAATATCTTATGAATGAGAATCGTAAGTACTAGAAAAAAATAAATTATGTACAATTGGTGTTTTTACATCATCACCAATGGCATTCCCCTCTGAGTATGTGTCTTTTTCTATCATTACAATATCTTCTTCCTACTTTTTATTTGTTCCACTCATGGGCCCATTCTTCTTTAGGCGATGTGATCGCCTCCTATATTATGTGGGCTTCCTCTCCCCTTTGCAAGTGAAAAAGTAGAAGCCTCACTCTTTATTTTGTTTTCTTTTGGTGGCCTTTTACTAGAAACTAGGGTTTCTGAATTATTTTTAGTTGTGAGATGCTCGGTAGAGGCTGCAAGTTGGGTTTTCTACAGACCCTTCTCTTTTGGTTCCTCCATGCTACGGGTAGGTGTTGCAGCAAGGGAACCAAAGGGCATTTCTCCCTCATGAGCAACCATGATAGGTTCTTCTATTCCTTATTTCTAACCCTTATTTTCTTCATTAGGTAATTGATGAATGTTGTTGATATTATTGCAATTCATAAAATCCTCCCAATACACATTAGGAAATTGAACTTTTCACCAATAAGGTAACTAAGCAAAAATAGGATAATGTTGACTAATTCCTCTTTCTTTTTTACTTAAAAGACATTCTTTTCAATTCAATTTGTACAAAAAATTGGGAACATTCACATGCCTTCCATGGCATAAATAACATCAATTTAAAATTAACTGTATTTTGTAGTGATTGTCTTTCATCACATGTTAAGTACTTAACAATATAAGTGGCTATAGAGGCCTAAAGCTAGGGTAAGGATAAGTGTTTGGTACCTTGTGAAGAAGAGTCCAAGTTTTCTCCTAGCAAGGAGAATTCATTCCTAGTTATGATGACATTTGTTATCACTAGAAACTTTTCTTCCACCCTTGGGAGACTGGACACTTCAGCTACAACAACTTTTGATGTGTCTACTCTCAAACCCCTGACAACTGCCTCATCATTTTTTAGGGTATTGGAAAATTTTTAAGTCATCACTTCATTCAATTTTGTAAGTCTCGAGAAGTTGTCCAACCAGCCAGCTTGTTGGAAGATAGGTAGGCATTGTCTGTCTTCCAGTAGAAAATTATGTTGTTGGTTCCCTTCTCACAATGTCACCGCCCATTGCAATGCTTCAATCCACAATCATTCACTAGTTTTGTTCTGCTCTATTTTTGTTTTGTCACCCCAATTACACTACTTTGTTATGTTGTATATTATATTACTTAATTATATTTCCCAATTCTATTGTTGAACACTTTTCCTTTATCCTCTAAACTCTTAGTTTCTTGATAATGGTAGGAAATGAAATGGTAGAAAGATTGAAAACAAAAAAATCTAAGGAATACAGCTTTGAATATCCCCCCCAACTAAATTTGTTAAGTGTCCTTGTGTGCAAGTTTTTAAAGTAATTCTAAAATGCAAAACAAATGGAAATGCAACAAAGAAAACACAAACAACACCTCAGATTAGGCCTAGTTGAATCTAAATGAACAACAACAAAAGCAAATGCAAGTGTTATACCTTTTTATCGCTTATATTAGTGAGTTGGTTGGCCCTTGATGATGCTTGGATGTATGCTCCTTGGTGACAAAATTCATACAATAATGGAGGTGGATTTAGTGATTGAAGATGGTAGGTGAGTGCAATATTGGATTCAAAATAGTTGCAAAATGGCTTGAATGCAAGGATAGCTTGAATGCAAGAATGGATTGAATGCTCTCTAATCTATTACCTCTTGTTTGATCTAATCTCCTTAACTTGAGGCCAAGGCTCTCAATTTAAAGAAGAACGAACGGTTGAGATTAAGCCATCATGGACAAGATGGAGGGTTGTGGTGAGTTGAGGACTCACAAGCCCTCACATCTTGCCATGTGGAAGGTGAGATGGAAAGAGGACAAGTGACATGGAAAAAACCATGTGATGTGGAGGTACTTGCAAGTACCTTGGGATTGGAGAGGATTTCCTCAAAAAGGAATTTTGTGTCCCCATATGAAGCCGATAGTGACAAGTGAGGATTTTTAGAAAGTCCTAGAAAGTCCTCTCTTGTCACCATGGGGATTTGAGATGGTGTTGGAGAAATAAATGTGAATTTTTAATTCACATGGTTGGAAGTACCCAATGAATAAGACAAGGTCCTATGTGCCTGATGTGACCCATGAGAGGTTATGGGGAAGAAAAATACATGGGAGGAATAAATGGAATTTAAAATTCCATTGGAAAGGACATGGGGATTGTAAATGGAACTAAAAATTCCATTAAGGGTGTTGGAAGAATAAAATGGAATTAAAAATTCCATTGGGATGTGGGAAGAGTTGACTAAAGGGGGCTAATTAGACTAGTGATGAAATATTAGAAGAGGGTTAGGTGGTTAATTATGATTAGGAGACAACTTGCAAAAGTTGGAGGTTGTGACACATCTTAATCATGGATTAGGGATGTGGCACATCCCTAATGATGGGATAGGATATGAATTAGGATTAAGTGTGGATGGGACATAAAAGGAATTAAATAAGTGAGTTATTTATTTAATTCCTTGGAAGAAAGGGATAAAGGGGTAAGGTATTCAATTATTTAACTAAATACCCTAGGGATTTAGAAAACTTTAGGTGTATTAATTAAATAATAGTAACATTATTTAACTAATGTGGATAAAAGGCTATTTAGACGAAAAAAGGTAGATTTGACCAAATATAAGTGGTCAAATTTAGATGTCTACAGTCCTCACTTAGCATGTACGGATTGGGTGGAGTCATAAATTAAAAGTAGTGGAAATTTAAATATAATATTAAAAAGCACATATGAATGATAAATATGCATAAAATTAGTAATCTTCAATGATTATTATGATAGTTAGTGCAAAGAGTACCTATAAGTATTATGTGAATTGAAGTATGACTTGTGCAAAGTAGTTGAATATCATTTGTAGCTTGATTTGAGATGATATGTTGTGATTTTTATGAACTGCATGTAGTTATAGTGTGAAGTGGAAGGCAGTATGTGTGTGACACATGGAAATGGTGGTGGAATTATGAATGAAAAAGGCTACATGCAAAGTATGTTGTGTGTGAAGTGAAATTTATTACATGGTACAGTGGAAGCAAAAAGGTGATATAATGACTATGTGGTGATGGAAGGAATAAGCTACATGCAATGAATCGAAATGTGTATTGCTACATGTGTGGATGGAATGATGGATATGCAATTGATATGGGTGTATATGTAATGATGGATAAGCAAGTTCTCCGGGCTCATGTAGTAACAAATCTGTTTTATAGTTTTGTCGCTTAGAGGCATGATGTTGCAGGTCCCTTCTACTTTTACTACTAGTTCAGAAAATGAATATTGTTGAATGCCACTTGTGCAGCATGTGCATGTGATATGTGTGAGAGAATTATACCAGGGAAATTTGATAATGGGTGAGTTATGTTGCTCATCTACTAATATTTTTGAATAACTACTTGTTGTTGTTAGTGAATTTTATATCTCTAGCCCAAATTGATGATGTGGCGATAAAATGAAGTCATCCTTCTATAATGGTTGTTTATAAATTTTTAACCTATGGCCATTAACTAACAATGAAAACCATACATCATCAATTATTTGTAACTGAACTGCTCCATTTGGGAAGATTGTTTTTATTTCATATGGCCCAAGCCATCTGGTGTATAGTTTCCCCTTGTAATCTTTGTACCTTGAATCATACAATAAATCCCAATCACCTGGACTAAATTATTTTGTCTTAATAAACTGACCATGTTAATACATCCTCTACTTCTAAATGATCTTTGTATGGTGTATTACTTCCATTGTAATTTTCTCAAAGGCATTGAGGTTGTGTAATCTCTCCTTTTGTGCTATTGATAAATCCATGCCCAATTTGATTGTTGTTCACAAATTATTGTATTCAAATTCTATTAGAATAACTATTGTTTTACCATACACCAATTCGTATGGTGTAACACCTGTTGTTATCTTCCAGGTTATCCTATAAGCCCAAACTGCTTTAGGTAACCTGGCTGCCCAATCCTGTTTGTGGAGTTTCACTATTTTGTGAGGATTTTTTCAATTTCTTTGTTAGTGACTCCCACTTGACCATTTTATTGAGGGTGATAAGGTGTAGAATGTGTCTGATCTCATATTCCTGCACTAGTTTTGTGATCAAATCTGATATAAACTATGGCCCTTGGTCTATGACAATTTCTCTAGGAACACCATATCTTGTGAAGATATCTTCATAAAGAAACTTGACCACATCCCCATCCCTTGCAAATTGCAAGGTTTTGACCTCCACCCACTTGGTAAGGTAATATGTATGAACTTGTATGTATTTTTGTTATTTGATGTTGGGGAGATGGGACCAATAAAATCTAGCCCCCATTTATCAAATGGTGCTATTACTAGTTGTGGTTGTAATGACATTTCATTTATTTTTGTGGGTCTTCCCATTTTCTGACATCTATCACAGCTCCTTGTGTATTTGATTGCATCTTTATGAAGTCTTGGCCAATAACAGCCAGTATTCAAAATCTTAAGAGTTGCCCTCTTTGTTGCAAAGTGTCCCCCACAAGGTTCATTATGGCATGCTTTGAGGATATCGTATACTTCATCTTCTTAGATGCATCTTCTCATTATATTGGTAGGCCCTATGTAGAATAAATATCTAGCTATCCAGAAGTAAGGAAAAAAAATTATGAACTAATTTCCTCTTCTCCTTTGGTGAGAGTTGTGGTGGTGTTTCCCCTGCTACCAAATAGTTGGCTATGTCTGCATGCCAAGGTTTATGCAAAGAGAGATCAAATAGGTGCTCATCTAGGAATGGATCATCTACAACATCTTCTTCTAATTTGGTTGGTAGTCTAGAGAAGAAGGCTGCTATTACATTGGTTTTCCCTAGCTTTTCTACAATAGTAATATCAAATTCCTAAAGTAGTAGTAACCATCTCACAAGCCTTCTACCAACTATTGGTTTGTTCATCAAGTACCTTATTGTTGTATGGTCAATATGTATGAATATAGAATACCATGTTGTGTAGTGTCTGAATTTGTTAATTGCATGGACTACTGCTAACATATCATTTCTAATCATTGTGTAGTTGGGCTCTACCCCTAGAAGGTTCTTACTAATATAATATATGGAATACTCAATATTTCCTTCCTTTTGTCCTAACATAACTCCAATTGTAAAATCAAAATAATTTGTATGGATATGGAAAGGTAAATTCCAAATTGGCCCTCTCAAGACAAGGGTCTTGGTTAGTGTTGCCTTGAGAGCTTCAAAGGCACGTTGAAAAGCAAGATTCCATTCAAACTCTACATCTTTAGACAATAAGACAAATAGTGGTGTTGCAATTTTACTAAAATCTTGTATGAATCTCCTGTAGTACCTAGCATGGCCAACGAAGCTTATAACATCCTTTTGTTTATGAGGTACATGCAGTGTTAATATTACCTCAATTTTTTTGGGGTCTACTTGAACTCCCTTATTGGACACAAAATTTCCCAAGACTACTCCCTCATGCATCATCATGAAGCATTTCTCATGAATTAAGGACAAGTGATGTTCTTGACATCTCTATAGTAATTTCTCCAAATTGACAAGTGCTTCTTCATATGTATTACCATAAGTTGTAAAATCATCCATGTAAGCCTTAATGGAATCATGAGAAAAGTATGAGAATATGCTCATTACTTCCTTTTGGAAGGTGGCAGGTGCATTGCACAACCCAAATTGAAAGACAGAGTAAGCATATGTTACCCAAGGGCATGTGAATCTTGTCTTGTCTTGGTCTTTTGTGGCTATCTTAATATGATTATATCCACTAAACCCATCCAAAAAGGAAAAGTATTGCTTGCCTTCTAATGAATATAGTAGTTGGTTAATGAATGGAAGGGGAAAGTGGTATTTCCTAGTTGTTGCATTCAACTCATGGTAGTCTACACACACTCTCCATTTCCCTCATTTCTTATGTAAAATTACTAGTGGAGACACCCACTAACTATCAAAGATTGGATAGATGAATCCTGCATCCAACAACTTTTATAATTCTGCTTTGACTATGTCACAAACTACAAGGTTCATTCTCCTTTGGGGTTGCCTAACTAGTTTATAGCCATCATTGATGTAAATCTGATGTATGCATAGGTTCGGGTCTATTCCTTTCATATCATGGTAATCCTATACAAATTCATCTACATGTGCTTGCAACACATTTGACAATGAAGTCTATTGTGTAGCAGTAAATTGACTATTTACATTTAATGTCTTGTTTGGCATAATCTCTAAAGTCAAGGATTTTGTTTGAATAGAAAAAACATCAAGACCTACTATATTAGGAAAGCAATGATGTGTCATATAAGGCATGAAATATTTGGGAAATGGACTCAGATGTATTGGTAGGGATTATGTTCTGAAGAGGGTCTTGCAAACATGTTAGACAATCATGTTGTTGTGGGTCCCTACCATAGTTATTCTACATGATGTTTGCAATCAATTCATATTCATCTTGATTTTCTAACAAGGGACTACATTCAACAATCATTAGATTTTTTAATGAGTATTAGTCTTCTTCATCTAGGGTAGGCCACAAAGTTTGTTTTAAATCAGCATGTGGTTGGGCGGATGGATAGAGGACTAGTTTCTTGGTTACATTTCCATTGGAAATGATCATGTTATTGGACTTGTAACCTATGAAGGAATCTGTTGTTGCCAACCAAGGTCTCCCTAAGATGAGGGGATATCCTGCAAGAGTAGCTTTAGGTTGCAACACCATAAATTCTGCAAGGTACTCCCATGAGCCATGTTATTACCAAGCATTTTATGATTCCCTTAGGTTTGAATGTAGACCTATTTTATAACTATAGCATAGTAGGTGTAGGTCTGAGCTCCATTATTTGTAATAGTTTCATGGTTTCTTTGGTCATTACATTAATGGTTGCCCCAAGGCCAATTAAGGTATTCTTAATGAGATTACCATTGATTTTGACATCCACTGCAGGGCTCCTAGGATTTGCATACTTGGGGACATTTATGTTTTCCAATATAATGTTTATAAGTTGTCCTAAGACATGTGCAATATGAGGGTCCTTACATTTCTTGCTTGGATTTTTGAGGTATAACTCTCTCACTATTTTGGTATAAATGGGCATTTCCTTAATGGACTAGATAAGGGGTATCTTGATGCAAACATCCTTGAGTTGTCCCAATAGATCAATTTCAGCTTGTGAATGATGTCTTTGGATTGTTAATCTTTTAGGGAATGGAGGCTTTGGACTTATGGTCGCTAGGTTAACATGATTTGAATTAGGCTCCCTAGGTTGTTTTTCATGGATTATGTTGGGAGTTCCTCATTAGTCAACTCTATGATGTGAGGAAATGAAGGCCCAACTAACATTTTCCCTGATTTGAGGTGTACATCACTCACCTCAACCCCATAAGTGGGGTATTGTATTTTTCGTTAGCATAAGACTATTGGACATGCTTATTATTTGGGTTAGGTGCAAGTTGTGTTGACAATTGAGGTTCTCTTGGTCCAATATTGGTGTAACTATTGTTGGGTGTGGCATTCTAGCTTGTTGTGGTTGTTGATAATTGGGATTTTGATTTTTCCACTATTGACCTCTTTGCCAAGTTGTGGTTGCCATTGATTTTGTTGGGTGGCCACTGAGAATTATAACTAGGTCCTTGATAATTTTATGGTGGTCACATGCCTTTTTATTGTTGATTCTAATTGGATTGAGGCATTGGCCATTGTGAGTTTTGCACATTGGTCCAAGATTAGGGTTCCAACTAGGGAAATTTGCATTATTACTTGGAAATGACATGTTATAGGTCAAGAGACCTTAGGGCATACCTTGTCTTGGTTTCCATGGTTTTCATTGAGATATGTAAAACACCTGACCATATTCATCTTCTAGGACATCGAATTTTTGGCTTCTCTTGCTTATATTCAGAAATACTAGCCAACTTCTTGCACTTGCAATTGATCTTTTGTCGATAGTGTGGGCAGTATTTTGTGAGGGTTGCTTCTTCTTTCTCTTAATTTTTCTTGATATGGAGGGTATATAATTATGTAGCCAAGTGGCTAATGATATCCTCCTTCATGTTTGATAAAAGATTGCTCAACTCCACCCTTGAGGCCCCACTGAATGATTTGTTAAGAGAGGTCTTGTCTCCCCTGGTCTTCTTGGTGAACAACTTGGAATAATTTCTACATGCTCTACAAATCTCATCAAATTTTAAATGTGAGATGTCTCTTGCCCCAATGTGGTTGAGGGCATCCATACATTCATCATTAACTCCCCTTAAGAATATCAATTTTATGGATTCATCAGAAAGTCTATTTTGATGAGATTTCTTGAGGAAGAACTGAAACGTCTCAATATAATCATCCAACAATTCATCTTCTTTTTGTGACATCATAAGGATGCCATCCATCTTTCTATCACTAGTACACAAACAACAATATATGACTAAATAAACTACTAAAAATTGCATATAAATGACTAACTTTAGTCACGTGAGTATTATTGGTTTATTTGTAGTCATTTATAACACCACTAAATTTATGACAAGACAATTTTAGTCATTTATTTAGTCATTGATTTTAGTCATTAATTTGGTCATCGATTTAGTCATTTATTTAGTCATATATTTAGTCATTAATTTTAGTCACATGACTATTTTAGTATTTTATTTGTAGTCATTTATAACACCACTAAATTTATGACTAAACTATTTTAGTCATTGATTTGGTCATTGATTTAGTCGTTAATTTAGTTATTTATTTAGTCATGATAGTGATTTGTTTAGTCATATATTTAGTCATTAATTTAGTCATGGTAGTCATTTATTTAGTCATTACTTTAGTCATATATTTAGTCATTAATTTAGTCATATATTTAATCATTAATTTAGTCATTGCTTTAGTTATATATTTAGTCATTACAAATCAAATCTAACTTAATTAATCCTCACAAATGTATACATATAAACTTCAAGTATCATGGATATTCAAATGTTAAAAAACACCATGAAATGAAGACTAAAATGTTTGAACAAATATGATTGATCAGACACAAACACAAACAAATTACAAATCAAGAGGAGCCACAACACAGTATTTATGAGTGGAGAAAAAACCACTCTAAAAATTTACATCATTAAACCTCATTAGAAAATCAAAATCTCATTGGTTACATTCGATGTCTCAGTGACATTGTACAACTTACAGACACTATATAAACAAAATACTCCTATTTTCATATACTTATACTATTTTCCCCTTCCTTAACTGCAGTCCTTTTGGAAGGGCAACGACCTCCTATAGGGGCTTGACCCATTTAATCCCCTTGCAAATCCACAGCTTTCCCGCCGCTATTGGTTTTGGCTCCTCCAAACTCTTCCTTGCCGGTATTCACCTTTCACTTCTCCAATTTGGAACTGCAGCCTGAAAATAAGGTTTCAAAATTTGCACTTCAAAAACTCAGAGAAGTCAATATTACAAGAGAAAATATGTCATTATTTCTCTGCATGGTGTTGTTTTATTAAGATAGCATGTTATTGAATAATTGATCTAATAGCTGATTTATATATGAATGCAAGTATTCTTGTATATTCCACACCTTGTAAATTTTCCACAGGTTATAAATAAAGGAAAACCTCCCCTAATGATTTTAACAAAAAGTATAGGATGTTGCACTTACATGAAGTATGTCCACTGGGTCAAAAGCTTTTGTGACCTTCCCTCATGACGTGTTCATTGCCATGACACTCAACCCTCCCTGTAATGTTATTAAATTTCTAGAACAACCTCATACCAGTTAGAAGGCTAATTTGAATCACCAATGATAAAGTAATAATAACAATAAATAAAGAGCTTGCCACCAAAATGATCATTAATCAGGAAGAGAAAAAAAGCTAAGACTAAAGTTTAGTACTAGAGGTTGATAAGTTCTCAACTGATATGCCATTTGGAAAACACCTCCAAAAAAAGTCAGAGCGAGGTCGGTCAACTGCATCTTTCACAACATCAATTACAACAACAGTTACAAGTACTAAGAACAAAAGCTCTGTCATAGACTCAGATCAAGAATTTCAATTTATCAGTAGCTATCCTAAATCCATTGAAATAGAAAACCATTTATACAAAGATAGAATGCAAAGAAAATAAGAATGTTACCTAGAATAGCATGGTGTAACTCATTAATATTTATGTGAAAAAAATAGTAGATACAAATTAGAATGGATGGTATAGCTACTACAAGTATTTGATAATAATTAACACCCTTCTTGAGCACTCGATCTGTTTGTAACCTAAGATGATTCACTATGCTTTGGCTATCTTCTTGTTATATTCAAGAAACTAGAGAATATTTGTAGAATGTGCAACCTTGGTGTTAACATAGACCCAAAAGTCAACTTCTAATACCATCTACAATCTGCACTTTCAAGGTGTAAAATTGGAAGTACGCTCAAGGTGATCACTCTCTTTGAGACTAATACTAGTCATTTTTGCAGTTGTTGGAAGACATTGAAATTAAATAAATCAACTAAAAAAAGAATAGAACAACAACCTAACACAGCTGTGGATCAACAACACCTTAATAACTAGTGTAATTAGGGTACCTACAACCATTGATAGGTCCAAGATACTTAAAACCATTGATGTAAGTGTACTGAAATATTTTGGTAACTCCCTCACAGGTAATGATACATTCCAATCATCGATGTGGAAGATCTCAGTTGTTGTGTTCCGATATCATGTTAAACTATGATCTATGCATTGCAATATTGCATGATATGCACAAAATGGATTTGTTGAAAAGGCTTTAGAAACTTTCAAGCAAATGCAATTGGTAGGTGTAAAGCCAGATTCCACAACCTTTGCCAGCAAACTCCCTGCCTGTAATAAAACTCATTAAATGGTTTGTTCTTAGCATCATAAAATTGAAAATAAATGATTTTTTTTTTTTATTAGACTGCAGGAATAGGGTAGCACGACCCCCTATAAACTGCAGT
Source organism: Sequoiadendron giganteum (assembly GCA_007115665.2). Lineage (NCBI taxonomy): Eukaryota > Viridiplantae > Streptophyta > Pinopsida > Cupressales > Cupressaceae > Sequoiadendron > Sequoiadendron giganteum. The sequence continues at coordinate 610,863,616 of CM021104.1, forward strand.
GCGTCTGGTAAACTTTTTAACGTGACCGTCAGATGATTGACCTGAAGCAAAGAAAACAATTAAATAGCAGAAAGTGAATGAGACGCGAAGAATTGTTATGATTAACATTTCACTTGTAAATTGGAATTGTTGCACTGCTTTCACAATAGAGTAACATGTGATAAGGGGTTCTCCTCATAAAAGCTTCGAACTCAGCCATTCATGAAATAATCTCAAAGCATTTCCCTTAAATCACTACAAAAGATACATGGCGAATCCTTACCATAAATCATGGATTTTGTGTTTTAATAATGGACCATTTTTTTCTCAAGGCCAAACCATTTTGTTGGAGATTGTAAGGAGTTGTGGATTCCTTTGGCCAATTGAGAGTATGCTCCCATTTGAATTGAGAGTAACCACCATATTTTACAATATCAAATGGATCACCACCTTTGTTATCTCTAGGAGAGGAGACCAAGGAGCATTTTTTTAGTGTCATGTCTACCATGAAATCCATGGGAGGCAACAATTATTATATCATAGTTACCAAACTTGGACTTAACATATACATTGGGCTCAACCTCAAACTCAACATGGAACTCAAAACTAACTCAAAAATTTGAAAAAATCATGATATATAGAGATTTTTTAAGGTACATATTTTCCTATGCATTCCTCCCTAAATCAATTTTAAAAATTATAAAAACCTAATCAATTGCAAGCTAATTTGAGTACAGAATGCCTTAAATAGATGCCATCTCATGGAATACAATGATTACGGGATATGCACAAAATGGATTTGCTGAAAAGGCTTTAGAAACTTTCAAGCAAATGTAATTAGCAGGTGTGAAGCCAAATTCCACGACCTATGCCAACATCCTCCATGCTTGTGCCAAAATGGGAGCTTTGGAGCAGGGTTTGAACATCCATCAGAGCATAATAGATGGGGGATTTCTATCAGATATTATGGTTGGAAATGCTCTATTAGACATGTATGCAAAATGTGGAAACGTACACAAGGCACACAAACTCTTTGATAGAATGCCTCAAATGTCATCTCATGGAATGCGATAATTGCAGGATATGCACAAAATGGATTTGTTGAAAAGGCTTTAGAAACTTTCAAGCAAATGCAATTGGCAGGTGTAAAGCCAGATTCCACAACCTTTTCCAAAATAGGAGATCATCGGAGAGAGTGATAAACATCGGCAGGACTCAATGCATTGTCCCCCCGATGTTGTGATAGTACTTAGGTGCAAAATTCGTCGAGAAGAGAATTTAATATCGGTGGAAGTTGGCTCAATGTCTCCCTGATACAATGATATACATCAATCTCCATTGGGGACACTATGATTTGTCGATGGGAGTCATTGGTAAGTTCCTCCAATGGGGCGAAAGGATAAGTCATAATGGAAAGGTAAAAATCCATCGGCTAAAGAAACACCTATCAGTGGAACAGAGGAGACAGTCCCATCAATAGCTTAAAAATAATGAAAAGAGTAAAGCAGTGGCAAGAGAAGCATCAGAGAGACTCCAATATCAGTGGGAGTAATGTTGAAGTCTCACCGATTGCCCGACAACACTTGAATCAAAGAAAACTTCACATCTGCCTACTCCAACACAAATTGTTCAATCTGAATCCAAAAGATTGGACAACTCACCAACTATGTACATATTAGAACTAAAGAACATATCACTAAATTAAGAGGCTTACCTGTTCATGAAATCTCCCATTTCGATGTTTCACATGTAAACGAAACCTCCCTCTTTTCAATTTTTCTTCTAATGCAGCTAGATTGTGAGGATAAAATGAATTTTGGTTCACACTGTTGGTGTTTTTTCCTGTAAACCAAGTTTTTCTCCTAATCTACCTATGGAATTGCTAATTCCAATCAAGGGTAGCTCAGAGGACCTAGACCAACTGACAAGGATTTTAATAATAACCTCCTACACTTTGGGCTCTGCAAGACCCAGGAGGGTGGTCCCTATAATGTATTTATGATCTCTACACCGAACTCATAAACAAATTATTGATAATTCACAGATAATCCCACAAATATCTCAACAAAACAGAATACTACTAGAGTGAATCGGCCCTTCACCAATAATATCAAGTACTTGGAGCATGAGATGGTTACAACACTATTTCGTAACTTATGATAGTCATTTTAATTGCAAGTTGGCTGAAAACCCTAAGTAAAGACATACAGAAACAGAGTTTTATAATCTCATACAATTTAGATCAGTGCCATATACCATTGGGGAGTCAAGTTTACAAACATTCAGAAACTTACAATAGATTTAAATACATAACATATATGATCCCTGGCAATATTGCATTACAACATTGTCAATCCCTATCCCAGCCCCATACTTCTTACCAAATCCCTCTACAAACATACCCATCTATGATTCCATCCAAGCATTTTAATTAATTCTTTGAATTAAAGCCAAAACAGAAAGCATACACATCAGAACAATGAGATGAACATCGTAATCCTTGATTATTCTATTCAAAATTATGATATGTCTGTACACAGGAGAGACAAGAGCTCAAGATATAACATCACAACTCAAATGCTAGTACTGTTATGAACACCAAAATTTCATAAACATAAAACCCATTACAAGAGAACCCCAAACCTAAATTGCCTTAACATTCAAAACGAAATTCTTACAATCTGTTCTGCAACTATACCTAGACTTGACCTTCAAAAATATCTGACTTGCCAACCTCTACTTCTGGCCTTGAAATCCTTCTTATAGAAAATGAAGGAGCAAACAAGCATCGGGCCAAAAGCTACACATGTCATCAATTAATAAGACCACAATGTGCCCACTCAAAACCATGATTAAAATTACCAAGTCTTGGAGCATCTTCCCGTTGATTCTATCCATTACACAATAGCTGCCGAGTTTATTACATCTCAAAATTTGCACCCAAAGCCGTCATGGAATCCAAACCATAATTAGTTGCACCGTAACCGCTGAGCTGTTAATTGCCGGTAGTAGATACCGTTTCACTCCTCTTCAGTTAAGTATTTGTCCACCCAAATTTGATATTCTTCATCCGTGGGCCAATTAAAATTCACCACCTCTACCACCCTAGTATTATAAGGTGTGAATTTCACCGCAACCTGGTTGGCTTCTCTTTCAAATGACTCCAAGAACATGCTAGTATTAATTATTTTATCCATACTGCTTACTAACAAGTCATGATCTGAGTCATCACAAATCAATTTAATTTGTGCACTGATGACCTCTTCTGCCCTTTCTTGCCATTGTTGCAGTGTCTTAATGTTTCCTTGTGCATCTAATATATCAGGCAAAAAGGTATCATTCCAATCATCAAAAATTTTTACCAGTTCTCCAATTTTCTTACTTAAGTCATCAGATAAGGCCTGGAATCCCTTCAATGATTTCACAAAACTTTGAGTAGGCTTTAATAACTGGGGCCTGTTATTTGCATCAAACCTAGAAGCCTTAAACATAATATCTAAATCAGTGGCACGGGGAATCCACTTCTCAACTAGGGGTAAAACCACATCCCGATCCCTGTTAATATTTTACAATCTAGCCAAAAATAAAGAATATAAAGAATGAACAAATGGCAGCCTAGAATCAACCTTCTCATTTAAATGCCTCAACACGGTGTCAACCACCTCATTGTGTTTAGCCATGGCATCATTCTCACTCGCCTTTAGGGCAGCCTGCAATTCAGTGATCCTATTCATTATCTGCTTTTTGGTAGGATCCACATAATACTCCATTTCCTCTTCAACTGGCTCTGACATAGTGCTAGGAGTAGGTGCCTGAATTGGGGATCCAGGAGTAGAAATAATTGGGATAGTAGGGGAAACTGACCCTGAAGTGATAGGTAGTTGTCTGATAGTAGGAGCATTGGAAGATTCTCCCACCTGCCCATATTTTAACCTATCTACTTCAGACTGTAGCTCGACATTCCTTTGTTGCATCCTACTATATTCCCCAATTATTGCATTATATTTTTCCATTAGGCTTTTTCTTTCAGCCTCTTCTCTTTCAACTGTCCTTTGGGCCAATTTGGCCACATTCAATGTCAAGCTTGTGGCTTCTGTTGCTGAGGTTTCAGAAGCTCTTTTGATAATGAGCCTGTCCCTTAAATTTGGGCTAATATCTGTCACATTTGGTTTTCTGCCTTGAGGTGCCAGTGTCCATATGGCCAATGTCTCATACTATTCACTAAAAGCAGAGTCTTGTAGGGTTGCCTTGACTTCTTCTTCACTACTATGCATAGGATGCTTGGACTATATAATAGCATTGAATGCCACAACATCAGCTATGTCCCACTCAGGGAGGAGTAAGACACCATCCCGAGTTACAAGTTTCCTTCCTTCCTCAGAAGTGATGTTTTTGAATTGTTCCATCAATTCAACTTTTACTTCATCATCATTCTCCTGGTCTGACCTATCTGGTCTTAACTCCCTCATGTTCTTGCACTTGTCTTGATATTCCTCTAGTTTCATTCTCCAAATCAATTGTAAGAACACAGGGGTTTTCACAAAGGCATCATCATCCAGGAATGCTTTGCAAGCCTCCATCCTAGCATCCTGTACATATTGCCCTTTTATATCCATGTCAGTGAGCACCAATTGCGCTGACCTAGGAGGAGAGGGGATACCAACCTACATTTCTTGGTTAGTTATGACTATTTCATCCATTAGAACCTCTTGTGCTTCTTCAATCCTTCGTCTCTTAGGGCTTGGCTTTGATGACAGCTCCACAAGATCATCTCTCGGTGGGGAATCCAAATCCACAATTTTTATCCCTCCAGGCTTCCTGACCCCATGACTCAGCTGTGATGATGCTTTCATTATTTGCTTTCCCTTTTTACTTCCTACCTCATCATCACTGCTACTATCTTTCCTCCTCCTATATAGAGGCCTATCCACTGATGGCTGGTAAGTTGGCTTTGTTTCCTCAGGCCTCACCTCTGACTCCTGAATCCCCAAGTCTAATTCTAAATTGGCCTTCTTGGTCCTCAGGATATTCATGATTTCCTTGAAATTGCTCATCAAAAAATCAATTCTTTTATGAAATGGAGCAAACTCCATCAATGGATCATACCTTGGATCCAGTTTGTGTACCATGGCCAGCATTTTCTCATAAGCAATCCATTTTTCCTTATTCAATTCCTGCTAGTTCAAATCAAATTCATTTCTAATTAAATCCTCAGGGAAGTTGAAAACATGAGTAAATTTGCCACCTTTAATCTTTTGCCTAAATAAGGCAAAGAATCCCTCAGGGTCATGTTGTCTCCTAGATCCATTCTTCAAATGGTACTCATCAAAATATTGGTCAAAATGAACCCATCCTCCCTTAGAAAATACAAAATCAGAGACAACAATATAATCAGGGAACAGAGTCCCTTTTCCTCTTCCTGTCAAATTCTCTTCGTGAATGCAGCCTAATTGCCACATGACCTCTGCAAATCCCATCCTTGATGGTACATTATATGGGAGAATATGAGGAGCTCCCTGGAAACGATAAACCCTTAAAATAGTGCTTACAGGGTAAAGAATGATATCACCCCAATTGTGGCACACCTTCAAATCAGGTCTCCTTATTTTGGGTCAGAGGAAATCATGCAAATCCTCAAGAATCCTTGGCACATTCACCATCAGCTTAGCCCTAAGCCTGGAGGCAAAGCAGTTATCAAATTGCACAAAACTGGCACCTCCCTTATTACAGGACAAGTCTGCACTCCAAGCCTGCACCGGTAATTTCTCTCCATTCACCTCTCGCTTCAGCTCCATTTTCTCCGAGAAGAAGTCAACATTCTCATACAAAAACATGTGCATTAATAAGGAGTACCAGAATCTCCATTATGTAAATTCAACAAACCCTCATGTATCCTTTCAGCAAGGAAAAAAGCATAGTCATAAACTACATAAAAATTAGGATGTTGAATTTGAGCCCCCATAAACATATAGGCGATGGGCATCACAGTGTTAGGATTGAAACCTAAAATTTGACAAAGTGAATAAAACATTGCCAAGAAATGATCAGCAAAACAACTCAACTTGAAAGGCTCCCGGTCAGTTGAGCTGATATGAATTGTTGAATTGCCCACCCTAGCAAGATGAGGGGGAAGCAACCTTGATCTAAAAAGAGGTTGAGACTTGGCATATTCTTGCTTCATCTCCTCAAAGTCAATTCGAACCAGAAATATGCTATACTCACTTAAATCAAAAACCTGACGAATTGTATCAGCATTCACATTCAGTAGAACACCGCCATCATTATCCCTAATAATCCGTGTGATAGGGTCATATCGTGCAGCTAGTGCCCTAAGTAGGTCAACATCCAGAAACACATTCGGTACCACAAGCTTTCCCATGTCATATCTCCAACTATTTGAAAAAGGATGAGACACATTTCGTTGCCCATACCATCTCCTAAACATTTCCAAACCCATCATAGGCACTCTGGCATCTGCAATATTATAATTCTTACATCTTAATCCCTCACCTAGGGCCGTCCCATTCATTAAGACCAAACCTTTCTTCCTGTCGTTTGTTGACAAAGGGAATTGGTTCAAGAAATCATCATATAGATTCCTATGTATGTAATCAATACGGCCAAAATGCTGCTTCAGTGGTGCCATTTTAACAACTAGGGCTTCTTTAAAATCAAATTTTTAAATGAACTAGGGCTACCCAGAACGAAATTACAACAGAACCTTGCAATTTTCCCCAATTCAAAAGAAAAAGTAACCCCAGAACTATAATCAAGAGAATCACTGATAACACAATGCAACCCTTTACAAGAATCACATTCAAATAGAGACAGTGGTAAGGAAAGCAACTCATGGAATTCGCGCCTCGCAGAGAAAATCAAACCCTTGCTGAAATCACTTTGAAAAAATCTATCTCTGGCTCTGGATCACTTCACAAACACTTGAATGTCTTTATGGCAATGAGAGTATGAAATTAAGTACTCAGAAATGATGAAAATGGCTAAGTAGACTTCTCGTCCACCATTAAAGCTTACTTGCGTGCCGCGCCAACGGCTTCAATCACATTCGATGCAAGTTTAAAACCCTGCCATCGATTTCATCTTTCTATCAAACCATCAAACGACCATCTTCAAAAAGGCTGACAACACCTCCATGTCATCGTCAAGGGCCCACCATAATACGTAGCGCCAAAAGAATAATGTGGCGCTCGCCCGCGATATTGCGATCACTAAACCCCTCTTGGTTTATGATCACGTGATAGCAGGCAACCGTTGATCTCCACCATCTGCGATCACAACATACAAAACAGGAGGTAGCACCAACATCTATCTGTCGAGTAGCTTTTCCATCAAGATTAAGACATCGCCGTTGATTATAAGCACGTGCATTTCTCATATAGTTAAGTAATCCGCTTAATAACGCTCTAAAGTTTGATGCATAAATTAAGCACTTTATTCATTCCCTTCAGCACCGGCAACTTAGGACACGTGGCGCCCACCTGCGATATCGCGATCGCCAAAAAGCAAGCGGTGATGTCATCGCGGGATGGCAGGCAACGGTCAAGATCAACCTCAAGAAGATCGACGGTTGGTAAAATAATCCCTGCGAAACAATTAAACACTTAGAAGAAAATAAAGGGAAGGGGACACCGCCTAGGGCATGACAGTCGATGACTCAAAGTTGTTTTTAAAAGACAAGGCACAGACCGACCCAGACTTAGGTAAATAAAAGGGTGGGCGGAAAATTTAACAGTTTATATTTAAAAGGGGCCATGCCTAGACGATTTAATGGGACATAAGTTGTTCTTAAGACCTCCTCCAAAAAGTAACGACAGAAAAGACCCAACCCACAATAGAATACCAAGGTTTCATGGAAACAAGGCAGAACTCTAGACCTAGGTAACCTTTGAATAACAAAACAAACCAGTAATAATTTAAAACCAAAGATTTAAAATTGAGGCTCCATTACACACCATGAATTTTGAGTAGTCACTTCAAACTACTTGTTGGGTTGCAGGGGGTAGCTTATAGATATTTTCTCTATTTTTTGCCCTAATGGGTTGTGATTGCAATCAATTTTAGACCTTACTTATTGTCTATATGCAACACATAATATTTTTATAAAAAATCCTAAAAGTATTTGTTGCATCCCCATTGAGAATGTCTAGTTATGTTTTAAAGAATGACACTGCAAACATAATGAGGCATAACATTGGTTGTAGTTGAAAAAATGCATACATTAAGGATTACTGGTAATTGTTCATGAAATAAGGAGAAAAACATCCCTTGCTCCTCCATTTCCACCCATGAACATGTTTTGTGGGATGGTCAATATATGGTTGTAGTACCCAAGAGTTATTAATTGTTTGCCCTAATCAAAACATTGGTTTTCAATGAGATTATCTTATGCTCGCACAGTTCACAAACCCTTGTAGAGGCCTTGCTATAATCAACAGAGTATTTGTATAGACTCTTCTCTTAGAATGAGTGTGTATTAGGACACTATTTTACTCTCAAATTGATATCACAAATAAAGATTATGTTGTGTACTACTATAAACTATGACATAAGGTGCACATATTGCACAAAATATATGTCTGGATCAATGTAAAGGGATCCAAATTACCAAAACATTTCTTTAGCTTTTATGCAGGCTATTTATTTTTAGAACAAGATCAAATGCTTTGTGCAAGCATTGTCTTGTCTTTAGTAGGCGATAGTTACTTTGAAATGTGTATAAAATGGAGCATTTGTAGAAAGGACCCTTAGTGGATGAAGGCCAATTTTGGTAAATTCCAAGTTAATATATTGTAGTCGCCTTATAATGTATTTAGAAAATGCAGGCATCGGTAGAGAGAACCTCTAGTTAATACGAACCAATTTTAGTGTTAGGGTTTGCAAATTATAGTCACCTCCTAATTCATGTATAAAACAAAGGCCTTGGGTGAAAGCTTTGAGTCCTAAAAATAGTTTTTGGTGGATTGGAAACCTATTTCCAGGTTTCTGAACCATTTCTCTATTTTGGAAATTTTAAGAAATTTGTCTTGAGAGGCAAGAAATTTTCAGAAGCATTTCTGACAAATTTTAAAGCATTTGCAGCAATTTCCTGTTGTTTTCTAAGGGTTTGTGGAACTTTCTTGCATTGGAATTCATCTTTCCAAAATATTCCTCAAGTTTCTAATAATGTTTCTTGGAGTTTTTAAAAGCTTTTTCTATATCACTTCCAAAAATTTCTTCAAGTTTCCATCATTTTTGATATTGGGTCGTGCTGAAATTTCATTACTCAAGTTTTCTTATCTATTTGGCCTGGTTACATGCTCACTATTCTTGGTGCAACATGGATAGAAAGAGATTTTAGTGTTAGGTTTTTAATACTAGCTAAAACAAGAAATGTTACTTCCAAGGTGGTTCAATTGTTTTAACCAAAATATACTTGAGATTTTAATGAAATATTTCCCGCCAATATATACTTGACACATTAATGAAATATTTCCCATTTTTTGTGTGCAATAAGATGCATCACAAAGGAATATAATAGTCATCAAACAAAGAAAATCAAGTGCAAATAGTAGTCAGTGTCAAAGGATTCAACATAATAAGAATCCATCAATTCTTCGCTTTGCGAAAGTGTTTAGCTTGTGACTATTCATTTACTTTTTAGATTTCCAAAAGTCCAATTGATTGTAGCTTGACTTGCCTCTACATGGCCTTTATATATTAATGGCTTGCAATATCCTTTTTCAAGCCCATGATTTTTGCATTTGGCATTATAGGAAAAGATATCAGAGACAAATTCATATCTGCTTAAAATTGATAGCTGCTGAAAACTTGGGTAGGGCCTGTACATTGGTCCATATGCCACATTGGTGTGATGGTTAGGTAGGGAGTCAAAAAACTGCTTTACCATCACAAACACACAAACAAAAGCACATATGTTTAAATGTAGGAACTTTGAGTAAAGTGTAGCAATGATAATGGTAATATTAGATTAAAGGAGTTTTTTGTGAACATTTGTGAGCCTCATGATTCCCTTTTCCACCACATCTTTTGCAAGACACATTTAGTCTATCATCTTTGACTTTGCCTCATCTTCTTTTGCTTCCTTGATCTTTTCTTTTTTGCAATTCTTCTCCTCTAATATGCATCATCTGGGCAATAGGTTGCCTTTCTTTTTGATGGACATGGCAAACGTTTTCTCTCTCATTATTAGTTATTCTTCCAAAAGATTTTTCTTTTTCAATCAACTGATAAAAGTGGGCGACTTCAGTTGATTACTTGCTTGAAATGACTCCAAATAGGTTGAAAATGCGGGAAGGAGATATTTTTAAAATGTTGTCATATATACACTAATTTTTCCACCAAAAACATCAATATCATGTTTGATTGCCCAAATTTTAGAACTAGACTTGGTAAATCACCATTTTTCAACTCAGAACTAAATAATTTCAACTACAATTGGATGGATTCTAATTCTAAATGGAAAGCAGACAATTTATAATGTCCCTTTTCATTACTTTTAAAAAATTTATAATTTTTCTGAGATTCCTATCTACACAATACTTGAATATATATAAATAGTAGAATTGTGTCTTGAGGCAGGTTTGTAGAAATTGTATAACAACCTAGCCCTAGTTTCCTGAAGTGCCTAAATCTATACACAAATTAGATATGTTGAAAAGGATTTATAAAATTTAAAGAAAATGCAATTTGTAGGTTTAAAGCCAGACTCCACAACATTTGCTAGCATCCTCTCTACCTGTTCCAAAATGGAAGCTTTGGAACAGGGTATGGACATCCATCAAAGCATAATAGAAGGGGGATTTTCGTCTGATATTATAGTTGGAAATGCTTTGGTTGACATGTATGCAAAATGTGGAAGCATAGAGAAAGCATGTGAAGTTTTTGACAGAATGCCTTGAAGAGATATCATCTCTCGGACTGCAATTATTACTGGATATGCACAAAATGGATTTGTTGAAAATGCTTTAGAAACTTTCAAGCAAATGCAATTGGCAGTTATAAAGCCAAATTCCACAACCTTTTCCAACATCTTTCCTGCCTGTGCCAAAATGGGGGCTTTGGAACAAGGTATGAACATCCATCAAAGCATAGATAATAGAGGAATTTTGTCAGATGTTGTAGTTGCAATTTCCCTAGTAGACATGTATGCAAAATGTGGAAGCATAGACAAGGCATGTGAACTATTTGATAGAATGCCTAAAAGAGATGCCATCTCATGGAATACAATGATTGCGGGATATGCACAAAATGGATTTTCTGAAAAGGCTTTAGAAACTTTCAACAAAATGCAATTAGCAAGTGTGAAGCCAAATTCCACAACCTATGCCAGCATCCTCCCTACCTATGCCAAAATGAGAGCTTTGGAGCAGGGTATGAACATCCATCGGAGCATAATAGATGGGGGATTTTTGTCAGATATTATGGTTGGAAATGCTCTGTTAGAAATGTATGCAAAATGTGGAAACATACACAAGGCACATGAACTATTTGATGGAATGCCTCAAAGAGATGTCATCTCATGTAATGCAATAATTGCAGGATATGCACAAAATGGATTTTGCAAGGATACTCTCAAAATATTTGAATTAATTAACCACTCTGAAACATATGATATGGTTTAACAATAACTTTATCCGATTTCATAAAAAAGACACAAATATAGGCAGTTCTTACATAGCTCCTGTGATACAATTGATAAATATGATTGACCTTGACAAACTTACTTTCTACCTTCAAAACCTTATACCTAATTTGAAACATTCAAAACCTAAAGCAGATCCAAAAAACAATCACATGAAATGATGAAAGAAACAATAAAGAATCCCTCTACATAGAAAAATCATATCTAGATATTTTTCTTCAAAGACCCCAATAAGACATTTGAATAATCTATGGGATATTTCAGTTTTGAAATTTAGGCTTCCCAAAGTCCTTTTCAGTCCTCAGTTTGATTTTGAGCTGGTCTTCAATTTCTGTTTTGAGAATTGATTCAAGCTCAGAGCTCAAAATCTATGCCATGCTCATCATGGCATCTTAGAAAAGAGTCTGGTTGTGTGGCTATTCTCTTAAAGGGAGTGCGCACAAATTTGCAGAGGCTATAAGAATAGTAAAATACCAATAGTATCACTTTTGTATCTCATGCATATTGTGTCCAAGTTATAAATTTACGTTGCTAACATGGTATAAGGATGAACGAAAACTCAGACCAGACCATGCTTTTGAAAATTAAGTGAAGGGCATATGTTTGAGTCCTCTGTCTACCCAACAAAAAGGGAGCCTTTATAAAGTTAAGAAAGGAATATATTTAAACATTAACCTCATTTCAGTTATGTGGGACATGATCTAGAGGCAAGGTGTAACTGCCACAATGATGACTCATACCCAGCCTGCTGAGCACATTGTCCATACAAACATGGTTGTGTTAATGTTGGACAGACCTTTACAAGCTTAGGTGCAAATCCCTGGCACAATGGGTAGAATACAAACCTCTAAGGCATGACCTATAAGTCTAAAATGTGCACTTAGTTTGGCAATGTATATCCAGTGGCTATGGAACTCAAACATGAGATGATAGATTCAACAAACCTGTAAAATTTGGGGATTGGCTTGAACCATTGTGTGAAGGGCTTGAATTTGAATGATGCAAGATATAGCCAATAACAAAATTGAGACAAAAACCAATGTTGGAAATCCCACAAGCATTTAATACTGCTTAGAAATAAAATCTCAAACAATTTCATTCTTAATTAACTAAACATTCAAGCTGTGAAGAGAAAACAAAAGTTTCTCTGATAAGCGTTTAATGCAAAATTGCACTAACATATTATACCTGTTGGTTATTGTGAAGAAAGTCTAGTGATCCACCTTCAACTCCAGTCCTAGCACCCATGCCTGGAAAACTCTAAAGGCAGAAAGAAACAAGGTGAATATAGGATTGATGCATGACCACATTGCACAAGACCATACCCATCTTTGTGAAGGCCCAAAAGCATATATGTGGAAAAATATTTAGTGGAGCAACATTTGGCCCTCCGAAGGGAGGTACAACTTGTGATGGTGTAGTTGTTGGAAATTGTCCAGTTGGTAATTGATTTGAAGATGGTGGTCATGGAACAAGTATAGGCACTTCAAATGCCTCTGGGATACCCTGCAATAGAATAGAAATTGGGAATGCATTATAGCCCAATATGCCATAAATAATTGAAAAGAGTTCCATCTTAACTAATACCAAAATCACATATCATGTTAGCTACCATTTCCTTGTTTCTTCCCACTTCAATTCCAAGTGCAAACAAATAAAGTTTTTAATTTCAGAACTTTATAATCATTTTTTATAATAGTTCAAAATAGATCATAAGCTCAAATTTACCAACATACTTCCACTACACCTTCTATTTCAGTTGGAGTTGATGTGCCTCCAAGGACATCTCCTGAAAAATTATTAAAACAACTATGCATCAACACATAGTCATTGAGAGATTAATGACATTACCACATATCATTTACAAGATCATCAAGATACTCCACAAATCACTGCAAACATTGCATACTAGTCCACTGTCACCATTGTGTATTTGTAAGGAGAAAACATTCAAAACAAAAGTAAACCACTGGAAATCTATGATGTTGAAGCTTCACACTTGTAAGTGACTGAGACCATATACATGCAAAGCTTCTTATCGAAGCCATATCAATAAATGGAGGACTGTTAAAATTAGTCAAAGCATAAAGATGAAGAATCTAGTACTACTGAGATAAGTGACCATCACCACAAGCAAAAACATTGTTCATAGCATCAATACTCTTTATTCATTGTCATGTACCATTAACTAAGATCTATCCTCATCTAAACCTTTACCACATAGTGATTGAGAACATAGTGAATAAGAAGTAGAAGAGCTCAGAATCATCAACTCCCCCTGTGAATTAGGTATACCTACATTCAAAAGACAAGAATTATCATACACTGTCACACCAACCAAAGCACTGCCACAATGGATAGATCATCTAGCAAAGGTTTTTCAATAATGTTTATACACTGAGATTGGATCCATCACACTATCTTTCCCAAATACTGAACAAAATATAGAGTAGAAGAAGCATAGTATAGCACTGTTAGTGTGCCAATAATGTCATTATAATGACACTATTACCAAACCCTTGCAACTGAAAGGATATCAAACATGTAACTGTCAAGTTTTGTCAAGACCCCTGGCATCATGTCACAGTCAATGTCAACATGGTCAATATAGTCACTTTATTTCTGCAACAAAAGACTTTCAAAACAAAAAGTTTACTATGTAACCATGGTCCCTTCATGACAGTCTACCTTGCATTGACCATACTGCCTCCTTTGACAACAATGACAAAGAGACTTATGAAAATATGCAAGAAAATAAATGAAAGGAAAATCAATAATAATGCCACCATAAGAACATGAGCATAGAAAATATGGCAAGATCACTGTCGAGATCAATATGGTTGAATGAATATGAACAAAAAAATCATTGTCAATGAAACTCATCACCATAACACTGCAATCACCATACTACTCGATTGAATTGTCACCCTTGTGAGGATTTCCATTTTTCTTAATGTGGGGTCTAACACCTTCCTTCATTGTGATTTTCCATGGCTATAGTGTTTCTCCATAGCCCTATATAATTTCCACCTTCTCACTACCTTTTATCTGCCTTCAAATGTTACTATCTTTTCTCTAAGGGACTACTTTCTAGAAATCAAACATCCTCCTGTGACCTTCACCTTTTCCTTAATGATTATGAATAAAATGTGTGCATAGATTTCATGTAACCTACCTATGGAGTGTGTACCAAAATTACTTGATATGGTTGTCATGAAAAATTAAGCATACCTTGTCTCCTTTGGACTCTAATAACTATCCCATGTCACTGAACTTGTGTGTTGACCTCAAACCACATCTCCAAGGACCCTCTGCTATTTTTCTTTCTCACTTTAATTATTACCTACCATGAAACCCTAACATTTAATTTTGACTGCCTCTTTGAACACAAACTTAGACATAGTGACTGCACCTTACAATTCAACTGCCATTGTAATATCTTCTCACTGTACAGGGTTTGGCTTCACTAGCTTATCATTTACTACCATTCCCTTGCACATAGAAAATTGTCCTCATGCCTTTTGCATAGTACATAGGTATAGCACTGTCAAACTTGGATTATAGAGGTAGGAAATGAACACATTGGAAAATGTAGATTGGGATGCAATGAATAGTACTAACATTATAGTACCACTAGGATTCTTAAAATAAACATCAATGTACAAGATCCATACTACCCCTGTGACTAAGATCTGTCCTTTATGACAAAGAAATGAACTGAGAACTATCAAACTGGGACTAAAATATGAAGAGCACTAAAGCTTGACAAAGCCACAAGTATAAAACATGAAAGAGTGTTAACTACAAACATGGCATGAATCAAAAATACCACCAACTAAGCATAATATCACTGAAAATACGAAGACATGAAGAGCATTGTCAATATGATTAAGATACTTTCACTATATCATTATCAATGAAACTTAGCACCATGAAGCATCAATACCATGAGCTTTGACATCAATACCATGAAATGATCAAGTTTACCAACAAACACCATTAACCTTTTGCAACATGAAAATAAACACATTCTTGACAAACAACAAGAAATAACATATCTTTGACATCACTTCCTTTGACATTTTTGCATCAACACCATGAAGTGAATGTTTGCAAATAGTCACCTTGTATGTTCAAAGTACACTGTCAAAGGAGAAAATCATTATCCAAAATCCAAATCACACAAAGGTTGCACTGCAAAGAACATTGTGACACATCTTTTGAGACCATTACCATTATGACTATTATAGCACCTTTTGTGATAGTAGACTTCTTTTCATTTCACTTCATGGTCTTCTATAGACTATAGCTCAAGTTGTTCAAACTCTTGAAGCATTTTCAAATCAGAAACACATACCTTTTCTCATCAAGATCACAACAATAACACTGGAAAACAATCATAATGCTATTGGAAGATACCTGCAACAAGACTTCCGAGGAGAAAGAATAGAAGCATTATAGCATTTTCAAAGACTCATATGACATTGTCATTGAAAAATTCAAACAAGGACTATCACCAACCTCAGAACCAAAAACACCAAATCAATACAAAGACACAACCTCTTTGTTGTTGTCTATTTGGTACGTGTGGGTGATTGCACAATTGATTTTATGAATAAAAGATAGTTTTATGTATTTTTCATCATAAATTACTATTTTTGGGTTGTGTACGGACTTTAACAGACATTAAAAAATGTGGCTAAGTGTTATAGGAATCAATCACTTTCCAATTGAGTTTTGTTTCATGTAAATTGGCTTTGTTTTGAGCAAGTTATTGAAAATTTAGTGCTGACTGGTAAAAACCCTCATTAGGGTAAATAGTGAAGAAATAAAATTATTTTCTTTTATTGTATCCATTGAAATTTCTCCATATTTGGTGAAGTTATTCTTTGTTGGATATATATTCATATTCTTAAGGGCTTAAGTCAAGATATTAAATATTTAAGATGGTAATTTGAAGTTTATGACTTTAATTCTGTATGACAGACTGTAACAGAGCAGTCAAGGGTGGTTATCAAATAGGGTTTGATAAAATGTGGATTCAAATAGATTATTGGTGGTCTAATAAGCTTTAACAAACCAAACTTAACATGTTCCAAGTGTTTTTTAGGAGAATTTGGATTAAGAGATGATATATTCAATAAGCCCTATGTGGGTAAAGACCTAACTAACCCTGTTTTGAACGCAGATAGTCTGATTTTGTGCATCATTTCTCAAAACAACTGATGGAAATAGTTTGATATTTTTTAAATCACTTGAACTAGTATCTTAAAAGATGATCACAGTATTTGGGAGGTGATTGTATCAAAAGGTAACCCAGACAGTTTGAGGATGGAGGACTACAAGGAATAGCAACAATCAAGGAAGGTTTGTATATCAAATCAATGAATCAATGGCCTTAGGGTGTTGAATCAGTTTTACCATGTGGTATCAACCCTAGTAAGGGTGTCTTAAGCATTGAATGGATTGATTGTGCCTTTGAAGGATAAAATTTGTATTTGTAACCATTGAGTGTCATTGTGAAAGATTGAAGGACAGTCAAGGGAAGTGGTCTTGTACTGATTTTTGAGGGGACTTATTTTGTTTTAATCAATCATTTACAAGATGGTAAAAGTGTTTGAAAGATCCTATAGGGAATTTGGAACTCTTACTTGCACATTTGAGTACTTGAGTTGAGTTTTTGTGAAGGAAAGGTGAACTGGAAATCAGTAGAAAATAAAGTATGTTGTGAGTTTGGTCCATTGAATTTGAAAAAGTGTGTTTTTTCCCTCTATCTTGCATCAGTGTTCGAAAAGATGCCTCAAAGAAATGTGGTTTCATGGACTACAATAATTGCAGGATATACACAAATTAGATATGTTGAAAAGGCTTTAGAAAATTTAAAGCAAATGCAATTTGTAGGTTTAAAGCTAGACTTCGCAACCTTTGCCAGCATCCTCACTGCCTATTCCAAAATGGAAGCTTTGGAACAGGGTATGGACATCCATCAAAGCATAATAGAAGGGGGATTTTCATCTGATATTATAGTTGGAAATGCTTTGGTTGACATGTATGCAAAATGTGGAAGCATAGAGAAAGCATGTGAAGTTTTTGACAGAATGCCTTGAAGAGATGTCATCTCTTGGACTGCAATTATTGTTGGATATGCACAAAATGGATTTGTTGAAAATGCTTTAGAAACTTTCAAGCAAATGCAGTTGGCAGGTATAAAGCCAAATTTCACAACCTTTTCCAGCATCTTTCTTGCTTGTGCCAAAATGGGGGCTTTGGAACAGGGTATGAACATCCATCAAATCATAAATAATAGAGGAATTTTGTCAGATGTTGTAGTTGCAATTGCCCTAGTAGACATGTATGCAAAATGTGGAAGCATAGATAAGGCATGTGAACTATTTGACAAAATGCCTGAAAGAGATGCCATCTCATGGAATACGATGATTACGGGATATGCACAAAATGGATTTTTTGAAAAGGCTTTAGAAAATTTTAAGCAAATGCAATTAGCAAGTGTGAAGCCAAATTCCACAACCTATGCTAGCATCCTCCCTGCCTGTGCCAAAATGGGAGCTTTGGAGCAGGATATGAATATCCATCAAAGCATAATAGATGGGGGATTTTATTAGATATTATGGTTGGAAATGCTTTGTTAGACATGTATGCAAAATGTGGAAACGTACACAAGGCTCATGAACTCTTTGATAGAATGCCTCAAAGAGATGTCATCTCATGGAATGCAATAATTGCAGGATATGCAAAAAATGGATTTTGCAAGGATTCTCTCAAAATATTTGTTGGTATAAAGTTTTGTAAATTTGATTACTTAAAACTGAGAGAAGATAGGTAAACCCACATTCCAACATGCTCACCTATTGAAAATGGCTGCCAACATAAAAAAGATACCTACTCTAGTCTTATTTGAATTTTTCTATAAAAGATGTTTATCATCTGGTAACTAAATGCTTTGTAATTGAGTAATATAAACTCAAATAGATACTTTCTAATCAATGAAAGTTATTGAAGTGAAGCTTATACCAAAAACAAAATGATCTTTATATTGCCTCATATATTCAAACTGTATAATGATAGTGCAACTAACTCTACAGTGAGGATGATAAGTAAAATATACTTGACAACAACCATAAAACCACTAGGAGACAAAGTTGGTCTCTGCAAGAACATAACATGTTTACATAAGCATCAAACAAATTCTATTTTTTGACACATTTTAAAGTCCAATAATAAAAATATTAGGAATACACATGTTGTTATCAAGTTAAAAGCAATTGCATAAGCATGCTCCAGTATAATTCAAAACCATAGACCATTAGAGAGCATATGACCTTAACTTGGCAATTCAAATGTGTGAATTTGTTGGCAACATCAAAAGATACCATTAAACTAATTTTTATTATAGAAGCTTTGATGTTATCTTTTGCAAAATAAATTTGTTGTAACAATCTTCTCAAATTTGTTTGCACCAAACTGCTTCCAAAGAAGACATGTTATAACTTATAAGAATATTTATTTTCTTTGAACTTGTAGAGGAGCTAAAGAACGGAAAAAACTATCAAATGCATCAAATCAACTCTATAAGGGAAACTCCCAGTACAATTTGAATTTGTGAGATTCAACCCCTAGTATGATGGTGCTCGGAGCAACTTCATCAGGGTTTGTGTTTACATTGATTTGTCCAAACCATTGCACCATTATATTGACATTCTTTCAAATAGAGGCTTTTGGACTCAAATTCTGAATTATGAAGGTCTTCTAGTCAAAAAAAATCATTGCAATAAACTCAAACACAAGATCATTGAATGCAAGTCATCCAAGCTTCCTGGTTCATTTTCAGTTTAGTTGCGGAGGATAGTTCATAAGGATTGAAATCAGCACAGGGGATTAGGTCTACCAAGATTATAGGACCATTATCCAATCATCAAACAAACAAGATCAAATCACTTAAATGAAATATAACCTCCTATAACAATTCAATGAAAGAATATAATAGAAAGGTGAAGGTAGAGGCAAAGTTCTTGGCCTTCACATAAATTTGATGAACCAATTTTCCATTAACGCAACTCAAGAACTCAACCAAGGTAGCAAAGAATTAAAAATCCAATGGGGGCAAGGAACCAATGCTTTGGAAAAGGATTTAGCCAACCACATAACAGGTGGGAGCACATTGTACTAGATAAAGCTTATGCAAAATTTGATTATAGTGGAAGATTATTTTGTTTCTAGAACTCCTCACAAACAAACCAAATACTATTCAATCATTCTTGGTTGAATTATCTAGCAAGTTTAACAAGTCTACACATAGAGCCACAAAAAGATCAGTTAGATCAGTTTTCAACATTTGTCTCACATCTTAGTTGGTATGATTTGGTCCTCAATTGAGCTATGAGCATCTTTATTTTCCATTTTTTAGTGAAATCAAGCCCCACAATTTTTTTTCAAAGACTATCTCAAGTGGGTTCAACTAAATATGAAGCTTATCTACTTATTATCCTTTCAACACAAGAAGACTAAAACCTTGGTTTTGTTGTTGACTTAGATCATGAGCGCCAACAACATCAGCCCATCATTGGAACCACCACCCAAGTCCTGGTGATAGGCATGAACTCCATCGATGACATCCCCATTGGACCATCACAGGAACAAGAGACCTCATCCCGCCGATATAAGATCCTCACACCGATGAAAAATAGAACTGTCGACGTATCATTGGAACCAGAAGACACGTCTAGTTGATAGATCGATAAGGTGGGGGCAATCAGTTCCATTTTTTGTAATGTGGTAAGAGTCATATAGGTAATGCTATGTCAAGTTGGGGAATTCTTCTTGGAGGTTCTAAACGATTTGCCTCCTTTTTATAAGACTGTGTTGGCAATGCCATTTGGATCATAGTTATTTGGTGGGATTCCAAACCTAGACAAAAAGGTGTAGTTGTGGAAATATCATAGAGAGAAGCTACAAGCTACCATGATGATTTTGCTGAGTGAATTTATATCAGAGTCTTGCTTAGCGTGGCTTAAGACATGTGCAAATGATATTCTCTTTGTAGATAGGCTTGGGGGAAAGTATTTTCTTGATCTTGTGGAAAGTGGCAAGGAACTTGCAGAGAATGAGACATTGATCAAAGAAACAATGGACAGTCTGGATGCATTTGAAGGGAGCTTGGAGTGGCTAAAAATGGTTTTTGGTTCAGATGTTGAGTTTCCATGGAAATGCATGTGAGATTGTTTTGAAGCACTCAAAGAGTCTATGGAATGAACTTTTTGAAACCCTATTTGTTAATAGGATGAAACAAAGAATAGCTGATGGATTTGTAGATCTGTGTGAGAGAGTTAAGGTTGGTAAATGCCTTGAAGCCATATTTACATATCTTTCAAGTTACAAAGATGTTGAAACCCATTTGCACAAATTAACTACTAGTGAGGGTTGGCTTGTCAAGAGAGGGGACCTTAAAAGTGTCAATTTACCTTGGTTGAGTTTTAGATTTATGATGACAAATGATGAAGATTGGTTTGATCGCCTTAACACTTATTTTGAAACTGAGATTAGTCAAATAAAAGATACCATAGATGAGGTGTCCAAGAATATTCTGGAAGACCTCCTAATATTTCTTCATGCACATAAATCTCCTTCAAGGATAAATGATTTAGCACCTTATTTGAAAGAGCAATGCTTCCATTTTATCTCAACATTGATTTTTGAGATTGAAGAACATCTTGCACATCTTTCAAAAGCTCTCTATCAAGAAATGAAAAATGAGGAGATGCCAGAAAAAATGAACAAGGAGACACTAGAACCAACAGTTATAGTGGAAAGGGCACTTTTCTTAGGAAGGCTTTTAGTTGCTCTCAATTTTCATTCAACTTCCCTTCCACTACTTTTTGGCTCATCTTAGCTCTAGTTTGTTGAGAACAAAGCTTCAGTTTCAGGGAAAGGATCTTCGACTTTCAGATATTCCAGTATTGATTTTGATTACCCTTTTCTAGATAGTTTTGGAAGACAAATACTAATGAGTGGGGTTGGTTTGAAGCCTAAATCATAGGATAAAAATAATAGCACCAAATTGAATAAACTGAGAAGAACTATGCACAATATTTGTATCAAAGCTAAGAGGTATCACTTCCAATGTATGATAGGTAGTGTCATGGGCTCTTCCAATGTATGACAAGGTATAGAACTTGATGGTTTTTTCTTCCAACCTTAGTTGCAAGATTTAATTTTCATCAACTCCAGACTCTTTGAGGGATCCTCCCCTCACACAACTATTTTTACTTGTACTTGTTTTAGGATTAACATTTTGGGCTTACCCCACTCATCCATTTCTTTGTTTTTTTTCTTTTCTTTGCTTTATTTTATTTTGTTAGCCTTGCTTCTAGGGGCCATTTCCCTAATACTTTTCTATTACAATAGGAGAACATTCTAGTCCCACTAACCTATTCTTGGACACTCATGGTGATGTAAGCAAGGTGGTTGACACTTCCAAACCAACACAAATGATCAAAAAAGATTAGGAAACAACTCTCATATCATTGTCCTATTTCCATTTTCTCCAAAACTCACAACTAGAGGCTTGTAGCCCACACAAACTGTCTTCTCACAATATCTTTTAGAGAAGGCCATCTTGAAACCTTCTTGTCACCTTTTGAGATTCACAACACATTCCAAAACAACTTATCAATAGACTTCACAAGATTTATTTGACACAAATTTGAAATCCTTAAGAATGCCCCTGTTTTTTGGTCACCAAAAAGCCCAAATTTACAAAGGAGGTCCCTCCTAAACACCACACTATCACCCAAACTCAATAAACAGTCATTAATTGTGTCTCAAAACAACCAAAACAATCACCATTTCTCAGATACCAGACTCCGAGAACGCTATTCCACAAAACCCTCACTTTGCATACAAAACTCAAGGGTTTACTCAATCTCACATCACCCGGGCTTATCAAACTCCAAAAATGCATCCAACAGACTATAAATGGCCTAAACAAACTGGTGCAGGAGCACCTACAATCATAATGCAAAATTTGATTTGGTAAAGTGTGTCAAGGTGAATTTGAGTGAGTCTAGGTTGGTAGAGGGGGTGTTCAAGTTTTGTTTGTATCAAATAAGGTTTCAAAGACCATTTTGTTATGTATTTATGTGTTTGGGTGTCATTGGAGTTCAAATATGAAAAATTGCTCAAAACATGTAAAGTTGTCAATGACAAGAAAGGTTGTCAAATTACAATTTTAGTAGAATATGAAAATTCATGGTAGTTTAAAAGGTAGGTATGGGTGTTGGGAAGTTAGAACTTAGATGGAAAATGTATTTAAAGGCCTAAGAAGGCTCAAACAGAGGTTGTTAATCATTTTGTGAAGAATTCCGATATAGAAACCAATGTTGAAAAGCAGATTTTCACCGTGTTTGCCATATTTTCTTGTTATGTATGGTCCTGTACAGGCACTTTGTGACTTGGAACTTATGGTAATTTGCGGTGATATGTCTTAGCTTTCATTTCCATTTGTTTTGAGGGTCCTCAGTTAATTTTTGTGAAAGAAACCTCCATTTTTCTGGGGACTCCCTGTGACAGGCCAACAAGGTCTGAGTTTGAGTTTTAATTAATGTAAATTCATTCCTCCCACTGTTGTTTGATGTTACTTAAAGGAATGGAATGTAAGATGTTATTTTAGGTGTTCTAACAAGTTTGGAGTCAAAATCAAATGGTTGGGTGGATTTGGAGTGATGCCCTAGGACTGGGCAGAGTCATTTTCATGAGAAATTGAGTTGTTGAGTGAGGGTTTTGGAGAAATGTTGAGAGAATGGTCTATGTAAGGGTTTATTGAGTGTGTGTAGGTTATATGTGAGGTGTTTGAAGCATTGGTTTGGTATCCATATAATATCACATGGTACACACCACTATAGACCAAATCAAAGGGTTCTTTTTATGGTGAGGCCACATCATAAGCCTAGCTATAAGAATTTCAAGGCAAAGATCATTTTTGGTCAAGAAATGGGTGTCACCAAATTCATCTCAATGAAAATTCAGAAAATATTTCCACTCTCGTGCTTAAATTCCTCAAATT
Source organism: Sequoiadendron giganteum (assembly GCA_007115665.2). Taxonomy (NCBI): domain Eukaryota; kingdom Viridiplantae; phylum Streptophyta; class Pinopsida; order Cupressales; family Cupressaceae; genus Sequoiadendron; species Sequoiadendron giganteum. The sequence goes on from CM021104.1 coordinate 610,887,333, forward strand.
TGAGGATTATATAACTCAAAATATCTCCCCAGTATGATTCACACAGTCTAATTCTCCTAGGACTAAGTCAAGGAGGTCCTGATTATTATTCTATGCCTCTGCGTCTAGGACACAAATTTTAGTTATGGGTCTGCTTTGAGTATAGTGCATCATAAGTTGCACTCAAGCATTTGTTGCTCATCTATGCAAGCTTAAGCAATGATGACTTATGTGGTGTTAAATATTGTTTCTTCTTCAAGCCAAATTACCTCAATGTGATAAAAATGTCTTAATATCACACAGGGTTGACCATAAGGGTGATTGTGATATTTTCAAGGATTTCCTTAATTTTTAATACTACTATTCCATAACCATTGATCCCAAACTTCATATGCCATGACAAACCACAACAGCCTTAGATTTCTTCTTAAACTATGGAGATGGACAATAGGAATGCAATCCAAGTCAAATTATTTAAGTCAAATTCTTTGTATCAAGGCTTTCTTGATCAAAACTTTGGATCATGTGTATTTGATCAAGTTCCTAGTTCAGTCTCTCTCTCTCAGTGATCAAATCTCCTCTCATTTTCAATTCTTCTCATTTTTACTTTATTTTTTTAATCACTTAGTGTTCATCCAGAGGATAAGTAATGCAATTCAATACAATATCGCTTTTCTATTAGAAGTTACCAATTTTTGTTCTCTTCACTCTTCAATCTTCTCTTTTTATCCCAAACTTTCTATTGCCTATATCTCTATTTTTACAATCTCTATTAGTTGGCTAGAGAAAAATATATATACAACCAACATTAACTCTTGAGATCCTAAGGTATGCAATCTGCTTAACCATTCCTAGTCAGCCAACAAATTAAAATTAATTAAATATTGTTTCTTTCAGAATTATCTTTCATTTTCTCTTATTGGATAGCTTATTTCATCCCAAATATTAGTCTGATTCCAATAGTTTTGGTTCCTGTCTACTTTTCCCAGCCTTTTACTCCATTCAAAAGTGAAACACTTGCCAAGCAAGAATGACAAGGTGTCATTATATCCCATCCCTCATTCCATATCCATTCAATGTATAGATGAAATATTATTACATAGATGAAGTTGTATCAATGTACACTTATCATGATCTATTAATTTTTTAACCTTGATGTGCTAAGCACTCCTCTCTAAAATTATATTATAAATTGATACAATCAGTGGTCTAGTTGCCCTAACTTATTATCTATAAACCTTGATGTATTTTTCTTCTTTTCTTATTGGCATTCATACTTTGGCTTCTCAATACTCAAAGTGTGAAAAAATCTTGAGAGATGCTTATCTTTACCATCAATGCAAGCAATTGCTAATTGAGATTTGACAAGCTCTTTCACATCAACACTAGTTGGCAATTTAAGAGCCTTGTAATTTGCAATGTGAGGAAACTTCGCAATAACCTGAATGATAAATAGAGAGCTCTAATTAAGCAGCTACAACCATCATGGAATCCATGATCCCAATATACAACATTAAAGACAAAACTCAACATAGGCTGTGAGAAGAAAATATTAGTGCTTATTGTACCAAGTAAGCATACATAGTAGGATTTACCTCTCTTGGAAGACTGCCAGATACCCTTTCAAGTTGAATCACTTGATCCTCTCTTGTAAAAACAAGGGAATCATAAGTCTTTAGGTAGTTAAGAGCATATTTAAATAAGGTTTGATCTAGCTCAACATAAGATAAATAATGCATTCAGAACTCATGCATCACGTCACTGCAACCTGAGACATCAAGCACCTCCAATCTAGTGTTCATTGATTAATTGTTATCACATATGAAGAATGCAGGTGTTCATAGATTATCTGTTATCCATTTTGGTGGGCTACTTTGACTTTCACTTCTCCATTTTAGCAGGCTATGCCCATCTGACGAAGGTTTTAGAGTATGTTTATTAAATTGAAAATTTTAGAGGGCTACTTTGAAAATACTCCAATATTTTAGCGGGCTATGCCTGTAGGTTTTAGAGTATGTTTATTAAAATGAAAAGTATGGCAAGATTTTAATAATGAGCACATTTTGATTTTAAATTTTTCCTTCTCCTTAACATTTTTGTTATATTGTAATTTTTTATAATTAAATTATAACATAAGTGCTAGTGCAATTTTTCAATTCTTTAATTCTTTTGATTGTATAGTCTTTTTAAATTTAAATTTTATAATTTTATAATTTTTATCCTTTGTTTTAATATTTTGCAATTGGCTTAAATTTATTCAACTTGGTTTTTATTCTCTTTTTGGTCTCTCTTTTCTTATCTATTGTCTTTTCTTCACCCTTTTATTTCCCCCTTTTTTCTTATGTTGTGTTGTATTTTCTCTGTCCTTGTTTTTCTTCCTTTTAATTGGTTTCATTAATTTGTTACTTCTTTGTCTTCGTGTTGTTCTTTATTTATCTTAATTTTTAAATATTATTTGTCTTGTCTTCTTTAATCTTTGTGCAACCTTTCCTTCTCCCTCCTTTCTCCTTCCCCTTTGGTTTTCCTATTTAGGTTGTTCTTGGTCTGCAACAAAATACTTTTCTCCTTGAGCTCTTTCATCTTGATGATGGATCACGAAGTGTGATATGAAATGTTGATGCAAAAAACTCTAACACAATCTAATCCAGAAACGTATGCAAGATTAATTGATATGGATCGTGGAAACTTGATCTCATTAACATTTTGACATGTTAAATATATATATAAAATTATCACTAAATTGCACCTTGGTGTGCAATAGGTACGTTGAAGAGGTATGAAAGGTCAATTAGAGAAAATTTTGGTGTATTTTTTCAAACATATGTGTAGTACATGAGGTCAATTGGTAGGTCATTTAGCAAATGATGTTGTTTATGTAACAAAGGTATCAATTGGTCGGCTATGATAGAAAATAAGGTCTTGACAAAGGTTTTAGAGTATGTTTATTAAAATGAAAATAATGGCCAAGATTTTAATAATGAGCACATTTATTTAGTCATTTTTATTTGTCTGATATTAGTCATTTATTTAGTCTAATATTAGTCATTAATTTAGTCATTTAGTTGTGATTTTACCCAATTAACAAACTAGTCACTTATAATGACCAAATTAGTCATTTATTTTCAAAATACTACTAGTGTTAGTCATGTGACTCAAAGTTTTAGTCACGTAGTCATTTATTTGCCAAATTCTACTAGTGTATCTATACCTTTGCAGTAATCTTGGTATTTATCTAGGAATTTTATCTTCATAGTATTCTAATTGGGAACAACATAGCTTCCCAATCCCATGAACCATCTCAGAGTAGTGTTGTACCCCAAATTAAAAAAATTGTTACACTTAGGCATTTTGAAGAAATGAGTCAAAATACTGTTAAATTTGTCAAAAAGGTCAAAACTGGGATTTGCATGTCATGCATGGGGGCCAAAAACTTGAAATTTTCAAAATCTGACAATCTGGGTCAGCTCAGAACGATCAAACCTACAAAATCAAGATTTCATTTTTTCGTCCCTAAATTTTAGGAAAATTTCTATTTTTAGCAGTTTTCTAAAAATAGAAACTTTTTCTGGGTTTCTCAAGAAATAGATACTAGCAAAATTTTCTAAAAATAGAAAGTTTGGCTTCTAGGGTTAAGATTGATTTTGATTGGATCAAAATACTTCCTCATCAGGTTGGTGCAGTTAGAATCACGAAAAGACCAGTTTTACCCTAGTGGGTCTACTTTGCTTTTTTCAGAAGCTTTTTCTAGAGATCCAAGGTCATCAATGGAAGTCAGTCAGCTGTCACGTGCCAAAATCGGACATTCAAGCATCAAACAAAAGCTATCAATGACGAACGTGCATGAGGAATGAGAAACGGAGAAAGGAAGCTGAAAAAGTTGAAAAATGCAAAAAATTGACTAAGGCTGGTGAATCCAACTGCCCCTGCCCAATTTGGGCGCCCATACTTCCATGCCTTAAATTTTTTTTTTGTTTCCAATAGTCGAGACAAGGAAGGCACGTCAAATGAGGGAAGATTTCAAAAATTGTGAAAATTGGCTAAGTCTGCTCAACTTGGGTGCCCCTAGAGAAGAAGGGTGCCCATCTTTTTGAAGGATCAAATAATGAAGTTAGGGTTGGCTTCCCCAGGAAACGTTGTTTAGTTTCTCATCAGCTTCACAATGGATGTCTTCATCAGCTCGTCCGATCACTCAGCCGTCGGCAAAACTAGATCAAACAGGAGCCATTAGAAGAGGTGTTAAAACTCTGAAGACGAAAAATGATGAAAAATATTCTAAGTTTGGTGAATCTAGGTGCCCCTGGAGAAGAAGGGTGCCCAAGTTTTTAAGAGGTCAAACGATGAAATTTGCAAGAGGCACCTCCAATGTGACTTCGTAAGAATTGATCAAGTTGTCCAACACAATCATCGACACATCCGTCAGAGCAAGCAATCATCAAATGTTGCAGGCTGAACAAAGAAGGAAAAGTGAATGAAACGACAAAATTCAAAAGCAACAATGAAAAAATCAGAATAAAAACTCTCTGGAGGAGATGGGCGCCCCTAAAGGAGAAGGGCGCCTAGGGTTTTGAGGCATCAGATGTCACTTTTTCAGAGATGAGGTATCTAGGAGACCCCTTCCAAAATCTTCTTAGCTATCCAGTGAATCCGTCAGCCAGTCAATCTAACCAGTATAATGCCTGGAATCATGAATTCATATGAAGGTCAGAAGACAAGCAAAGTTTGAAGATCATAAAAATGGCTAACACTGGAGAAAGTGGGCGCCTCTGGAGGAGATAGGCACCCGACAATTTGAAGGGTCAAATGAAGTTTTTGTCAGATGATGTCTCCAAAACAATGTCGTCAGATTTGATTAGGCTCGGTGGTGAAACATTCAGTTCGTTTGTTGGATCAATCTGGAAGTCAGGAGATAGGATCAAACTAGGGTTGAAAATTGAGGAGAAGTTGAAAACAGTGAAAAAATGACTAAGTTTGGATGAAAAAGGCGCCTCCAGCCAAGAAGGGCGCCCAACTTCTCTTGCCTTGGTGAAATTTTTAAAAATTTCAAAATCTTGAAAGAAGAGAAAACATCATATATCGTTGCACAAACTCAAATTAGGGTTTTGAAGAATTAGGGTTAAAGAGAGTTGTTTCTCTCAAGACAAAGCTTATTTAAGGCACCTTTGTGTTTTATTTTTCATATTTTCTTGTAGGTGGTTTCGAGGAGAAATATAGCAGCAACTTCAAACCTTTATTTTTCAAGATTCAAGAACATAAACTTCTTGGTTTTTCATGAATTTTCAAATCAACACTCAAGAAGGCTTGCTTTTTCACATTTTTTTCATCCAGAACATCAAATCTTTGAAGGAGGCCATTGTTTTCAATTTTCAGCGAGTTGGTTTATACTAGTTCTATCTTCTGGATAATTTTTGGAAAATTTTCTCAAGGTTGCAACAACTGCTTTTTAATTTTGCATGTTAGAGAAAACTTCAAAACATTCAACTTCCAATCTTCTGGGTCTATCTCAAATATTCTTTTGGACAAAACCCATATCACAGCTTTTTCAGTGAAACTTCAAGTGGCTGCTTTTTTAGTGAAAATTTGAGGTTTTCAAAGTCTAACCAAATGGGTTCATCCAGAATGTGCCTCTGAACAATACCCAGATGCCAAATTTTTTTGCTTTTTCGGAGAAAATTAGGGTTTGCTTCTTTTTCAGTCTACACTCGGAATTTTAAAAAACGGACGATCTGGGTTTTCTTGTAACGAAATTCTAAACAAAACCAATATCTCAAAAAAAATTCCAAAATATTCATCCATTTGGCGAAGAAAATCAGCAAGCTAAAAATAGAAAGTTGTGAAAAATTTGTTCGAGCATAGTCAAGTTTACAGTCAATCTTCAAGTTTTTCAGCATGAAGTACTCTCCGATCGAATTCAGAGCCAAACAAGTGTTGTATCATAATTATCTGAATGAATGATGTTGGGAAGTGCTTTTCAGTACCATCATGGACATTAAACGTCATCATCTCAGTTGAAGAACATGCAGAGGGAGTGGTATGAGTGAAAGGACAAGTGTCACAAAAATTTGTGCAAAACTCTTATGTGGGAGAATCAAGAGAAGTGTCAGAAGCATAAAGTTGCAAAGCCGCCAAGTTATCAATTAGTGAGTCATCTTTTGGGGCAACGATGTTTTTCAAGAATATAACTCATAAAGAAGCTGAAGATGTCAAAGATTCTCTAAGTTTGATTCCAAAAGGGGAGAAGATTTTTAGAAAATCACAATATGGCTATAGATAGTATCAACACTCCTGATAGAGAGGCAGTTTCCCAATTTTTGGCGGATGTGATCGAGATTTAAAGCAACAATCTTCTAGAAGCTTTCTCCAAGATTTCTTTCCATTCTTATCTCATGCTTTCTTTCTATTCTTGTCTCAATTCTTATCCATTCTTCGAAGAAGAAGGATATCAAGTTGTAATAGTTGGCATTTCTTTTCTTTTTTCATGCTTTCTTAGGTTTTCATAGTTGTAGATGTTTATCTTATTTTAGGTTTAGAAATAAATCTTGCATGTTGGCAAGTCTTAGTTGTAAGAGTAAGGAGATTTTAGGGTTCCCTACTCCTCTACTTGTGTATAAATAAGAGTAGTGTTTGCTCATTTTAGTTTAACCGTGCTTGTGATAACATAATTGTTGAGCCTATGCCTTTATATTTGTTATCAATTAGTGTTAGTTCACTTTGTGTTAAGGGAAATTTTGCATGCCTCTTTTAGCTGCAAGTTCTTGTTCAGTACATGTGTCTTATGTCAAGTGATAATCTGGTTTGATTGCATGTTGCATGTATTTTTCCACAACTTTTTGTCCTGGAATTGTAACTTTGTGCCAAAAGTTTGAGTAAATAAAGTCCTGAGCGTGCTTTGCTGCCCCGATATAAAAATATCAGATTTTCGTTTATTATGTTGTGCTAGAAGTGTGAGGAAATAAAGTCTTGAGCATGCTTTGTTGCCTTGATATAAAGTCTCATATTTTCATTTATTGTGTAATGATTTTATGATATCCTTTTCAACTTGCATTGAATGTATGTTGAGAAATTTTTGTTTAAGTATCTTTGTCAGAAAATCAATCTCATTCATTTCTAACTCTCTTGCTTTGCATTTACTTGAGAGGCTAGAAACGTCAATAGCGTTAGTTAATTTGTATTTTTTAAGTTTAATTTAAGGGAAAAACCTCAACTGCAACATCTAAAGTTCTACAACCTTGTGTTCTCACAGCTGAACCAAAAAGATAGGAAAAATTAGTTTAGTTTACTTTCTTTATGCAACTCAGCAAAAGAGGGAGTTTCCCCTTCTAATTTGAAGAGCAATTTACTGCACATAGCTGTCTGTTTCCAAAATACATTCCAGAGGTGCAATTTGAAACACCAACAAGTAGCATCTTTCAGTGTAGCTAGAAACAATTTGAGTTTTTGGGAATCTGTGGTATAGTCATAACTTCAGCATAGAACATCAAACTCAAAAATACAGGTGAATGGTTCCTCTATGAATAACACATAGAAGACAAGTAGTGTTGAAGGAGGTATATTCTTCAAAGCAACAACCCTCTCTTGATTGGCTATAGGGAACTCATATGTTACATGCTTTGGTGGGTCTTCTATTGCTACATCAACCATGATGCTTATGTGTATGTAGGAATTCTCCTCTGTATTTTATGTATGTACTGGTGTTAGGGATAATTATTCTTCAGTAATACCCTCGCTCTATTCACTTTGTTCACTAGTATCCTCTAATGCTTTGTGTGCTGAGGGGGGAAATCTTCTGAGAGCATCTCATTGCCTCTACATGTAATGGTTGTGACTCTTTAGATCAACAATTTTTGCACATTTCTAGTAACTTGTGTTGCTATTGATGGCTAAAACCTAAATACCCTAATGCTGAAAATATAATTGCTAAACTATGAAAGTTTGAAAGGAATTGAAATTACACAAGAGAATCTTGAATTTAGCACCATCCCCAGCAATGACACCAAAAATTTAGTGAACTTGGTGCTACTAGGTAGACACACAACTCAAAGGGTGAATTCCTAACTGAATAGATCATCTTTCACACAAGAGGCTTCATTTAAATATCAACCAAGGACTCGTAAAATTTAAACAATGTTGGCATAATATATGAATTCATGGATCCTAAACACGTCCTATATAAATGGAGTATAGGTGATTACACATGTACCAAAAACTAGAAAAACTAGAAAAGGAAATGAAATGTTAATTCTTAAAACATGGGAAATAAATATAAGTTGCTACCTTATGCTACAAATACTTATCACTCAAGACTGTAACTATTAATTGATAAAATTGAACTATGACTAATTTCTTTGGATTATGTAACAAACATGAAGCTACATAATTCAATACAAACTACAAAATCACATTCATGAATTCCACATGCATATAATTGGAAATTACCTTAACTAAATTCAACAATGTATCAATCAATTAATAATAGGAAATAGAGTGGATTAATAGTACCTCAAGTGGCCCTTTTGATTTTTTGCTTCCACAAAAGATGTCAAACACTCACTACTTAATCAAAAAATCATGATGTTGAACTAACTCCTTATATTGCATAAAAAATGCTACTCTTACATACAATTTAACAAGAATTTACTAAATATTTCTTATTCAATAATACATATCTATTGTTTCGATTGGTATCAAGAAAATGACTAATCAACTAGAAAAAAATGATCAACAATTACTAGCAACTAACAACTAGATTTTCTCCTCGACAACAGATCCCACTATATAGGGTCTGGGAGGAGTATTATTCCTCTAGAACTCAAAAAAAATTCATAAAGTATCCATCCAATCTCTCTCAAAGATAGGGAGAGGACTTAGTCTTGAAACAAAAAACCATAATTATAAAGTAGAAGAACATAAACTAAATTAGAACTCTATGCCTAATGGTTAACTGCCATGACAGAGGCGTGTACCTGAGGACTATCACGTCATGAGTTAATCCAACTAAGAACAAACTTCTTCCCCTCCAAGTAGTCTTATTCAGTGGTCAATAATATGTTGTGGTGACTCATTGTGAATATTTAAATGATCACCTTCATTCTCTTTTGGAAATGTTGCACTTGGCTATCTTTGACCTCTCCATTGCAGCAATCCATAGTCCCTTTGCTATGAGCTAGAAAACTTGTTGCTGCAGGTTACAGTGCTTCTAGTTGTAAGATGTTAGTTTCATCCCTAAGGCATACACATCATTAAAAAATATAATTTAAGCAAAGAATCATACTAAATCTCATGAACATTCATGCATTCACACACACATATGTCAAAATATCATATTTTCATTTTTGCATACTTAAGTTTTCTTTAAAGTGTATGAAAGGATAAAAGATATATGAAGTCTTAGGAATGTCTGTGAAACTTAGCAGATGAAATGATTAAAAAAGAAATTATTAAAGGAAAGATATCCATTAATTGGATCCATCAATAAGCACAATCATGGTTTTCTCAACTACACCAACCCATTAAGCTCCACACAAAAGTCTACTAGTAATTGTATATCACTTCATAGAAGATCTCACTACCTCGTGAGTTGTGACATGAATCATGAACATTATATTAGCATGTGCATACCATTTAATCATAATGTACAAACACTACAATGTAATCATAATCATAGTTTTCTCAAATACATCAACACATTAAGCTACATATAGAAGTTGCTAGTGAGTATTTAATACTATGTGTTGTACATCTACCCTAATGCCCAACAATGTTGAATTTACTTTGACCAACACTCTTAATGCTGGTAACCCTTTTCAACTCATATAATCATTGATGATTGATCAAAGACCAATACAATTCCTTCTATCAGGTGAGGGGTAAGAAGTCCTTGTAGTGAAACAAATTCAAATAATTTGATTTTCTTCTCATCAATGCTCAATAAATAAAGCCAAAATTAAATGATCTAAAACAACACACTAAAAACCAAACTATAATTGAGAAGCATGCTACTCCTACCAAAAATTTTACCTAAACTCTTAGAAAATAGATTACTAGAGAAGGGAATTATCTTCTAGCCTCTTAGTGGGTCCTCCAACCTCCATTTTGACCCAAAAATTATATAAATCATGTTGATCTTGTAAACCTATAGACCACAACATACTAAATAAGTTTTTGATTCAACCCACAACACCCAAAAATCACTTGCAATCAATTACCTATCACGATACAAAAGATCAACATCAAGATTATGCTCAATAACCTAAGAATTGTATTGATGCAAATAACCTGAATGAATATTACAATGAATGTGCATGCTTATAAAAGCATAAAAAAGAAAACCCTAGATGAGGATTTGATTAGATTGTGACAAGTGTTCTAATCCCATGCAATGAGACAACTTGTCCTATATTTAGTTCAAACTAATTAATTAAAAAGTAACCCCTAAGTTTACCTTAAGTAATTAAAGTAAAAAAGCATCTAATAATTATTTAATGATTAATTAATTTCCAAATAGTGACTTATTTACTCCAAAACCCCCCTTAAGATCAACTTAGGGAGAAACTAAATAACTAATAAAGGAAGCTAAATGGAATGTAGAATGGGTCCCGACTACAAGGCATGATGAGGTATGAATCCAAGCCTCTCTTTGCCATCCCTATGCATTTCTACAGCCAGGAAATCTATAAATACAACTTCATTCAACCAAGAAAAGGATCAAGATCCAAATTATCTAACTTATGCACTCTTACTCTGCAGGATTTCAAGCATCAAGCATCAAGTATCAAGCATCCAAGCATCCAACATTCTAAGATCATATCATGGTTGCCTCCTGTAGCTGCATTTATTAGTTTTCATGTCAATCCATGCTATATTAGTTTCTTTTATCATCTAGATTTATCATATTAGCTTCATATCATTGCATCAACATCATTTCATTCTTTAGATTGTCATTTTAATAGTTATAGTGTTATTTAAATATGAGAGCACAATAGCTTAATAAATCTTTGAAGATAGGAGACAATGAGACGCTTTCAATTGATTATTAGCTTGATCTTTGATACAATGTTTCATTAAGAAGTGTTTTATTCTTTTACACCTTATTCACACTTACAATTTGGTGCCCACCGTGGAGCCTAACCCCATATTTTTATCAATTTTTTTGAAAATTATTGCGCAGGTTAGCAACGTGTTTTGTTTCAACGCTTTCGTCAAAAACTATAGCACATCCATGAAAAACTATGGCTCTTCCGTGCTCTATTTTGGCGCTTCCATGATACTATAGCGCATCCATTAAAAGTTTTAGTGCTTTCCACTCCATCGCTTCCATGAACTGTTTCGGCGCATCGGTTACCCATCTCCAAAAAAGCTAATTTAGCGCTTTCATGAAGAACTTTGGTGCTTTGGTGTTCTATTTCAGCGCATCAGGTAAAAACTACGACGCTTTCATTCACTGTTTCAGCGCTTCTGTAATTTTGATCTAGATCCAATGCGACTACGGCCAGAATTTCATTTTGATATAGTTAGACTAAAATTTATCAATCCTAGGGTAGCCATTTATGATTTAAAATTTATCAAGGGTAGCCATTTCTGGTTTAAAATTTATCAATCCTAGGGTAGCCATCACACTTTTGCAATATTAGTAAAAAAGGACACCATGATTTTTGTGAAGCAAAATCTTCACATAGATTAACAAAATTTGTCTTTGGGCTTAAAACAAATCATTTATTTGTTGTGCTTGTGTGGTGAATAAGCTTATGTTCTCCCCTTAATTGGGTGATCAAAGTGCTAAAATCATCCTTATTTTCATGCAAATTTACACTTTTTTTAAAACCTTTAGAAGGCTTGCCATAGTGGGAAAAATTACTCACCCTACGGGAACGACCTAAGTGGGAACGCCTAAAGCCAAGGATTCCAAACCACTCTAATCAAAATGCAAGTTGTTGATGAAAGTCCAACTTGACGGTAGTGAGCAAGATAACCATCCCCAAAATATTTGTTCTAAAGATTGGGAGATCTCCTAAGGGAGTTTATTAATTTCCACACCGCACAAAAGCCCTATCTACAAACCATAGTGTAGTGTCCAGCCAAGTCAGTAACTAGACATTGTAATACTCATGGTGCTAGGGGAGGGAAGAATCTACCCCCACGACACTCACCATATAATTTCCAAGGACCGTTTTCTCAGAGGACGAGAAATCCAACTCTGAGTACGCGCTTGGAAACAAAAAAACACGGGCGCCCTCTAGGGGGTGACACGATTGTGTGCACCAATGCAATTTTAAGATGTGGGTTGTTGAGTATAATGATGACCTATTTGACCTTAAGAGTGAGTCTATCTGAATTGTGTACATTTGTAAAAACAAACCTGTGAAAATCAATAAGGACCATTTGTGGTTCTTGAATATACATTATATGTTCAGATTAAAACATTTATTCTACAATTTGCTTGCTGTGTTTTCACAAAATCATTAAGAATAAGATAAAAGATCATCCAGAAAACAACAAATTAAATCAGGTCAAGAAATTCATGATTCGAAAGTGGAAATCAACCAAGTTTGTCAAGAGAACCATCAAAATCATCAAACCCAATAGACCACTCAGTTACCAAGATAATTTAAGAAGGCGTTTCTTATATCAGAATCAAAAGATCTTTTTACAACATAGAACCTTCATTCATTGATATCACGACTTTGCTAGAGGTCATACTCTTGATTACACTATAGAACCACTTTATTCATGAGCTTTCTTCCAAAGGAGAGCCCTCACACAATATCACAATCGTAGTCAATGCATACGTTAGTCCTACTTCCCACAACCCATGATAGAATATGCCACAAGGCCAAGTCAAATTTTGCAATAGGGAGTCTTAAAAATCATGTTTTTAGCGCTCTGGAAATCTGTTTAGCGCTTTGGGACTCTATTTTAGCGCTTTCATAACATAGCGCTTCCAAGCACTATTTTAGCGCTTCCATCAAATAGCGCTTTCATCATATTTTTCAATGCTTTCAAGCACTATTTTTGTGTATCTGTAAAGATAGTACTTCCATCATCTGTTTCAACGCTTTTGAACTCTGTTCTAGCGCATCTGAACTCTGTTTTAGCGCTTTCAAAACATAGAGTTCCAAATCATATCAATCAGTTTGTCTGTGATTTACACACGAATTTTTATCAAAATAGAAGTACCTTTTTATCAGAATCACTGTCTAGAAATCGAAATCAGATAGGTTCATACAAGTTCCCAATCTTTTCAACTGAAACGTAGATCTTGCAAATCATAAAGTGTCAAATCAAAACACAATCTCAATTATTACACTAAAGTTTCATCATTGGGATATTATCATCCTATCATCACGAAACGAAGCATAGTAATTAGATTTTTAACCTAGTCTTATCAATAAGATATATCATCTTATTTGAATTTGTTAAAAATTCACTTGACATTTTCCAACATAGAAGATAAAATTTTGGAAGAAAGAACAAAAAATTGTATGCCAATCTTCACTAGGTTGCAAAAACAGAAGCTCTTAGAAAAGGAACTTGAAACATCAAATACAATGGCAAAAGAAAATCCCTGGAATAGTCTGCATCAAAGTGACAAAAATTAAATAACTCTAGAGGACATACAAACAGCCCAACAAGATCCCAAATTCCATAAATTCATGGAAAATATCTTAGAACAGTACATGGAGAAATACCTCTTAATGTTGGTTGAATCAAGTGCTAAGCTTCCCAAAGACTTTGATGTAAATCGCTTAAGAGAAGCACTTGGAACCAACGAAACCAAAATACCACAACCCACACAAGGTATAGATCCAGTTGTTGCCTTAACATCTCAAATGCAAATATTACAACAAAAAATGCAAGACATGACAAAAGGGAACTCTAAAAGGTATGCAGTACATGACATTTGTCCTTATCCTTTTGAATCAACAGTTGATATGATACCTTTTCCTCGACACTGTGACACTGTGAATTCCCCAAGTATGATAAATACAATGGAAGATCATATCCGATCGATCATATCCACGAATTCAAAACCATGAGCCTAGAGTTTGTCCAAGAAACTTACCTGATGAGATTATTCCCAAGAATCTTGGGAGGTTCATTTATGGAATGGTTTTCAAAATTATAACTATGAATAAGGACTTTTGAAGAACTTGTCAATAGGTTCATCTCTCAGTATTCTTTTAATATCCAACACGATGTCATGATAAAGGATATGTATAACCTGAAACAAAACAAAGGGGAGACATTCTTGTCCTTTCTACAAAGATGGCAATGACTATTCACTAGATATCCTCGATCCATTCCTGAAGAAGAGAAAATGGAGTTGTTCATCGAAAACTTGACAAAAGAGACGAGTTATAGACTTGAATTGCAATTTCCTCCTACGTTCGAAAAGGTGATAGAAAATGGCCTTAAGATTGAAGAAGCACTAGTCAAAAGAGGGGTTATTAAATATTTCAATGACAAATCAAATAACACAAATTCCTCAAATCAATACCCCAATAGTGATAAACCAAAATTTTGGAAAAAGAATTGAAATACGACTACAAATGAAACGATAAGTGATTTACAAAATGCCAAAACAGTTTTCAACTTGACAACATCTACTTCAAAAACAAATCAAAACAATGATCAAATTGTCAAGTCAAACGTCATTCAAAACAACGAAATCACAAAACCTCAATCATACCAAAAACCATCAAATTGAAGTAGGTTCACACCTTTAGGCCAAACTTTGTAATCAACGATGAAAGAACTAGTCATCAGTGGTCTTATCACCATGCGAGAAGCAAGATTCTAGGATCCAAAGGTCAAACCACCATGGTGGAATGACTTAGATTACTGCAACTTCCATAACAATAAAGGCCACAAAACTAATGATTGCATGGAGTTAAAACATGCAGTTCAAAATCTGATCGACAGTAACAAGGTATATATAGAGGGACCCAAAAACAATAATGATCATTCAGCCTTCAAGGACCCTTTACCAAACTATGACAAAGGAGCATCATCTTCTATGAACAAAAAAGGTAAAAATATCAATCATATCTATGATAAAACAATCCTTTGTCTTATCAAAGTAGAGAGTGATCATACCATTGGTCAAAACATGGATGAACATGAAACCGATGACATTACCCCTTTGGATTTTCTCCCAAGCATACAAGTCCTTGTAAATCAAATAAACGTTATAAAAATTAGAGAATGTCAGGACTATCAACCAACAAATGTAATGACAAGGGGGCAATCCAAGGTAGTGTTAAAGGGAGTTAGGTCTAAAAATGCATATCCACCTCCATCTCCATCTCATTACAACATTGTCGATCAACTTCAAAACATTCCAGTGCAAATATCAATACTAGAACTCCTCAAACTATATCCATCACATAGGGAGGTTCTAAAACAAGCATTAGTTGCCACTACGGTATTAGAAAATCTAGATGTTTTCCAATTCCAAGCTATGGTGGGGCATTTGACTACCCCACATTATCTATCATTCTCTAAATAGGATGATGTGTCACTCAACCATCCCCATAACACCGTACTCCATATCGAGGTCTTGATCCATAATCATCGTGTCAAAAGAGTCTTAATAGATGGGGGAGCTGGTTTGAACATTTTCACTCTAAAGTTAATCCATGCACTAGGGTATTCCGATGATGCTATTGATTCCTGAAGGAAAATGACCATAAAATCATATGATGAGGAAGAGAGATCTTTAAAGGGACTAATTGTGTTACCAATTCAAGTGGGACCAATGATGAAACACATAGCATGTCAAGTAATGGAAAAAGAGTTGACTTACAACATACTCTTAGGACATCCCTAGATCCACGAAATGCAGGCAGTACCTTTCACATATCACCAATGCTTAAAGTTCCCAGTAAATGGATAGGAGGTGACTGTATCTGCTGATTATAATCACCCTCAACATTGTGAGACACTTAGAATCACTCAAGATACCTTTGTGCCTCACAATCAGAAAGCATCCAGTTCAAAGTCATCATATGAAGAAAAATGTCCAAATATCATCACCAAGTGGGTAGAAAAGAAGGATAAAGCAAAAGATACAAGTCTTGTTGATATTCAATTATCAGACAATCTAAATCACCAAACTTCTTTATCACAAAAATTTCAAGAGCAAGTCCAGTTGACAGACAAGGGGATGGGGCAATATTCTATGGAGCAATCGCTTAATCTTTCATAGTTAATGCCATCTCCAAAGACATATGGCCAACCATCCATGATCAAACATCAAACATCACTACCTATCATAGTTCCTGAAAATAGATTTATAAAAGCCGGTACCATAGAGGACGAATCAGACAACAAAGCAATCCTTGAATGGTTATACAAAGATGAGGAACCATCGACATCAACTAGCAGTATCAAGAATGTCAATATCAATACAGACAAATATGGCAAAGGGAAAGCTATCCTAGAAAAATGGGTTATGGGGGAAAAGGACCTGTTGGTTTAAGGAAGGAAGGTATAGTTGAGCCTATTTAGCCTCTCACTCTCCATTCAAAAGCGAAGATGGGATTGGGATACTCTGAAGAGAAAAAATAGGAGCTGAAAAGGAAGGTTGTAGAAAGAATCCTTCAGGTTAGAGATAGCTCTGAAATGGATTCAAATGAATATGAGTGGGATCTGTGTTTCGATGTATCTTACACCGATATTCGAATTGATGTAATACAACAATATGCACCTACACATGAGGAGGGACAAAGCTCTGGGTCTAGACCATTCATATCAGGATCACACTAAATATCGATGACTCAAGTGGGGACGAATAGACATCAAGTGAACTAGACGATCTTGAAGAAGGTACCATCATTGATCTCGATATCCCAAATAAAAACTATGAAGAAATGGTTGTCCTAACCCTTATATCCATCAACCTAAATCAATCCGATGACCTCATGCCATTAATCCATCCAAAACTTATTGATTGGGAACCTGTCGAACCTCTCACTGTACCCACATTTGCAAAAGATGATGCCATCATAAATTTTCTATGTCATGACAAGCCTAGTATGAGTTCTATCCTTAATAATCATAACGACATGACTCGGAAAGAGGGTGTCAAATCTTCTAGTTGCAAAAGTAAAAATAGGGATAATAGATCTAATGGTGAAAACCATTCCATGGCAACATTAGATCTGGAAAAAGAAAAAATAAAGAACGCATCTAATGGTGAAAACCTCTTTGAAGCACCAAAAGATGGGAGATTTGAAACTCTTCCAGAACATTATCATGAGTGGTCATCAGTTCTGGTAGAACCAACACAGTTTATAAACATCGACACTGAAGAAAAAGCAAAAATCCTACATCTAGCAGAATCCATGACAGATCAAGAAAGACCAGAATTCATCAAATTCTTTAAGAAAAGAAGCATCAACTTTTCTTGGTCATATTCAGATATGTCAGGTTTGGATCCAAATCTACTCATGCATCATTTATCTTTGCTTGCAGAAATTAATCCTGTGAAACAGAAAATTGAGAAAAATGCATCCTCATATCGCATTGATGGTAAAGGCTGAGTTAAAGAAATTGCTCGATGTTGGATTCATAAGGTCTATTGACTACACCGAGTGGATATCAAACATTGTACTTGTCTCAAAGCTGGACAATAGCATCAACATATGTACGGATTTTAGGGACCTAAATAAAGCATGCCCAAAAGATGATTTTCCATTACCAAATATAGACATCATTGTGGACTTAATGGCAGGGCATGCCATGTTGTCAATCATGGATGGTTTTTTCGGATATAATAAAATAAAAATAGCTCCAGAAGATCAAGAAAACATGACATTTACATGTCCATGGGGAACCTTCTGCTAGAATGTCATGCCATTTGGTCTGAAAAATGTAGGAGCCACCTATCAAAGAGCAATGACAACAATATTTCATGATATGATGCACACCTTCATGGAGGATTACATGGATGATATTATGGAAAAATATTGTACAAGGGAAGGACATCTGCATATCCTAAGCAAAATCTTCACACGGCTAGAGAAATTCAATGTCAGGCTAAACCCCAAGAAGTGTGTCTTTGGGGTGACATCAACGAAACTGTTGGGGTACATTGTCTCAGAAAAGGGCATTGAAGTGGATCCAGTGAAAGTCAAGGAAACAATAGAGATGGCACCTCCCAGAAATATCAGTCAACTCAGATCACTACAGGGAAGGCTCTAATCAATCAGGTGATTTATCTCCCAGTTGGCAAACAAAAGTCATCCTTTTAATCATCTGTTGCATAAAAATGTAGTTTTCAAACGGGATAAGGGGTGTGAAACAATGTTCGATCAAATAAAGCAGTATCTAATATCACCGCCTATTCTCATGCCGCCAACAGAAGGAAGGCCTCTGATACTGTACATTGCAACCACCGATATCTCTTTAGGAGCATTATTGGCACATGAGGATTATGAAGGAAAGGAACATGCCATCTACTATATCAACAAAACATTAAATGGCTATGAAATAAACTACACTTTCATAGAGAAATCTTGCTTGGCGGTGGTGTTTTCTACTCAACAGCTAAGACATTATATGTTGACTCATACAATTAGGCTAATAGCAAAGATCGACCCCTTAAAATATTTACTCAGTAAATCTGCCTTAATAGGTACACTGGAAAAGTGGGTCATGCTATTAAGTGAATTTGATATTCAATATGTGGATAGAAAATCCATCAAGGGTCAAGCAATCGTTGAAAAATTGGCTGAGGCTCCTTTACTTGATGATCGACCTATGACAATGGAGTTTCCAGATGTGGACATTCTGACGTTGATGCCATGATAATGGATATTATATTTTGATGGATCATACACACAACGAGGATCTGGAGTAGGGATTTTTTTCATCACTCCCCAAGGACACACCATTATGAAATCATATAGACTGATGTTTCAATGTACAAATAATGTGGCAGAATATGAAGCATTGATCATTGGGGTCAAGAGAGCAATTGAATGGAGGATCACAGACCTACAAGTATATGGGGACTCTCAACTAATCATTTATCAAGTAAATGATGAGTATAAGACAAAATATGAAAAATTGATGCCCTACAAACAATAAATAGATGATCTAAAATAGTTTTTTGTCAACATAAAATTTGATCAAATTCGATCAAATTCCAAGGGCAGAGAACAAAGCTACGAATGTTATGGCCACAATTGCTTCACTCTTACAATTGCTAGAGAAACGAGGTTGTTATGAGTTTATGGTCGAACAAGTACCATGTCCTTCTTATAATAGTTATGAATCCAATGCCATATGCCATCTAGAGACCATTGAAACCTCCATCTATGAAAAAACCTATACTTACCTGAAGGACAATATCCTCCCTCCTGATCTTTCTAGGAACCAAAAACGTAATTTTATCCGCCAATCCGCCCAACACATTTTGATCACTGACATCCTTTATCGTCGAGGTCTTGATGGTACCTTACTCTGATGTTTAGAACATGAAAAATTTGAGATAGCCTTATGCGAGGTTCATGAGGGTATTTGTAGCACTCATTTGAGTGGAATAACTCTAGCGAAGAAACTCCTCCATTTAGGATATTATTGGCCATGCATGGAGAAAGAATCTTATCAGTTTGTAAAGAAATATCAAAAGTGTCAGATTCACAGTAATCTGATTCAGACACTAGCATAGGAACTACATCCCTTCACATCAACATGGCCCTTTTGTCAATGGGGACTAGATTTGGTAGGAAAGATACATCCCTCATCCAATGGACACAAGTTCATAATAACAACTACAAAATATTTCACAAAATGGATAGAAGCAATGCCTCTTACAATGATCACAAGGAAGCAAATCTCGTCTTTCATCTTGGATTATATAATATGTTGGTATGGCATTCCTTAATCTATTATCACTGATAATGGATGGCCTTTTAAAAACCAAGATGTTCAAGAATTGTGTGAAAAGTTCCATATCCAACATCGTTTCTCAACACCATACTATCCTCAAGGAAATGGCCAAGTAGAGGCCTCCAACAAAACAATTCTAAAAATCCTCAAGAAGACGGTTAACAATGTTGGACATGATTTGCATGTTCAACTCAATCCTGCACTGTGGGCCTACAGAACCAGTATCAGAACACCAACGGATGATACACCATATACTTTGGTATATGGATCAGAGGCCATACTACCTATTGAAGTAGAGATTCCATCACTCTGTGTATCACTCAGAGGAATCATTTCAGATGAGGACTATAGGGTATCGAGACTACAAGAACTAGAATTGTTGGATGAGAATCGTCAACAAGCTGTTAATCATCTCACATCATATCAACAACGAATATCAAGAAGTTACAATCATAGGGTAAAACCTAGGATTTTTCAAGTTGGCGATTTGGTTCTAAAAGAAAACCCTATAAATCAACAGGACAGGGAAAAGAAAGGGAAATTTGAGCCTAATTGGCTAGGTCCTTTTGTCATCATCTCAGTATACGGATTGGGGACATATCAACTATCAACGTCAGAAGGGGATTTGTTTGATGAACCTATCAAAAATATCCATCTTAGAAAGTCCTATACCTAAATTCCTAATGCACGGGTCATACTTCTGAAAAATGGTTTCCTTGGTGAAAACCTAGCAAACAGGCGTCTTGGCAACAAAAAATACAGAAAATACAAAACTAAAAAAAATACAGAAAATACAAAAAGAGAAAAATGAAAAAAAAGAAAAATATACAAAACAAAGAGTGTAATCAAAACATATGGTGAAAACCTAGAAACAGGCGTCGTATGTGATTCTAAATCAACTTTCCCATCTATTTTGATACATATCAGGATCATTAGTCTAACAATCGTTACCATTTTCATATCATATCATTAGTCTTGCCATCATTGCATCCATTATCAAATCATTTCACATGGTCATGTCTCACTTTATCTTGGGGGCAACATTTGGATATCACTGGGGGCAATGAAAACATCAGTCTTGCCAAAATAGGAAAACAATAGTATGACAAGAAAATGAAAACAATGATCAAAACGCAACATCGATCACCATCATAAGGGCATCAAACATCCATATCATATCAAAAAATCCAAAAACAAGTCAAAAAGTCAATCTAGAAAAGCAAAACCAAAATCACGAGTCTGTGTCAGTCAAACTACGTGGTCTCTGCATGTGTAACATAGGCAAGGCTAATCTTTGATCAACCGTCGAGACCCATAGGATAAGTTAATAAGTTAGGTCTTTGGTCAAAATCTTGAAAAATCACAAAGAAATCATAAAATCAGGATGGATGATCTAATCTAAATAATGATTGAAACACTTTAAGTAAAAAGTAGAAAAGTTGTATTTTTGATTGATATTATCATTTCTTTGGAGCAACTCAATGATGTAAAAGAACTAGAGAAACAAGGAATAAGAATGATATTTTTATTGTCTGATGTCTGTAAGTTAAATCATATAAATGTGTGAATTATCGGGGGATGTGCTATGCAAATGTATCACCAATGAGATTCAGAATTCACACATTGAAATGATTAATCACTGCCTATTTTACGCAATGAATGCTCAAGTAATCTCGGTTTAATTATACCTAGATGCTTGTGTTCGCTTGCAATATAAAAAATCATGAAAGTAGTACTCAGGTCGTCATTGGTCTAACATTTATCATTTACGCTTGTACTCACTTTCAACTCCAATAAAAGTTCTATGATGATACCAAGCACAAAGTACTGTTAAAATGACAATGTTTTGCATATAGCTGCATGTTAAAATTAGATTGCATTCATAATAAATTCATTATCTGTAGAGTGTTTGTTGCATAAGGGATTCCAATTAATGACTATATTTTCTACAAATATGATTGAGTATACTTGACATAAATAAAAAATCATCAAAAACATATAGAAGTCATCATCTCATCATTAAGTTTTCATGATTTCATCATTCATGCATTTTACATCAAATAGTTATGTATTTATCGTCCATCAACATCATATCATAAATAAATACATCATATCATTTCATTACATTATTATCATATGCATTTGATCAAAATTTACACCATCCGTCCATTATCATACATTATTATTCAAAACATCCATACATCATATATTCTGCATATGCATTCATCTAGAATCATCACATGAAATAAAAATCATTTACTATCCATCCATACATTTCATCACATTAAAATAAATACAAGTCATGTTATTATTATCTACATCCATAGATCATAGATCATCGTTTAGAACATCATAGATCATTATCATCCATACATCATAGAATCATCACATAATAAATGCATCCATCACAGAATCATAAACCATCATAAATAGAAATCACTGCATATCATATATATCATCAATGTCAAGTATACAATGAAGTTTGAAATAAGAAAATATACATCGTCAAAAATAAGCTGACTCGAAGTATACAGCATATCTCAAAAAGAATGTCTCAGAATCACAATACAACATCTATGATCTGTTGTTACTAGAATGAGAAGGCCCAACAGGACCAATACCACCACCATCCTTGGAAGAACCAAGATCTCTGGGATCTCTCTGTGGAGGCTGTGTCACACCCTCGCTAACTGTCCGAGTATGAGTCCGACCAGATCTCGTTGGGGCATAGGTTACTCTATGATCAACAGACACTGCATCATGATACCTACCTCTGTAGAACTCCGCCTCTCAGCCAGCCTGCATAACCTCCCTCATATAATCTACAACCATAGTACCATCGACTACTCTTTGTAGTGTCTCAACCGTCTCCTGTGCCCTCTCAACAATCTGTCTAGCATTGTCTCGCTCAGTTGTCAAGGTATCAACCTAAGTCTGAATAGCGGCCAACTGTCCCTATACCTGTGCCTGGGTTTGCATCCGAGTTTGCATCTTTACCAGCAAACCCTATGCCTGTACCAACTACCCTTGCAGAGTCTATACCCGTGTCTGTAGACTAGAAATCTGCCTCTGATGATCAACCGATGACACTACCACTATTTTCCTCTTGCGAGGCCTGCTCGATGATGGACCAACACTTACTGGCCTAGCCCCTCTACCACCTCCACCACCACCATCACTGTCATCACTGCTATTGTCCTGGTTCCTACTCACAGTACTACTAGTCAACATAGTATCATCCCCACTGCTATCCTCCTCACCCGCAACATCCTCCTCCATGGGTAATGGTGCTACTCATCAGGAATACTAATACGAGGATGTGGAGATAATGCCAAAAATGATGTGTACTCCTTTGTCATGGGTGCCTCTGCGATATCTTTGCGCATATCCCAGACTGATGACTGCAGAGTCTTATACCCCTCTACTAGTATCTCATATGATAGGCATGGCCCCCAATCAACTACATCACTCTGTCACCAGGCATAATGGGCTACCCCCTGAGGCAAGCACTGGACAATGCCATACTGCCTATACACTCGTCGTAACAAAAATCTCTCCAACACAAAAGGGGTCCTGCCAATCAAGTACATGGAATCACATAAATACCCAAGCACTGCATCATCCTCATCCCACTACTCATAGTTCAGATATGGCTGCTAGACAACACTCTTCGTGTCATCCAAAATTCATCTCCAATGCTCTAACTTACCCATCTGAGCCTGGGTAAGTCTACTTCTATACCTGAAAACATAAGGTCTATCGGCAGGTCTTTCAAGAACTAGAAATGGTCGAGCAATAGAAAAATGCTCCCATGCCCACACCTGTAATAGGGTCATCCCTGCTGATAAGCTACATGCTCCCGAGTATACCACTGAATGTAAATCATGGTAGAGATGTGCTAACATACACATCCCCCACGCATATCTCATCCCATGCACAACCATGCTCTCCAAAATCTAGCCCCAACCCATAGAGAATCCCTTTGACCTGCTATCAGGACAAAGGAAACCTCCAATAAATCTAGCTAGCACTATTGGTAGTGAAGCATATGCATCAGCTATCGTCCGCCATCGGACACTCGGTCCAGTAATGTGCTGATCCTGAAAGACTCTACGAAGAGAATCTATCCCACCAGCCTCATGTGAATCATATACACCAATCTCTCCCATAAATGGAATCCATAGTATCCGCCACACATCCTCGGGTGTGATCGTCATCTCACCAGTGGGTAGATGGAAAGTGTTATGGTCACTATGCCACCGCTTGACCAAAGCAGTAAGGAGACCTTGATTAATCCTAATCTGGGGCATATCAAGTAGAATAGTAAGGCTACATCGACCTATGATCCGAATCTCATCTAGAGTCAGATGAGGAATCAAATCAGTGGTCCAAGGAAACCGCTCGCATTTGGAGAGTACCCAAATCCTCCTATTTACCATAAAAAATTTAAAATCAGTGCACTATGTCAAGAATCAAAAGTCATTTCTACTATCAAATCCAATCAAACTTTGGTATGAATTTTTGATCAAAATTCATGAACAAACATCAACAAACCTCACCTATCATGAGGTTCAGCACAAACATTATCTAATCTCGCCTATCATGAGGTTTATCAGATATTGAATCATTCCTCACCAATCATGAGGATCATCACAAATAAGGATTATTTCTCACCTATCATGAGAGTAAGTCTTATTAAATCATCATAATCAGTCATTAGGGAATTCGGATAATCAAATCATACCAAATTGAAGGATGGACATGATCGAAATTGACAAAATCAAGGTTAAATATGTCAAAATTTGCAAATCTAACATGGATGCACTAAAATAGGCACCCAAAGTGCTACTTTATCAGAAGCGCTATTTCAACACATGGATGCACTAAAACAGGCACCCAAAGTGCTAGTTTATCAGAAGTGTTATTTCAGCACTTCGATGCGCTAAAATAGGCATCTGAAGTGCCACTTTGCTCAAAGTGCTATTTTAGCACGTCAATGCGCTAAAACAATCCATCAAAGCGCTACTTTATCAGAAGCGCTATAACAGACCATCAATGCGCCAATTTATTCCATCAAAGTGCTAGTTTATCAGAAACACTATTTCAACACTTCGATGCGCTAAAACAGGCATCCGAAGTGCCACTTTGCTCAAAGCGCTATTTTAGCATGTCAATGTGCTAAAACAGTCCATCAAAGCGCTATAACAGACCATCGATGCACCAATTTATTCCATCAAAGCGCTAGAACATTCTAGGCGCTAAGATTCAACATCAAAGCGCTAAAACAGACTACCTAAGCGCTAAATCATGAAAGTGCTAAACTATCTAACAAAAGAGCTAGAGAAAATAACGCAAGTGCTAAATCTCAAAGTGCTAAAACAATTTACAGCAGTGCTACACCAGAGTGCAAAGCACTACAGTGTGACTTTGATGCGCTAAACTAAAGAAAAAATGTTAAAGCATGAAAAAAATACACGAAAATCGAGAAAATTCAAAATGCGAGGTGGATTACGGGTACATACTGGAGGTTCGTAGGCGGTCGGCCGCTGGTGACGTCGCACGCGCTTGAAACTATGAGTGTGGTAGGGGATAAGCATCTTGCTCCAGTTGGCTGAAGTGTCTCTATCACTAGAAATTTGAAAGTCAAAAGGTAGAAATGAATATGAAAATGACCTTTTGAACTTTATATAGATTTTTGAAAAGGGATTTTGGTGGGTTTTCTTTTATTTTAATTAATTTTATTTATGGAATTAATTGAAATTCATACACAGGCTATATTTTCTTCATCAATGTCGGGAGATAAATTATTTCTTCATCAAATCATCATCAAATCATCAAAACATTATGAAATTTAAAAAAAAATCTGAAAAATCATCAAATTATTAATTTATCTCCCAAGGGGGCATATTATCGGTAATCATTTGAAAATCAATATCTGGGGTATGTCTCAGGCATATTGATTTTTTTTTTCATCGATATTGACAGTAGCAGCAAAATTTTCTTCGAAGCAACCCGTAAACACATTACTTCAAAGAGGGGCAAAATGTATACACCTAAAATTGGTCTGGAGAATCTGATTAATTAAATACAAATTATTTGATTAATTATCCTATTTCCTCTACTGTTTGAATAAATAGAAATATTTATTTATATAGTTCACATTCACATTCACATTTACATTCTTCTAATCTTAATTAAATAAACAAAAATAAATACTTTGTTTGATTTAATTATCATTTCCCTATTTTATTCTATCACATCAATCTTCAATTAATTAAATAAAGATTAAACACTTTATTGATTAATTGTCATATTCTTCTATTTTAATTTAATAAACAACTTATATAGTTTGTTCTATTAAATTATTTATCCTTCTTTGACTAATTTAAATAAATCAAAAATATTTAAATAAAGGCATAAGGAATATTCCTCTATATTTCTTCAAAATCAAATTAGATAATAGATGTCTAATTTATGTCAAAATCATGTCAAAATTAATTGATTGAAACTTCATGGGAAGAATTGGAGACAAATTGCAAATTTATCTCTCAATCCTCTTCCATCAATCCGTCCTCTTCTCTTGTCTGGTGTTTTCATGGGTAGAGACAATCCCCAAAATCTTCTCAATCTCCTCCATCTCTCACCATTCAATCCTCCAGATTGAATCCAAGCCTCTCTTTTCCATTCCTGTGAATTTCTACAGCCAGGAAATCTATAAATACAACTTCATTCAACCAAGAAAAGGATGAAGATCCAAATTATCTAACTTATGCACTCTTACTCTGCAAGATTTCAAGCATCAAGCATCAAGCATCAAGCATCCAACATTCTAAGATCATATCATGGCTGCCTCCTGTAGTTGCATTTATCAGTTTTCATGTCAATCCATGCTATATTAGTTTCTTTTATCATCTAGATTTATCATATTAGCTTCATATCATTGCATCAACATCATTTCGTTCTTTAGATTGTCATTTTAACAATTATAGTGTTATTTAAATATGAGAGCACAATAGCTTAATAAATATTTGAAGATAGGAGAAAATGAGACGCTTTCAATTGATTATTAGCTTGATCTTTGATACAATGTTTCATTAAGAAGTGTTTTATTCTTTTACACCTTATTCACACTTACAGGAAGATAATAAAAGGACACAAATTACATCATGAAATGTTCCATCATCAACATTTATGGATCGTTTCCTAGTAAAACTCATATAAGTGTTATTCCCCATCAAAATATGTGGAAATGTGCAAGACTCATACAAAGAGAACATACCTAAAGATGCAACCATGTGATGTGAGAATCTTAAATCAAGAAGCCATCTGTTGGACTGAAGATTGGTGGATGCAAAGATAGCATGTCCTTTCATCTTGTCCACTCCATGTGCCACTATGGTTGACCTTGATTAGGAAGGTGTTGTAGTGGAAGAAGAGGATGAAGGCAACTGAATATTGTTCTTCTGTAGAAGATGCTTCAGTTCATCTATTTTCTTTTCATCACTGATGCTCATCATATCATGTCTTTATGCAATATGCACATTTTGGTCGATCCTTTGTAGATGAGTCCCTCTTAGAAGAGGAAGAATAACTTGAGGTATCATGTGATATTGATTCCTTAGCTTCCTCTTTGTACTTGAAATCATTTTAGTTTGGTTTCTCTCCTTTACCATTTGAATCCTTTAGACCTGTAGTGTCTAGTGATGCAATAAAATCCTTTGATGTGGAAGACTTCAATGAGACCATATGTACAAAATTTTCTTGCTCCCAAGTGAGTGATGTAGCAAAATAATCAAGTGAAGGCATAGTGAATCTGAAACCACTTTCATCTCTTGTGGCATAAAAGGTAGAAACAAAAACTAAATAATTATGACCAAGTTTGGCAAGGATGGAAAGAATCAACTGAGTATCCTCCTTCTGAATATCACACTATGTTAACTATAATCCAAGAGACTTAATTTTGGTGAAGAAGTCATGAATGCTATCAAAATCTCAAGGATCCAAGCTGATAAGCTCATTCTCCAACCAAAATCCTCTCATAGTATCATGCTTCCCAAACAAGGATGCTAATTAATTCCAAATTTGATTGGGTGTTGTGCAAGATTCAACATGAAAGAGAAGATCAAGAGACATAGACATGCATAATGTCCCAAAAACTTGATCACCCTATTAAACCACTTTCTCCTCTTAGCAACAGCTTGAGGTTCAAGTTATGTACCCATGGTCACTTTGTATAACCTTGATTTCTTCAAGTGTATCTCCATTTGTGATTTTCAATTATAGTAGTTGCATGGAGTAAGTGAAGTAATATGTGTTGGATCCATGATAATAAAATATAGTAATGAACTGATGCAGTAGTATAGATCCCCTCAATGTAGAAAAATTCCCTTTTAAACCCAAAAAATTGACTTGTTTGCATGTTTTCTAAGAAAATAACTGAAAAAGGAAAATTTGAGATCTGATTAAACTAAAAATTCTTGGTTAATTTTCTAGAAAAATAGGCCTAATATCTATGTAGAAGACTAAATTAGCTTTCCAATGCCTCTTGAATCATGAAAATATGATATCCCAGTCAAAATTTATGCCCTCTAGAGCGAAAACAACAAGATCTAACTTTAGAGGCCTATAAAATAAGTTAGGAGTAAAAATAGGAAAAAATACCTATACAATGAGATTAGGCTTGGAACCACCTTTTCAATGATATAAAGTGCAAAAAATAGAGATCATATGCTCAATTTATAACCAATTTACCAGAAGTTGTCCAATTTGCCCTTCAAGTAGCTCAGGGGGCTAAAAAAAGAGCCCTTGGGGGATTTGGTGGAGCACTTGGGCGCTCAAATGACCATCGACTTGTTGTAGAGGGCCCACAGAGGTGAAATGGGCGTGGTGGTCGCGCATGTGATTGCAAGGTATGGATTAAAGCCCTCAAGGGCTTAATGAATGGTGATTAGGTTTTAAAGGAGGCACATGGGTGGCACTACATTTGGGTGCCGAATAGGGGCACTGCACTTGTGTATATGCGCTTAACGTTTATATTACTAAGCGTTATTTTTTTTGATTCCATGACCATACAACCATACAAGGGGCCATACCAGGGCCCTGACAAAAATATTTTATATCTAGAACCTTTATCACCAAAAGTAGTCAAATTTTATGTTAAAATTCATTTCCTCAACCTCGTGACCTCAATGGTGAGGTCGATTTTTCTCCAAGATGCACCAAAAAATTGCTCAAGACCTAATCTCTCAAAAAATGAATAGGGAGTTGTAGATCTGGAGCTTTGATACCATGAGAAAGTTGTTGATTCAACCCACAAAACCCAAAAATCACTTGCAAGCAACTACCTATCACAATAGAGAAGATCAAAAGCAAGATTGTACTCAATAACTTGGGAATTGTATTGATGCAAATAACTTGAATGAATATTATAATGAAGTGCATGCTTATTAAAAGATTAAAAATAAAAACCTAGATGAGGATTTTAGTCGGTATGGATTACACAAACAAAATTTAATCCATTTCATCTTCAACCGCTTATTAGGTCGGCCAGCAATGGACCTAATAGCAAAAATGTAATCAAAAAAATGATATCGGTGACAACCACGAGCATCTGTATGCATGAGTTCATGTGCATGCATGCTTCTATCAAACAAAAACCATTTCTCAAAAATTGAAGTAGCAACTATTTATTGGAGGGGAATCCAGAGCAAAATATCGAAGGATAATCTTGCATTACCGGTTCAGGATACCAGATTAATATGACTTTGAGTCTTGCAGTTGCAACTCATATATCACGATGACATCAATGACAACAAAAATTATATCAAGAGATGTGATCTTCTTCATTCTTCCAACAATATCCCCCTTTGTCATTGATGGCAACATGTGCCAAAAGGCTTTATAGACTTCTATATTTTATTTCTCTTTCCACTCTTCCCCTTTGACATCAAGGACAAATGTCAACCAAAAATCATGAAAAATATGTACACAGAGTCCGGAATGTACAACATAGAGAATCAAACCTAATGAACTCCCCCTTAGGAGTTTATCCCAAGCAATGTAAAAAAAAAAACAAAATTACCCGGAGGAGGGAGCACTTTGCAGTTCTTGAAGAATGCCTTGCTAAGTCACTTTACCACTCTCTCAACTCTGTTCGAAAAGTATCAACATTTTGTTCAAGGATTCTAAAGCAATAAAATTTTCTTGAACTTCATCCAGAGTATCCGGGGTTAGATTGATCTTATCCAAATTTTCAGCACTAGCCAAGGTACTGGCTACTAGAGCGTACTCCATCCTTACATTGTCACTGAGCAACCCAAATGTTCTGATTATCCCTTCCTTCTGCATTTGTAACATGATTTTTTTTTCTCTATGCGTAGAAATAGTATTCCAAATTAATCTGTCTCTATCCATGGATACATTGTAGGTACTAGAGACAACAGTCAACTGGGACTCAATGGAGTCCATGAGATATTTAATGCTTTGAGTGGCATTAGGCCACCTTATGCAATAGGAAAACACAAAATTAGCTTCAAATTCACAAGCCTTTACTGATTCAAGGCTCTTCTCTACATTGGTATGTGCCAAGGCACATTTGTCATGAAGGATCAATAGAATTTTCTTATTCAGTTTCTCTTCCACATCCTATTTCATTTTCTCAACAAGTTTGGTGGCATGCTCCTTGAAGGAGTCCAATAGAAGCTTCAGGTTCTCAACCAAAGTGAGAGATGTATCTATAGATGTATCAGGTGTGACATCTTGCAAAGCCTTAATAGAATCTTCAATGATCTCAGTTCACTTTTGATGCATTTCTAAGATTTATCTTCTATCAGATGCATGAAATACATCACCTAATACCATTTTATATACAAAAGAAATCTTATTCATATCCGCATAACCTTGATTCATTGTAAGTTGCAGGAGTTCCAGAGGAATTACCGGCTGAAATTTGATCTACTTAGATAGTAGTCCCTTCAAGAAATCATCACCGGAGGAGGATTCTCCAGTGGAATTTGTTGATTTTCCAACCTGTTGGGATACTTCTTCATTCTTTCCAACAATATCATCTATTTCCTTATTTTTGTCTTCTTCTTCCTCTACATTCTTTTCTTCCATCTCCTTTTCTTCTTCTACTTTTTCTTCTTATATTTTATCTTCTTCCTTTTCTTCTTCCCTATTCTCTTCTTTTTCTCTATCTTTTTATTCTTCTTCAAGGTGTACTAGAGGGGTAACATCAGGAACTTTTGCTTCAACATTTTCTTTAACCTATTTTTCACTTTGTGGAGCCTCATTAGTAGCATTAATTTTCGGTAGAACATTTGCACTACCTGTTTCCCGAAGGGTATTGGAGTCGTTTATTTCCATAGGTACATTATCATCAACAAAACCGGAAGGAGATTCTTCCATAGCTTTCGTAGAAGTTTATTTTATGATTCAGGTGCCAAACCGAATGCACCAATCATTCCATACTTTACTGTTGTACTCAGGCTGATAGTACTTATTGTCTCCTTCCTTATCCTTTTGATTTACTTTTTGTCTTTTGTCATCAGAGTATTAACTCTTCTCTTTACCCTGAACATATTAGCACAAATCTACTTCAAAGTTTCTAGATCACCTGGAGACAGAGAGGATGCAATTTCTTTATATTCTTTATTTCTTATTTTCTCTTCTAGCTCAACTGCCTTTGCTCTTCTCTCCATCAATATTTTCCACAGTTTTTCAGTTACATCACTCTTAATGTTGTCCCATTTAGCTTCCAATATAATGACATATTTGATGATATACATTATAATTATTTCCTTATCTTCTTTTCTTACTAAATCATACGCTTCTACTGTGGATTTCACCATGTTTTCTTGATTTACTAAATTATTCACCAAAACATTCAGTTTGAGAGGGGAACCAAGTCTTATCGAAGAGGTGTTTTGTTCTTCCTGGTCTAGTGGAACCTCTTCTGCAACTCTGGCCTTCTTTGCATCACTAAAATTTTGTTCATTGACATCCTTAGAGGATGACACATAGTGGACTTTCTTTGATCCAACACTGGTTTCTTGCGAAGCACCTTCACCGGAGGAGATGCTTACCCTTCTTTTCCTTGTCAACTTAGAACTTGGGGCTTCCTCCTCTTCTTCCTGATCCTTAGTAACATTGAGATTCTTCTCCCTTGTGGCCTTTCATTTTCTTCCTCATTTAGCAGGTACTATCAGAGGAACATCTTTTCTTTTGCCTGATCTGGTAGGTCCAGAAGGGGTCGAGCCTTTACCTTTGTCCATGGTGTTGGGCTCAATATTTATTGAGGTTGATCTAGAAGTTGGTTTGGGAGGAGGGATCCTACTGGATCTCCTTACACTAGGTGACTCTTTAGACTTTTATCCTCCAACGAATTTTCCTAGAGCTATCTTTTCATCTGTGAAACCAGATTTTTTGAGCATTTTCATTACATTTTTCTTCCTTGTAGCTTTGTTATGCTCCAAATGAACTTCCATAGAATTTTTTGCATACATTCCAATCCAAGGTCAATTTGGATCTTTGGACTCTTCAATAAGATTTTCACATACCCTTCATCCTCTTCTTTTGTGATCTCATAACCTTAGGGTTGAATCCAGATGGTCCGAGGTTCAACCGCTTCTACCATACACTCATCAAAAGATACATGAAATATGATGTCATTTTTATATTTTTCAATAATCTTCCTCATAATTTTGTCTCTATCATTCATATTTTTCTTGAATATAGAAAAGAATGTCATCAAGGCATTTGTTATGTTGTTCACATCACCCAACTTATGCATGTGATCAAAAATATGATGGACAACCAGTCGGGATGGGTCCCAACACACCGTTTCAGATTTTCTCAGAAGCATTTTGAGAAAATAGAATAATAGGAAAACAATCAAAGAACCAAACTTGAAAGGGTACTTCTTCTCCTTTGACATTCTTAGATTCTCAAGCAACTATTATCGGAGGAGCTCACATAGATCATAGTTTGCACCATTTATAGTCATATCAAAACTAGTATAAATTGTTGTGGCAAACACATAATTTTCTCTGTTGGTGAAGTATATTTTATGACCAATCATTATAGATGCATACTTCATGGCTGGATTAGTGATAGGTTTTGTCGCAAGAGCCCTCTTGTCATAAGTTGCACCGGTGAGATTCATTACCACTTCATTTTTCACTACTTTTAGCACAGGTACAGGTCTGGTGTGACAGAGTCTAGTGACGACTTTGATTGCTTCCTTAGTTATCAAGTGTGACTCATGGGTCCATAAGAACTGATCATGCATTCTAAAGAGGACTGGTTTTACATACTGATCATCTATTGCAGAACAAAAATTTGGGAATTTGTTCCAACAATCCAAATTATTTGTCACAAGATTCAAATACTCAAGTTTTACAAAGAAATCATCTCTATTAAGTTCATTCACCCACATGTCAATCAATTTGGTATGATTTAATTCCTCTATCTTAACCCTAGTATACATTCTTGTATCCTCTGTTGACATGATTCCATGAGGAATCAAAGAGAAAGCGCCCATAGGGTCATCTTTGAAAACCTTCATCGAGTATTTTTTGTAGGAGGGTCTAGGTCTTTCTGTTGTGTTTACTGAGATTTTAAAGATTTCAAAAAAAGAATTTTCACAAGCTCACAACGACACAAATTCAAAAAATACCTTTTTCTTCACAAATAGCCAAAAGTAGGGTTTGCACCAGCCGCACTTCAATTCACTCAAAATCACTCCAAGTGATTATTCGCCTCTTTCGAATGCACAAGTGATCTAAATGCCTTTATGATTTTGCTTTATAGATTAATGCAATGCCCTAATTCTCATTTAATGCGCTTGGAATTTGAAAAGATGGCAAAACCCTTCAACTACGTTGAATAACCCTAATATGCTCCGTAGATGAGCATACATGCACCTTATCTTCCAGTTTATTTTTCAAAACCTTTGCCTATTCATTTCTTACAACCTTACTTCGTGCCAAGGATTGACACACTTGAAATCAGGGGGTTCAAAATATTTTCTGTTAAAGCTCCCCTAAGACCATGCTAGGTCTAGTTCCTAGAGGAATCATCTACAACAGATGAGGGTATAAATGCATCAGTAGTCCCTGAATCTTCTTTATTTTTCCATATCTTACTCATTTCCTGCTTAACTTCTTTTTTGTCAACCTTCTTCATAGGTTCATTCTTCTTTACTAGAGAAAATTGTTTTCCCTTTTTACTTATGCATACCTTTGAAATATGTTCGGGTTTGTTGTAATTGTAACATACAATGTTTGTTTGATTTGATTGACTTCCATTAAACCTTGTTATGCACTAATTCACTTTATTCCCATGTTTGTTGCAAGTATAGCAATAACCAACAAAGGATTGATTCATTCTTCCTCCATTAAACCAGTTCATCATCTAAGTTCTGCATTCACTAGCTCTATGTCCAGACTTATTACAAGCATAGCATTGTCTGAGGAAAGAACCAGAGAACTGATTCATCCTACTTTTGCATTCAGTTGCCTTATGTCCAAACTTGTTGCATGAAAAACAAGTGCCATTAAAAGATGAGTACCTTTGTGCATTTGGTTGTTTGATAGGTGGTTTCCTTCCTAGATTTCTTTTCTGCTTCCCTTTATCTTGAATCTTTTGATCATTTACTACTTTTGAGCTTTCACCTGTTTCTAATCCCAATCCACCTTTGTCTTTTGAGGGTTTATGTCATGCAATAAATTCATCAAGCTTGGTAGACCTTGTCTTGAAAATATCTTCACAAACTTTTTCTTTTTCCAGTTCTGCTCTTAGATTTACCACTTCTTGTTCAAGCCTAGAACATTCATCAGACTTGTTCTTTATTTTTGCATTCAAACACTCTTCAATCCTCTTCTTTTCTTCCACTTGCAACTTTAGTTCGATAACATCTTCATTTGCTTGTTTCAATTGGTTGATGACTTCTCTATGTCTCTCTTTGAATTTATTTAATTACTCCTTCAACTTCCGAATGCATTCATTTGCTTCATCAAGATTTTCTTTCAGATCTCTATTCTCATTTTCAGCTTTGTCAAGATCATCAAGGGCAGTCCAAATTTTTGCATTATCCTCCATTTGTTCAATCTCCAAGATCTCCCTCAAGCTGTTAGACTTCTCCAGAGGAACCAAGCTCTGATAGCAATTATTAAATATCTAATATACTGAGAGGCGGGGGTGAATCAATATATTCTTAAACTTGTTGAACAAACACCATCCAATTAATCCAAAGTATATGAAAATTAAGACAAGCAAAAGCATTAACTCAACATGAAGCACATGACATAGAAACACCAAGATTTTTACATGGAAAACCCAAAATGGGAAAAACCATGGTGAGGATTAACTGACAATATAGTATAACCGGTTATAAGATATTATAGAAGGGTGGCTCACTTCCAGGACTCACTGTCCAAAATGGGAGGCTCACTGCCTACAAAAATGAAGTAATAAAATGGCTAACCGCCAGAATTGAAATGATGAAATTACAACACAAGAGCAGATTTAGTTCCTTTGCAGCTCAGGAAATTCGCATGCCAGCAGATCACTCTTCACTCTTTTCGCTTCCACACATAATCTACTAACATTCGCATACTCTAACAAATCTGTTCATATCTTCAAAATTATCTTGTATATATATCTGATTTGCCCATAAGTAACAATCAGGTCGGCTCCAAGTAAATACAAAACTTCCTCAAAACAATTCAACTGTGTGGCACGTGACAACATGTCAGTATGGATTACACAAACAAAATTTAATCCATTTCATCTTCAACCGCTTATTAGGTCGGCCAACAATAGACCTAATATCAAAAATGTACAATCAACAAAATGATACTGGTGACAACCACGCGCATTTGTACGCACGAGTTCCTGTCCATGCATGCTTCTATCAAACATAAACCATTTCTCAAAAACTGAAGTAGCAACTATTTACCGAAGGGGAATTAAGAGCAAAATATTGGAGGATGATCTTGCATTACTGGTTTAGGATACTGAATTAATGACTTTGAATCTTGCAGTTGCAACTCATATATCATGGTGATATCAATGACAACAAAAACTATATAAAAAGATGTGATCTTATTCATTCTTCCAACACAGATAATGACTTATTTACTCCAACACATATTAGGTCGACCTACAATATCACCTTTAAACATGAAAAGAACCTTTGTTTAAATAATGGGATTTTTTCCTTGGTGCTCAATTAACCTTAGAATTTTTGTTTTAAACATTGGGTTAGATTAGAAAATGGAATCAACATGATAGGAGGTTGTTACAAGATCATATCCCTCAGAGTAATCTTTTCAAAAAGTATAATTCTGAATATATTTAATTTAATTATTATATTTATTTTATATTTTCTAGTGAACATAGATTTTTCATCAAACATCAAGGTCATTTTTCCACACACACAAAAACTAGAAAAATAGAGAAAAATATATGCACACTAGGTATTGATGTCCTTTATTCATTAAAAAAAGTTAATTTGGGTATATACATAAAACGTTATTTAGTATAGAATAAATCTATGTCTAAATTATAATTAATATTACTTTAAACATTAATTAAAAATAAAATGTGCAATAAGAAATTATGAAAAAAAATATATGCACTAGATATTGATGGTTACTAATCTAAGTTTAAGAATTTATAATTTTATCTTTTTTGTAAAAGGAAAGTTGTGACAGAATAAATGTCACTTTTTAAAAATAGTATTAGCTATAAAAATACGTTATTAAAACTTACATAAAAAAACCACAATTTTTAAAAATCTAGAATACATTTATAATCTACAAATAAATATAAAAAATCATTAGTATACATCATCTTCAAATTTTTAATGGTTTAGTTGTTGTATGTTACTGAAGGTGAAATTTTGGTTTAAAAAAATTATTTCAATGCCTCACTTTTGTCAAAATGTGGAACACACTATTGTGGGATCGCCCTACTATAAGTTTTTCTTTGATGGTAGTACAATAATAAAAAAAAAATATTGCATTCATTGTATTCTCATAAATATTATCCATTTTAATTACACTTTTTATAGATTATAAACACATTGTACCTCCCTACACTTTATTTCACAAGACACAGATTATTACCACTAATCATTATGTTGAATATGCATTTTTTTGGTGCCAAAACAAAATGATCTTCACCTATCTTTTAAAAAATACATTTAACTTTCTTATCAAGATCAAATTCTCAACTCATTAACCAAGCATCCTCTATAAAAACATAAACTATCCAAATGTTATCATTAATTATAATTAAACCCTTGATTAATATTTAAGAAGATAACATTTTATTTAGTTTCTATCAATAGAGGTATATGTTAGAGCAGCAAATAATGAATGCAATATTCAAACTACCATAAAATAAAACAAACACAATGCATAAGCCAATAAACTATCATAAAATATGTAGAATACAATGATCACTCATTGTTTATATAAGACAAGGAGGAGGTAGGAAGGTTAAACAAAAATATTGACTATCCCTCCAAGTGATGTGACACATATAGAGCACTTGGGACAAGTGTGAAGGCATGTGTCAAGTGCCTATGAGGTGAGACAACTAAACCACTAAGCTAACTTAAGCTAGTGTGAATAGGACTACTAGGTGTAGGAACTAGATAAATGGTAACTAGATGCATAAAGACACTTTTCACACTAACACCCCCCATTATGTAATACTTAGAGAGTAAGTCACTAAAATATTAGTCTAAAAAATAAGACCTAATTAGGTACTCATGTACAAAATAAAAATCTCTTACAAATGGAGTGAAGGAGAAAACCCAGCTGGAAAAAACTCCTCATAAAAAAGGACTATATACAAAGGAAGGAGGATACAAGACCCCCTAAGGAAAAATTACTTCACCCCAAGAAATTGATGCAACACAATATATCAAGGAAATGCTAAAGGTTTAGTAAAGATGTCCGCAACTAGATCCTCAATATGTAAATACTCTAAGGATAGAACACCATCCTGGATAAGTTATCGAATAAAGTGTATATAAATATTCATGTGCTTTGTTTGTTGATTCTCAAATGGGTTGTATGAAATGTGAATGGTACTTTGGTTACCACACAAAAGTATATTAGGATGATCAAGTGGAATACCAAGCTTTGTAATAAGTTGTCAAAAGCCATAGTACCTCTTGGCTAGCAAGAACTTTTCCTCGATACTCAACCTTAGTAGATGCTAATGCAATAGTGGTTTTATTATTGCAAGACCATGCAATTGGACTTGAACCAAGAGAAAAATCAAAACCAAAAGTGGAATTTCGATAATCAAATAAAACTACCCAAATTGGAGTTAGTGTAGCCTACTATTTGTGAAGCTCCTGGTGTGTACTGAATTCCAAAATGAGTTGTGTCAAGAATATACCTCAAAATATGCTTAGCTTCCTTCCAACAACTCTCATGAGGGTCATGTAAAAAATAAGAGACAATCCCGACAATGATAGTAATATTTGTATGTGTGTGTGTCAAAAATAAAAGACTACCAACTAATTTTCTATATAAAGTAGCATTAACATTAGGTGTGGTGTAAGTGGTAGTCAAAGTGACACCAGATTGCAATG
Organism: Sequoiadendron giganteum; assembly: GCA_007115665.2. Taxonomy (NCBI): domain Eukaryota; kingdom Viridiplantae; phylum Streptophyta; class Pinopsida; order Cupressales; family Cupressaceae; genus Sequoiadendron; species Sequoiadendron giganteum. The sequence goes on from CM021104.1 coordinate 610,925,815, forward strand.
GTATAGGTGTAGAATTACAATTACTCATATGAAATCGATGAAGCAATTCAATGGCATATTTTTTTGTTATATGGAAATCCCCTCAGTAAATTGAAGAACCTGAAGACCAAAGAAGAAATGTAGAAGCCTAAGATTTGTCATGTCAAATTTTTTCACCAAATTATGCTAATTATCCCAAATTATGGATGAGGAACTACAAGTAAGGATATAGTCATCAACATATAAGAATAGTATCAAATTTAATCTCCATTTCTCTGGATGTATATCATGTGATGTGAGTCAATGGGTGAAACCAAATGCAAGCAAAAAACTATCAATCTTCTCATACCAAGTCCTATGGGCTTGCTTGAGACCATAGAAGGAACAATGTAACCTACAAACAAGTGAAGAGTCCTAGACAAAACCTAGAGCCTAATCCATATAGATATCCTCATCAAGATCACCATGTAGAAAGGCACTCTTCACATCCATTTGATAAACTAGCCATCTTTGTGATACAGTTGATGAGCCCTAGAAATATCCAATTTCCTTGCTTTATTTTCATACTCTTTATCATAATTTTTCTAAGTTTCAAAGATATTTCCAAACCTTTTCATATATTTTAAATACTTAAAAGAATTGAAGATGATATATATTGATAAATGATTGTGTGATCTTTGAATGTCTATGGAATTTAGCGAAGTTTTATGATTAATGATAGTTGTTAATAATGAAAACCACCTTGGGAATAAAAATAATCCCTATAGTGAAGGATTTGTCAACCCACAACAAAAGGAATTTTAACTTGCAGTAGAAGGATGTTGATTTACCACAGTTAGAGGAGGTGATCAACTACAAATTGTGCATTTTTACCAAAGTTGATGCAGACGATGGTCAAAAGATGTGAACATGATTATTCATGGATCACTCTATATTTTGACTTCATGTTATTAATAAATCATGGAGGAAAGAAGAGGCTTGTTCCAACAGTGGATAGTGACTTGTAATAAAGTTTGTACAATTAGGCACATTTTTAGTTATAACCATCTACTTAATTGATGTAGAGTCCTTATCAAATTCTTACACTCTTACTTCCACTTGCTTTTATTTTACTGTTAACCTAAGACCTAGTCCTCTTCCTATGTTTTTGGAAGAGATGATAGTTGCTCATAGTTTTTATCAGTTATGGAATAAGATGACTCTCACAGAACTTGTATATATGTTTGATCTTGTGAGAGATCAGGCTAGCTAGATTTTTGGTATAAAATAAATTGAATATAAATTTTGTTATCAAATACTTTATTCTTAATTTTTTTATGTTTTAACCACAATAAAGAAGAATGCACCAATTTCATGAATCTTTGAGAGGATTTGAAGGAAGACATTGTGGATTGTAGTAGCTCAAGCAAGGGCCATTTGAGGTACTACAAAATCTATGTTAGTTTAGATTATCAATTAAGTTTTGAATTGTAATTCTGATTCTTATTATTTGGAGTTGCTAATAGATGATTAATTATTATTGAATCACACCGCAACATTGAGATTCATTAAGTTATAGTTTGCATAGGAATAGTTACTCATAGCAGTTATTATAGTCACTTACAACAATTGGTACTTATTTAATCTATTTTCTGTGTAGGAAATATTTCAGTTAAGTTTACTTTGATCAGAATTACTTTTGTCATTATTTTTGTACTCAATCAATTAAGAATGTTTAGGATTCTTAGTTGCATATATAGTGCCAACATCATCTCAAGATTACAATTTCTTGGTTGAAAATTTAAATGAAGCACCTCTAGGAAAATGAATTACTTAATCTAGGATCTATAGGTTCGTTAAGTTGTATGCATGTTATCTAAATTAGTTGATTGGACATAAGGGAATCTCTACAATAGAAATAGAAAGAACAAGGCGAACTAAATCCATCTTGGCTACAAGGGAAAATGTCTTAGAGTATTCAATGCCCTTAATCTATAAAAATCCCTCAGCTATAAGACATGCCTTGTATCTTTCAATAGAACCATTAGTTGTATATTTGGTGTGGTACACCCACTTGCACCGAACCATCTTTCTTCCCTTAGGAAGAGTAACTAAATCCCACATATTATTCTTCATCAATGAAGAATATTCCTCATCCATAGAACTATCCCAATTTGGAATACCAAAAACCTCTGAAAAAGATCTAGGGATTTGGATATATAACATGACTCAAAAGACTAGTGCCAAAAGTCTATGAATGAGTGTGTCTAGAGGATGTAGTATCACCAGCTAAAGAACCAACCTCCTCAACAACACCTCTAGCCCACTTGGTAGAAACACAAGTGGTAGGAGGTGGTGGATCAAGATCATCATTTGAAGTATCCTCAAGTACTAAGGCATCCTCATGAGATGAATAAGGCAGAGTAGGTAGTGAGGAAGAAGAAGATTATGGAGGATATGTATGTTTGAAAGACTCATCAAATTTGACATCTCTACAAAAGTGGACATCCCTAGTGATAGGATCAAATAATATATAAGCTTTCACGTCCTCAAAATAACCAACAAAGATGTATTGTTGACTATTCTTCTCCATTAACTTATGCCAACTATCTGATATGAATTCCCAAGTTTCACAACTAAATACTCTCAAGAAGGAAACATCAGGCTTGATTCTAGACCAAGCCTCCTCTAGAGTAAGATTTTAAATTGTCTTATGGGGAGTGTGGTTCTAAATATAGTTGACACCATTCATAGCTTCAACCCAAAATGATGGGGCCATAGACCTAGACTGAAGTATACAATTTTCTATATCTTTTAATGATTTGTTCCACCATTTTGTTGAGGAGTGTAAGGAATCAAATACTAATGTTTAATACCATGCTCAACATAATACTCCATAAAGGCCTAGTTCTCATATTCCCCCCATTATTTGTGTGTATATGTCAAATAGAAGAACCTAACTAATTCTCCATGAACACCTTGAAGGTCTTGAAAGTGTTAAAGACATCACTTTTGTACTTAAGAAAGTACACCCAAGTGCAATGAGAGTAATCATCAATGAAAGGAGTACGTACTTGGATCTTGAAAATGAAGAAGTTGGAAATCACATGAGGTCACTATGAACCAACTCAAGCAAGGTAGTATCACAATGGAACTTACCCTTTGGAAAGGGTTCTTGATGATTTTTTTCAAGTACACAACCTTGACAAATTCCCTCTTTGCAAGATACCTTATGGATTCCAAGTACCATATTCTTTGTACTCAACTATTGAAGATACCTATAATTGAGGTGTCCAAACCTCTCCTTCCAAAGTCTTCTCAAAGAGTCAATGTGGGAAATATATGATGCTCCACAAGATGACTCAAAACCATGAAACCTATATAATTGAGACCCATGTTATGCTCTTCCTAAAGCAACAATCCTCTATGCATGGTTTAGTTGTTGAATAACTACATCATGTGATGAAAAATAAACTATCTTTCTATTAATAGTATGACAAATCTAGTAAATTGAAAGAAGACTAGTTTTTGATTAAGGAAAAACAAGTTTTGAAGGGGTCCTGAAACCCTTTAATAGAAAAGAGAAGAAAGATAAAGCATGATAAAGTTCAAAACAAAAAATAGAAAGCTGGCAACAAAGATAAAGACAAAAACCAAAACAGAGACATCACAACAAAAAACCAGTAGGAACCTAACATAAATCTAGCCGTTAGGCCAAATTGCTCAGGATATTTGTCACCTCCTTCTCCAGATTGTTCATATTTATTGCTGCTTTCTTAATTTCCTGAATATCAACAGGGGTCTTGTCAGCCTTCCTTTTCAGGTTGGCTTTGGTTCATTTGCACAACCCTGCACCCTTTGCCAGGCTTTGTTCTTTCTCATCTTCCACATCCACAGCAGTCCTTACCTGATAGGCCTTTTCCAAATTCTCAACCATCATGTTCATGGTGCTCGCAATGGACTTCAGGATCTTGTGGTTCATTTCCAGAACCTTCTGAATTGACTCTTTAACATTCTTAAGCTTTTCCTCCATGTCAGATAGCTTGCCGTCGTGATTAATTTTGAATTGTTGTAAGTACTCCATAGTTTTCTTAAGGAAATCTACCATATATCTCTTTTCATCTTTAGTCCACAAATCCTTGGCCTTATTTGTGTCCTTGTAAGTTTTATCCATCATTTCATTCTCTTCCAACTTGCTGTTAAAAGCCTTTTGATTCAATTTAATCTCCTTAATCTCAAAGAAAACTCACCTAATCAACCAGAAGAAATCCATGAACCCATTGTGGGCGATAGCAAGGATATTAGTAGGAAACTCACATTCAACCTTAAAGTTATGATCATCCTCCTTGAGGTCACTGGGATACCGAGGCCTGTCCTCCCTATCAGTAGGAGGGTAGCTGGAGTACTCAGTCGAATGGGTTGACTGAGAATCATCTTGATTGGTTTCATAGGAGGGGTCCTCCACAACCTTCCTCTTGCCCTTCCCCCGAGGAGAAACACTGGATTTACCTTTCGGCTTCATTTTAGTAACCTCTGAACCTTGGAAAATGACTTTAGCTCCACCCATAGAAATCATTGCACCAGGTTTAGGAAGGCCACAAGGTTTTGACTTACCTTTATTACTGCCCTTCCTTGTCGCCTTTGAGGGGCGCTCTTCCTCCTCCTCCATATTAGTCTCCCATTCATCTTTGTCCATATAGCTAGCACCCAATTCCTCCTTAGCAGAGGCATAATGGGGAGGAGGGGTTTGGTGGGTAAGAGTTGGCATAGCTTTAAAATTTTCATAAATAAGAACAAGAAAATTCTCGTGAAGAATGGGGTACCTCACCGAGTTCAAATTATGGTCCTGAAGACTAGCATTAAATGAAGTAGAGAGATAGAAAGGGAGGGAAACCCTAACTTAATGCCAAAAATGATTCAAGAGAACAAAGTGATAGCCAAAAACCCTTGTATATCTACCATCCAGAGTGATGTATTCCATAATCACTCTCAAAATCTCCCACCAAAGCAACTTAATCTTGGTGGAATCATAGTTGCTTTTGGTAACTCTCAACAGGTCCTCCTTCTCCTTATCAATCTTTGGAAAAAAAATTACCGCCTGGTGAGAGAGCTTCCTATCCCTATAGAACTTAAGCCCCTCCATGGACATCCCAATGACATCAGTGATTAACTATTCATCAATGACCACCTTTCTCCCAAAAAGATTTATCTTGTCGTTGTTCCATTCCTTAGCAAAAAACCTGGTAATCTCCTGATCCCTACCATGAAGTTTTTCAATGTAGTTCGTAATTCCTCCCTTCTCCAGGGTAAACCCATAATAGTGGTGTACAATTTTCATGAGCAAGGAAATTTGTAAAAATGCGCACACATTCAAAATTTATTGTTTTAAAGGGTTCGCTCAAACTAGGGGGTTCGCATGAACCCAAAAGAGGGGTTCGGTCGAACCCCTAGTTCAACCGAACCCCCTTTTGCATGGTGGGTTCACTCGAACCCTATGATGCCACGTTTCTCAAAAGAAATGAATGGAAAATTTAAAAAAAAGGGGGGTTCGAGCAAACCCCCCTTCGAACAAACCCCACTTCACCCTTTCGTTCGAAGGGGGTTTCGCTCGAACCCCCCTTTTTTGCCCTTCTTCCCCTCTTCCACCAAATTTTACCAGATTTCTGCCCTTTGAAGCTTGGGTTGAGGATGAAAATGGAGGAGACTTCACAAACCCAACTGGAAGATGGTATTCCTTAGAATGAGCTATCCAACGAATAAAATTTTAATATGTTTTGGTTTTATTATGTATGTATTTTTTTAGTTTTATTAAACATAGGTTTTTCACCGAAAATCAAGCTCTCTGCTTTGCACATGTGGAAAAATATCAAATTATCAAAATAATTTTTTTAAAAATATGTTGAGGCCGGGTATTGATGTCCTTGATCCATTAAAAAAATAAATTGAATTTTGATTCATACAAAAAAGTTATGTTGTATACAGTCCGCCTATGTCTGAATTGTAATTGGTTTGACTTTGAAACTTGATTGAGGAAAAAATATTCAATAAAAAACTATGAGACCAAATGAAAGTGCTAGATATCGTAGTTACAAATCTAAATTTGAAAAAATTAGAATTTTATCCTTCATACAAAAAAAAATTGTGTTGTATATGGTGAGCGTCACTTTTTTAAAATGTTGTTTTCTGAAAAAAACCAGTTTTCGTGGAAGATGGAAAAAAAATTGCAATCTGATTCCAAAAATTTTGAAAAAAATATTTTTAGAATCTACAGACAAAATGTGATGAGACTCTAGTTTGCATCATCTTCAAATTCCTCATGGTTTAGTCGCTATAGGTTCCAGAATATGAAGATTTAGTTAAAAATAATAATTGTAGTGTCCAGTTTGGCCAAAAATTGTAAACCACTATTGCGGGATCACCCTCCAGCAAACGCCAAACTTTATCCTTACTCTTCAGCTCCTTACATTCCATTGGTTCCACCCTGCAACACTCACCTCCCATGTTGACAATGGTGCAACCCTTCTACGAAGACTCCAAAAGACCAAAAAACCTGATCGCCAAAATGCCCAGAAAGCATGTGAAGCACAAAATATCAAAGAGGCAGTTAATGCTACGATACTCCAACCCACAAAGAAAAATAATGAGGCAACAGTTCCAATATTGCATGAAAAGACACACCGCATCCTTAATTATTGTTTGATAGGGGAAATTGAACCTTCCCATGGATTCGATCATACATTAATAAGGCAGTGACATCAACCTCTAATTCGTCACTCCTCTGCCACGTCATCTTACCCTTAGCCTTAACCCCCTTATTGGCAAAGAAATCCGCCACCATGTTAATTTCCCTATAGGCATGGGAAATGAAATGATTTTTAAAAGAGCTAATAATCTCCTTGGAGAGATTGATCCAATTCTCTATAGTCCAAGAGGGCTTTTAAAGAACTTTAATACATTGAATAATATTATTTGAATCCCCTTCAAGCCAAACATTTTTGAAATTCAATTGAAAAGCTAAATTTAGGGCTTCGAAAGCCCCTATGGCTTCAACAAGGTGGTTGGTCTAGGTGCCCTTGAAAGAATATTAGTTGAAATCTTAAGAAAATAGAGAAAATCCGCAATGCTACCCTTTGTCAATTGTATTGTACCTGACCCCATAATTGGAATCTATGAAGAGTTTCCCACTAAAATCCGATAAGTAGTGCTATCAAAAATATATGCTAGAAGATCTTTTGAGTGAGTCATGTGATGTGAGGCTCCTAAGTCAGCTATCCAACTATTAGATGAATCCAAACCTATATATGTAAGGGCATCTCCCTTAGTAGGTTTGGGAAGATAATTGTTGTGTCTTTACATGGCCTCTTCCAAAGTTGCAATCCTCTTGTGATAAACTTTTCTATGATTCTATAATCCATGAAAAATACAATGAAATTTCCTTTTCTTTTTAGACTTGTAAGTATTCTTTCTTGATTTTGTAGAGGATGTGGCTTGTGTGTCGAATTTATTCTTCTACTTAGATGATTTCTCATTTCTTGAAGTCGATTATGCCTTAGGTTTATTAGAAGACTTCTTTACTTTTTCCTTAGATGATTAGATAATTAGTGCCTAAATTTTTGAAGAGGTTATAGAATCCATAAAGATTAACTTAGATTGTTCTCTTGTGAGTCTATCACAAAAAAATTTAAAAAAGGCATTACATGTATTGTTCTGGAAGAATATACATTGTAGAGTAAAAGGAAGGAGCAAATATCTGATAAGGACCTTTTGAATTTGACAAAATCAAGAAGACACACTCTATATATTTTTTACCACAACCCCAAAGCCTAGAAAGAAAGGATTTAAATTGGATGAATAAATATTCAATGTAAGAGAAGGCATCAGGAGACAATATTGTTAATTCAACATCCAATTGTAGAATCTTGAACTCATCAACTTTACCAAAGAGACTATCAAATTTATCCCATGTTTTCTTAGGAGTTGTACAACTAGAAATGTGAAATTAAAAATTATCAGAAATAAGAAGAAATATTATTCCAATTGCTTCATCTAATTTGTTTTGATAAGTAAATTGTGCAAAATCCCTAATAAATTACATTTGTTGTCCATTGACCATTTGTCATAAGCCCTTAGATTAAATTAGTTGTTGTACTTTAGCTTTTCATATGTGGAAATTGTGTGGAGTTAACAAGTCAATTTTAAGATCCATGATGCACACATAATAAGTCACTTGAATTATGCCTAAAAAACCCCCCAAAATTGTATTATATCTAAATATTGACCCCCTAGTAAGATGCAAAGTAATAATTACAAGCTCGTGTCAAGTTTGAAAGCAAACTCATTCGTTTATAACTCAAAGATTTTTACAAATATGGAAAAATGGGATTTTAAAAACTTATATTTGATTACAAATCTAGAATCCTTGCAAAATTCTAATGAATTTCAAAATAAGTTTTTCAATTTTCAATAAATAGGGTGAAAGTTATGCCCCATAAAAAATTACACAAATTACATTGATTTTGGAGGTCAAAATAGCAAATTAAAAAGATACAGTTTCAAAATCATTTGACACTAAAACATAGATGATCAAATAAGCTTCCCATTGACTATTTGCATCTGAAAAAATGCCTCGTTTGAAAGTTATGATAGAACAAAAAAAACCCTTTTCACAAGTATTTTTGGAGTCAATTGGCGATTAGTTGGTTTAATAAACTATTGCAAGTATGAGAAGATTGGTGTTGTCATTGATGTCAACAATATTTTATTGTCATTGGTGTCAACTATATAAGGAGGAAGAAGATCATTATTGGGGGATATTGTTGTGAAAGTATGTTGGTGTTATCCATGCTTTGATTAGTTGCATTATGTGTTCATTAGTAAGCTATTGTTGTCAATATCTAGTGTTGATTTGATAAGATTATGTCTATGGACATATGGTTGATTTTTTATGTTACATTTGGCTAGGTGGTGATGAGGAAGTACTAAAGGTGATGAGGATGTGTTCCCGGTGCTTGGTTTTTAAGTGCTTTTAAGAAAAAATGATAAAAAGAGGAAACAATGAGTTGCAGTGTTGTTCTGAGTTGCAGAGTATTGTTCTAGTGTTGCTTCACATTTCTTCTAGGTTGAAGATTTGCCTGTGCATTTTGAATATGTTGATCAAATGTGTTTAGAGGTGTTATATTCAAAATTTGGTGTGTTGGAGAAGTTGTGTTCATCGGTGTGCGAATAGTGTATTACAGAGGTGTCTGGGAGAAATGTTTTTGCTCCACATTTCTCCACAATTTTCTTTCAGGTCTTGCAGATTTGAAGGGTTGTTGACAGCATTGGTATCTTTCTTTAGTTGAGTTTGTTTGAGGTTTAGTGCTTCAAAAGTCAGTTTCTTAAGTTACAGTATATGGAAAAGTTGTCTGAGTGTAGTGGGTGTGTACATTTTTGAAGTGGAAGTTGTTGTGAAGGAGTTTGTTGGATTTCAAGGTGTTTATGGAATGTTTCAGGTTATGTTTAGGTGACATTTTTTGTTTGCAAGTAGTTGTTGAATCAAAGGGAGCATGTACTTAAAATTTTAAAGGTGTTTACACAGGTAACAACTAACATTGGTGTTTACACTAATTGCAGTGGATATTTATTATTTGTAGAAGGATTTTGTAGCGCAATGTTATAGCTTTGGGTCCCAAATAAGGAATGGTGTGGTCTAGTTTCACTTCTATCCACCACATAAGTGTTTTGGTGACAACCTAATTTGAATTTACATAGATAATGTGCATAGCTGACCTTGGAGAATGGTTTCAAGGTTGAAGATGGTATAACTAAGAGTTGAGTTGTTGAGGGATGATGAGATAGATAAGATAGATGTGAATGATACAAATTTCAAAGAGTTGGAGTGCAAAATTGAGAAGTGCAGTATGAGCTTTCATGTGTTATATTGTTGGATGTAGTGAGTAGAAGGTGTCTACAATTATTCAGTTATGTTGTGAAGGTGTTGATGATATTGTGGTAAATTTATTTGTTTCATTGAGATGGATTTCTTTGTGTAACATTCATTTCTATCTTGTTTTCTATTCTGGCGGTGAGCCTTTCTTTCTTTGGGCAGTGAACCCTCCAATAGTGAACCCTGTTGTATTCGGTGTTGATATTACTTTATATTGTGAGCTAATCTTCACCATGGATTTTCCCATCTTGGGTTTTCCATGTAAATCTTATGTTCTCTTGTGCATGGTGTTGATTTTTTTAGTTTCTATTAGTTTACTTTCATGCTAAAACATTATAAAAAATTAAGGGTTAATTGTATTAATGTGGATTTAAATGTGTATGAGGGTTTTGAAGTTTTAAGGTACAATTGATTCACCCCCCCTCTCAATTGTCTTGTGCATTCAAAAATTGGTATCAATGTTGTTTTTAAAGAATTACAAATTGAAAAGCAAGCAAAAAGATGTTTCAAAGTCAAAGAACAATCTACTACTAGACTGTTTGAATTAGTGCTTACAAATCTTTATGGTTCTACAAGAGTAAGAAGTCTTCAAGGTGATAGATATTTCATGCTTATAATTAATGATTGTCCTAGAATGACATGGGTCACTTTTCTCAAAGAAAAAATAAAATCTCTAGACAAGTTTAAAGCATTCAAAGTTATGGTTTTGAATGAAATGGACATGAAAATAAAATGTTTGAGGTCTGACAGAGTTGGATAATTCACCTCCAATGATTTTAACATATTTTGTGAGAATCATGGCGTAAAGAGGCACTTGTCTATCCCTAGGACTCCTCAACAAAATGGAGTAGTTAAAATAAAGAATAGGACTGTTCAAGAAGTTGCAAGAAAAATGATGAAAGAGGAAAATATATTGGAATTCTACTAGAGAGAAAAAATTCATTATGATGTTTATATACTTAACAGAGTTCAAGCAAGCAAAAAAATTACAAAGACTCCCTATGAACTATGGTATGGAAGGATTCCTACTATCAAGTACTTCAGAGTGTTTGAAAGCAAATTTTATATCAGAAGAGATGAAGACAATTTAGGAAAGTTTTATGCAAGATCTAATTAAGGCATCTTCCTTGGATATTCTTCTAGAATCAAAGCTTACTAGTGCTACATGAAGATATTGATAAAGATTGTTGAGAGTTCAAGTGTCAAGTTTGATAAAGATTTGTAGAATAATTAACTGTTGATAGATGGATATGAATTAGATGAGAATTTTTGCAGAGAAGAAGAAAATTTGAAGAAAGAGAAAAGCAGATTGAAGAGGAAGAAGCTCCATAAAGGACTCCTAAAATCCTAAGTATGTGTAGAAGAAACATTTTGAAGATCGGATCATTGGAGATAAGAACAAGGGTGTACTAACAAGAAGGAAAATTTTTGAAGAACTGGTAAATTTATGTTTACTTTCTAAAGTTAAACCATAAAAAGTGATTTAGGCATGCAAAGATGAATATTGGATCAAGTCTATGAAAGAACTATTGCAAATTGAGAAGAATCGTACTTGGGAACTTGTCCCAAGACCTACAAACAAAAATGTGATTGGAACTAAGTGGGTATTTAGAAACAAACTAAATGAGAATGGAGAAGTGGTAAGGAACAAGGCAAGGCTTGTGTGTAAATTTTACTCACAAGGTGAAGGAAAATATTTTGAGGAGACATTTTCTCTGGTGGTAAGAATGGAAGCCATCAAGATTTTTTTGGCCTTTGTAGCACATAAGGATTTTAGTCTATCAAATGGATGTGAAGTCTACTTTCTTGAATGGAGAATTAGAAGAAGAGGTATACATAGAACAACCAGAAAGATTTTAATTATCAGATAAATCAGATATGGTCTGCAAATTGAAGAAGGCATTGTATGGATTGAAGCAAGCTCCTAGAGCTTGGTATGTAAGGTTGGATAAGTATTTGATACAACAAGGATTCAAGAAAGGTACCACAAATAGTAATCTTTACTTTAAAGTTGAAAAAGATCAAATCTTGATTGTTGTTGCATATGTTGATGACATAATATTTGGAGGCAATGAAGATATGTGCAAGAAGTTTGTAGAGGAAATACATAAAGAGTTTGAAATGTCTATGTTTGGGGAGATTGATTTTTTCTTTGGAATACAAATAAATCAATCAGATAAAGGTATTTTCATTTCATAATCAAAGTATGTCAAGGAAATGAAGAAATTTGGAATGGAAGATTCTGAACTATTGTGTACTCCTATGGTTATTGGTTGCAAGTTGAGAAAGAATGACGAATCTCCTAAGGCTGATCAGAGCAAGTATAGATTAATTATCGGTGGACTGTTATATCTAATTTCTACTAGATTGGATATCATGCATGTTGTTTTTTTTGTGGTTAGATTTCAAGAAGATCCTAGAGAATCACATGTTGCATCAGTGAAGAGGATATTCAAATACTTGAAGGGCACTCTGGATCATGGCTTGTGGTATCCAAAGGATATTGATTTACTCTGAATTCTTACATACATGTGGATTGGGTTGGTTGTGTGGATGAAAATAAAAGTATAAGTGGTGGTGCATTCTTTCTTAGATGCAGATTGGTGCCATGGCTAAGTAAGAAACAAGATTCAATATCTTTATATATTGTAGAGGCAGAGTACATTGCAACAACATCTTGTTGCACACAAGTGTTGTGGATGAGGAAAACATTAAAGGATATTAGGGTGATATGTGATAAACCAATTTCTATCTTCTATGATAATACAAGTGCTATCAATATTTCAAAGAATCTAGTAATGCATTCAAGGACAAAACATATCTCTATCCGGTATCACTTTTTGAGAGAGAAGGTTGTAGAAAATGAAGTTAAGCTTGAGTATGTGCCTACAAAGGATTTGGTTGCTGATATATTCACTAAGGATATTCCTAAGGATACATTTGAGTATCTCCGGGAGAAGTTGGGGATCATTTCCTCTTCTTATTTGAACTAGATGTATAAGGAGATGCATCAATCTAGTGGATTTCAAGGTTTATTCTTTTGTTTGGATTGATGTTGGTGTCTACCGCTCAAGGGGAGTAAGTAGTGACATTATTGGTTATTGCAGTCAGGGGAGTAAGTGTTGTCATTTTGCAATGGTTTTTGATTAGTGCAATATGGTGTGTGCTCCTAAGGGGGAGTATACTGAACATTGAAGGAAAGAAAGTTACATAGTAGTTGTGAAAAGAATAAATGATGTCAAAGAGGAAAACATCAGTGATACAAATCTTAAATGTCCTTTACCATTGATGTCAAAGGGGGAGAAGGATTCATGTGAAAAAGATAAGTTATCAAAGGGGGATAAAGCGTACTGAGAAAGAGAAAAGGAACTAAGTATGGAGTAAAGTTGTTATTGTTGTGTCTTTGATGTTTTTTCACAACCCGTGTTGCCATCAATGACAAAGGGGGAGATTATTGCAAATATGGGAAGATTGGTGTTTTCATTGATGCCAACAAGCTTGTGTTGTCATTGGTGTCAACTATATAAGGAGGAAGAAGATAATTATTGGGGGAGATTTTTGTGAAAGTATGCTGGTGTTATCCATGCTTTGATTAGTTGCATTATATTTTGATTAGTAAGCTATTGATGTCAACCTCTAGTGTTGCTTTGATAAGATTCTATCTATGGACATATGGTTGAGTTGTTATGTTCAGTTGGATAGGTAGTGATGAGGAATTACTAAAGGTGGTGAGGATGTGTTCTTGGTGCTTAATTTTCAAGTACTTTTGAGAAAATTTGATAAAAAGAGGAAACTATTTTGCAGTGTTGTTTTGAGCTGTACATTATTGTTCTAGTGTCGCTCCACATTTCTTCTAGGTTGAATATTTTCCTATGCATTTTGGATATGTTGATCAAAGGTGTTATATTAAAATTTTTGTGTGTTGGATCATTGTACAAAAGAAATTGTGTTCACTAGTGTTTGAATATTGTATTGTAGAGGTGTCTAGGAGAAATGTTTTTGCTCCGCATTTCTTTGTAATTTTCTTTCAAGTCTTACAGATCTGAGGGGTAGTTGATAGCGTTGGTATCTTTCTTTAGTCAAGTTTGTTTGAGGTTTAGTGCTTCAGAAGTCAGTTTCTTAAGCTCAATATATGGCAGAGTTGTTTGAGTGTAATGGGTATGCACATTTCTCAGGTGAAAGTTTTTGCGAAGGAGTTTGTTGGATTTCAAGGTGTTTGGAATATTCCAAGTTATGTTCAGGTGACATTTTTTATTCATGAGTTTTTGTTGAATCAAAGGAAGTGCATACTTAAAAGTTTAATGGTGTTTACACGAGTAACGACCAACCTTGGTGTTTACACTAATTGCAATGGATATTTATTGTTTGTAGAAGTGTTTTGTAGCATGATGTTATAGTTTTGGGTCCCAAATAAGGAATGGTGCAGTCTGCTTTCACTTCTATCCACCATAGAAGTGTTTTGGTGCTAACCTAATTTGAATTTTCATGGATGATGTGCATATCCAACCTTGGAGAATGGTTTCAAGGTTGAAGATGGTATCAATGAGAGTTGATTTGTTGAGGGATGATGAGATAGATAAGAGATATGTGAATGATGTGAATTGTAGAGAGCTAGAGTGTGAAATTGAGAAGTGCAGTGTGAGCTTTCATGTGTTAGATTGCTGGATGCAATGAGAAAAATGCGTCTACAATTATTCAATTATGTTGTGAAGGTGTTGATGATATTGTGGTGGATTTCTCTTTTGTATTAAGATGGATTTCTCTCTGTAACATTCCTTTCTATCTTCTTTTCTCTGGTAGTGAGCCTTTCTTTCTTTGGGCAGTGAGCCTTCCGACAATGAGCCCTATTGTATTTGATGTTAATATTACTCTATATTGTAAGCTAATCCTCATCATGGTTTTTCCCATCTTGGGTTTTCCACGTAAATCCAGTGTTCTCTTATGCATGGTATTGATTTGTTTCAGTTTCTATTATTTGCCTTTCATGCTAAAACATTATAACAAATTAAGGGTTAATTGTATTAATGTGGATTTGAATATGTATGAGGGTTTTGAAGTTTTAAGGTACAACTGATTCAACCCCCCCTTAGTTGTCTTGTTCATTAAACATAAAATACTGATAGTTTGACAATTTGATAGTTTAACTAATAACAGTTATAAAAGGTTAGAAAAAATAAACAAAATTACAAATAATATAAAAAATAGAAAATTATTGATCGATTCAATGAGTCTTTTGTGAATGACTTGGAGGGGGAAATTTGGAGATAATTGAGCATATGTGAAGATATCTTGTTGGAAGATCCCAAAATAATATTGGGAATCTGGAAAATAGTTTGATCGAGACTATTTAGCTGGATAGATCCAATGGCAAGTCGCATGGAAGGAGGTCGAGTATACAACAATTTTTCAATGATATGTTGGTTGTGTGGGGTAAGTATGGTAAGCTTAGTCAAACTTAAACACTCTACATGCTATGACCAAAGGAGTATAGGGTCGACTGTGACTCCAATGCTCATGGGGAATTCCACCAACTTCACCAATTTCACCAAGCTTAATCTTTGTGAAATACATGAATCTTTTTCAAATCTCATCATTGCAAACTGCTATAATGAATGTTACAAATATGAAAGGCCACACAAAGAAAAAAGAGATGACTCAAATGTATTAATGGAAGTTCTTAATTTTGTATGTCAAAAAACTTTGCCCAGGCAATGCTTAGAGGCATAATGCCTTCTCTAGATTCTCCCACAAACTATGGCAGGGGCATTAACACCACAACTCTCACACTTGTTGATTAAAGGATAAAGATATTCATTTGGAAGTTTTAGTAGGATCAATACATTGTCTCCCACCTTTTCTACCAAATCAAAACTAATGTATAGCAACAAAACCTTGGTGAAGAGGCATTTTAGAGTAGTGAGCTAAATCACATATGATATGAATCTTTTGTTAGTGCTAGGATCAAATTCAATTGGGAGAGGTCATAGAAGAGTCAGTGGGATTTTTTTTGTATAAGAGGTCATCACTAATGTTTGTGGAGATGTTGATCTCTACGTTTATTTCAAATCAACCAATATTATTAGGTTGCACAACATGTTGGTTAAACAGATCGATGAAGGCCACACACTACCAAATTTTTCCTACAAATAGGCCAAAATAGCAAAAAATATCTGTAAATACAATTTTCTACCCAAATGGGCAAATGGGCAAATGGGCAAAAGGAATATTGGCTCTCTGCTATTTTTATTTTATTTTTTACTTTTCATACACATGGAAATTTTTTTGCAAAAACTGAAAATTACTAAAATTGATGAAATGAAAGGTATTTCTTTGTTTCTCAAGCCTTCCAAACACAATAGTGGTGTCCTTTTGGCTCCAGGACACTCTGTTGATAGGATTGAAAAACTTGATTCACCAAAAATGAGATGGAACTTTCAAATCAATGCTTTGATACCATGTCAAAGTAGCAAATAATGAATGCAATATTTAAATTACCATAAAATGAATCAAGCACAATGCATAAGCCAATAAAATATCATAGAATTTGTAGAATATAATGATCACTCCTTGTTTATATAGGACGAGGAGGTAGGAAGGTGAAACAAAAAGATTGACTAACCTCCAAGTGATGTGACACATGTAGAAAACTTGGGACAAGTGTGAAGGCATGTGTCAAGTTTCAACGAGGTGAGACAAATAAACCACTAAGTGAACTTAAGCTAGTGTGAATAGGACTACTAGGTGTAGGAACTAGATAAATGATAACTAGATTCATAAAGACACTTTTTACACTAGTAGTATATAGTATAGTATAGCATAATATTTTAAAATGAGTATTGCCTCTATATTTATTTCTATTTGTTCACTCTAGCATGCCGAAACCTTGTAATTTCTTTACATGTGATGCTCATGGGATTAATAAAAAGATAGAAAAGAGGAAGCCTTTTTGTGATGGTACGATAATTTATTTTTTATTGGATAATTTTTATCAATCTTCTACAATGTTTGGTGGATACTCATAGGGAAAATAAATGATATGCCAATATAATTTTATGACACTAGAAAAAAACACCGCCCTCCTCCATTGTGATGCACAAACTACCATCTTCGCAAATTTCAAATTTTCTAACTTTATATAAAATGTAGATTCATTTCAAACAATTTGGAAGTAAGTGTACATCATCCCATATGAAATAACTAATAAAAATGTTAAAGTAATCATGCATTAGCTAATAATTAATTAATATTTAATTGATTATTAATCTAATTCATTTCATGCACTTAAGTTAAAATTAGGAGTTCTTTTTTATGTTAACTAGAGTGATATTTTATTAGATCAGTATGTCTCATCACATAGGATGATGACACTTATCATGATCTAATCCCTTTATCATTTAGGGTTTCTCTTATAAAGCACTCACCCTCATTGTATTATCTCTCTTGATATTAGAGCAAGATTTTCATTTTGTAAATCTTTCTAGTTGAGGATATAGTAGATTATTATTTATAGCTCTCTTGCATGGAAGGTGTTTTTGTTCTTTGTTTGATCCTGCATCTCATGTTTTTCACATTTCTAGCATGGTATCAAAGCACAGGATTGAGCGGACCCCTTCTCCATTTTGAGTTTTTTTTATCAATCAGGGTTACAAGAGAAAATTTGGAATCTTCATTTTTTTACAATTTTTGGAGAGGCAAATTTTTGGTGCATTTTAGTGCAAAAAGGACCTCACTGTTGTGCTCAAGAGGTTGAATAGATGAATTTTAATATAAAATTTGCCCTATTTTGGTTTTGAGAGCTTCTTTAGTTTTTTTTAAAAATAGGGAACTATCCACAACCCCTACCAAGCAACAACCCACAACCATTAGTGGTTGTAGTGTCATCAGTGGCATAGTTGCCCCCTCGCCACTTGATTGCCACTCCACCAACAAACTAGTGGGGTTTTTTTTTAACCCTGACATCAGCTAGTGGTGTTATGGGCAACCAACACCCAACCCTCAAGGGGCTTATTTTTGCCTCTAATGTCCTAATTAAGAAAAATATTTTTCGAGGGGCATAAATTTTTACTCAAGTATTAAAATTGGGAAAACAAAATATCATCGAAAAGTTGGTTTTGAGAACTATCTAATGGTGTAGATATTTTTATTAGATATTTTTGCTAGTACATTTTATCGCCTTCCAAAGTTAGATGTTTTATTTTCACTCTCGAGCTCACAACTTTTGACCAATTTCTCTATTTTTCACAATTCTAGAGGCATTGGAAAGGTCTTTCAAAAATCTTCACATCTACAAATGTACTTTTTCCATATTTTTCTCTAGGTACATTTTATTTAGTTTTTTGTGTTTTCACATTCTGGTGAATTACTTGGATGTTTTAACTCTTGGAAACTTTATATTTACGTGGGATGACTTGTTTTAGGTTGCTCTACATGCATTTCTAGATTTCTATCCTCTTTGGGAATTTTGAGAATATTTTGCATGCAATTTCTCTTTTATATATGCATTGAGATAAAGCACCATTATTGTATATGCTTTTTGGGGATTTCATACATCCTATTGTGCCTTTTGTACTCACACTATGTTATAAAGTTCCACATGGGGGTTCTGAGTGCCTTTTTTTTCCATCACACCTTTATCAAGTGAGTGTTCCTTCCATGACATCATCGAATCTGAGTGATTCTTTCCATGTATGCATGTGTGTCTTGGTTTGCACACCCTTTTTATTTATAGGTACTTTAATGTGCACATTCATATGTTCTTTATTATCCTACATGTACTTCTTGGTGACATAATTTTAGCGGTCTTGTCATAGCTCCCCCTTTTCTACATTATGGGGGGATTTCTACTATTGGTGCTAATACTTCCTTAGTTTGTTTTGGAGTGAGCTATGTATTCAATTTTTATTTCTATGTACTAGGTGGATGTAGCGATTGCTTACCCATGAATTTCAATGAGATGGATCATTTACCGTATAGACACTCTTGCATTCCTATTTTTGGAGGTGACCTGCCTTCTTCACTTGATCAATGTTCTTTAGACTATTGGTACCTATATTTTTGACTTGCATTTTGCATGGTTGAGTAGTGTTGTTAAGGTCACTCATGCAAATTGCTACACCCTTAATATTAGAGTATATCGAGTTATGAATAGTCGACTTGTGGCTATCTTAACTCTTAATTAAGTCATATTATCACTATTATATTGTTATTTAGTTAATTAGGTTGGCCTAGGGCTTATATAGGGTTATCTAAGTCGGTCTGGGTGATATCCTAGACATAAATAAGGTATATATAGGAGGTAGTGAGTCTTATTTCATCATCATATTATGAATTGTGTTCTCATTGGAGATATTTGGAGGTTTTCCCCCTCTAAGTGGCTTGTTAGTCTCAATTATTATCAAGTATTTGCAGCATATTTCCTATCATATTCTTCTATTGTGCAAGTTATTTCAGTACAAGTGACATTTAGAGCATGATCTTGGCACCATAGAGGAAAGGAGTTTTCTTAATATTGAAGGTTGTCTTGGGAAGAACATATCCCCTTGATTTTAGAGAACATATTCAAGAAGCTACAGTCTAGATTTCAAAAGAATTAGAGCTAAATTGAGTGATTTATTGTAGAATTAGGGTTTCTAGCCAATTTATTTAGAAAATGCATCTCCCCAATACTACTGAATTTTTTCCTAATTTTTGTTGGGTGTCTGAAGAATTAATATAGGATCCTACATTCCAAATTTCAAATAATTTGAAGCATAAATAAGTGATTTATTATAAAATTAGGGTTTAAAAAAAATTGCTCTAAAGGCTATAAATCACCTAATTTTGGGAGATTTTTCTAGGAAAGTGTGACCTAGTCCCTTGTAAGTTACAATAAAACTTTTATAGGTTATTTTTAATTTATTTGTATGATTTATTGTAAAATTATTTTCTACCATCATGACAGGGCCTACAACAAGAGGCAAAAAAGAATGCTACCACACTAAGGAAATATTCAAAAAAGGACGAGGTAGAAATTGAGGAAATTAACCCTAATGATGAAATCAACAAAGTCATGGGTGATGTTTCATCATTAGAGAATAAGATGATTGAAGAAATTTTGTCAATAAAAAGGGAAATGCAAAAGGATATGAGTGAATTAAAATCACTTATTCAGGGTATGAAGTGTAAGGATGAAGATTCACCTAGTAAGGTAGAAGATAATGAGTTTTTTGTACATGAATTCCTTGGGCTTGACTCTAACTTCAAGAAAGATCCTTTCTTTAATAATATTATGCCAAGTCAATTCATACCCAAGTTGGATATGAGAAATTTGGATGGAAAGGATCCAACCAGTTGGCTATGCCAAATGGATGTTCCTAGTCAACAAAAGGTGGCTATGGCATCATTATACCTAGAGAAAGATCAATTTATTTGGTATTTTTGGTTATGTGATGAGAAGAGAAATAAAGTTTGTGTGGTCACATGATCAATTTTTTAAGAGTAATTTTCTACCCCTTATGGAGATAACTTTATAGATAGCTACTTTTGCCAACTCACTAAATTGAAGCAAATAGGCATGGTCAAGGATTATATTCAACAATTTTAAACCCTTTTTCTAAGAGTAGAAAATATGATAGAAGAAAAATTGAAAGAAATATTTCTAGGTGGTTAAAGGATCACACAAAATATGAAGTGCAATTGTTCCAACCACAATCCTTATCACAAGCAATATTACTGGCAAGACAAGTTGAGGAGAAGATTTTAGATAGTAGGCAACAAGGCATTGAAAATGTTAGTAAAATGAGATTTTCACATTCATTACCTCAGCCTACTAGGTTGACTCCACAAAAAGTTGAGGAGAAGAGAGCAAAAGGGTTATGTTTCAGTTCCGACAACAAATATAGTCAAGGACATAAATGTAGTGAAAATAATTTGTTCTATATTGAATTTCGAAGTGAGGAAGAAGAGGAGGAACAAATATTAGAGGGTGATAGGGAGTCAAAGGATGGATCACATGATCCCTAACCAATAATTTCTTATCATGCACTGTCCAATTTTAGCACCCCACAAATTCTCAAGGTAGTGGGTTTCTTAAAGAAGCAAAAAGTAATAATATTGATTGAATCGAGTAGTACTCATAATTTCATCAATAAAAAGTCGGCTACTCATCTAAATTGTTTTATATATCCAGATCTAGAGTTTCATATCTTGATTATAGATGGTGATACTGTTAGTTGTTCTAGAAAGTGACATAACATTAAATTATCCATGGGATATTATCACCTTGATAGCCCAGTGTATGCTATATCCATAGGTGTAGCAGATACTATTTTGGGAGTACAATTACTTACTACTTTGTGAATAATTGAGATCAAGAACTATTCATGAGATTTTAATGAGAAGGAAAGATAGTAGAGCTAATAGGGTTGAAGGAAAAATACCCACAAATGGTAAGATCTCATCAAATGCAAAAGTTGCTTAAGAAAGGAGTGGGTGGATTTGTGGCCCAACTATGTTTATTAGAAGTATCTCAATCTAATGCCCCCATCCATCCAATTTTACAAGCAATTATTGATTGTCGCTTAGTGGTTTCAAAGATATACCTAAAGGAATTCCTCTTAAGAGGGATCATGATCATGCCATAAAACTAGTTCTAGGGATCCAACCACCCTACATAGGCCTTACAGGTACCCACATATACAAAATAATGAGATAGAAAATATTGTTGAGGAGATGTTAGAGGAAAGAATTACCAGGCATAGCCAAAGTGCTTACTCCTCACCTGTGGTGATGATGCATAAGAAGGATGAAATTTGGTGCATGTGCTCGGACTATAGAGTGCTCAACAAGTTCACCATCAAAGATAAAATTCCTATTCTAGTCATTTATGATTTTCTAGATGAATTGAATGGAGCTATGCATTTTAAAAAGTTAGATCTTACATAAGGTTATCACCAAATTCAAATTAAGGAAAAAGATATTTGTAAGATAACATTTAGGACTCATGAGAGTCATTATGAGTTTTTGGTGATTCCATTTGGTCTTACCAATGCACCATCTACATTTCAAAGTTTGATGAATTCGATCTTTAAGAAGTTATTGAGGAAGTTTGTATTAGTGTTCTTTGATGATATATTGATTTATATAAAGACATGAGAAGAAAACTTGTAATGTATGTAGATCAAGTATTACAAGTTCTCAAATATCATCAAATCTATGCTAAGCCATCCACGTGTGCTTTTGGTCTCAATGAGGTGGAGTAATTGGGAAACATAGTTTCACATGAAGGAGTAAAGGTGGATCTTAACAAAACTAAGGCTACCATGGAATGGTCTATTCCCAAAACCATTAAGAAATTGAAGGGTTTCCTGGGATTTACTAGATACTATAGAAGATTTGTGAATAACTATGGTTGTATAGAAATAACCCTCACAGCTTTATTAAAGGAGGCTATGTGTACAATTCTAGTTCTTGCCACTCCAAATTTCACCAAGGATTTTATTGTGGAATATGATGCTTCAAGAAATGGTATAGGAGCGGTTCTCATGCAAGAGGGTCGACCCATTGCTTTTGAGAGTTATCAATTAAAGGGTAAGAATAAATTCAAACCTATTTATGAGAAGGAAATGGTAGATATTATTCATGTAGTAAAATAATGGATGCCTTATCTAATGGGTAGAAAATTCAAGGTTAAGACAAATCATGATAGCCTAAATTTTTTTTGGAACAAATATTATCTTCTAAAGAGCAACAAAAATGGGTCACTAAGATGTTGGGATATTATTTTGAGATTGTATATCAGAAAGGGAAGGAAAATATTATGGTGGGTGTACTATCAAGGAAGGATGAGAAGGATGAATCTGTATAGTGTGTCATTTCAATATTACAAGAAGATTGGGTAGTAGAAGCCAAAACAAAGTGGTAGAATGATGTTGCTACAAGTAATATCATTTAATAATTATAGAGTGATCCTAGTAGTTCAAATAAGTTTTGCTAGAAAGGAGATACCTTGTGGTATAAATATTAATTATATCTATGCAATAATTCCTCTCTCAAAAAAAAAATTCTCACAAAGCTTCATGAGTCTCCAGTTGGTGGTCATTCTATATTTTTGAAGACATATCATCAGTTCAAGAAATACTTCTTTTGGGAAGGGCTAAAAGGGGATGTTTAAAAATTTGTGGCAAAATGTTTGTTTTTTCAAAGAAATATAGGGGAGACAATTAAGACACTTGGTCTCTTGAAACCCTTATTCCCAACCAAAATTTGGAAGAGGTCTCCATGGACTTCATCATAGGGCTTCCAAGATCTAATGGTAAGAATGTCATCATGGAAGTAGTGGACTGCCTCACTAAATATGAAAATTTTATTGCATTATCACATCCTTTTACATCAAGTACAATGGAAAAATCATTTTTGGAGAATATTCAAAAGCTACATGATATAGCTAAGGTTATTGTTAGTGACCGTGATCCTATTTTTACTAGTAACTTTTAGATAAATTTATTCTCATGTTTTGGTACTCAATTGGCTCATAGTTCTTCATACCATCCTCAATCTAATGGGAAAATCGAGGTTGTTAATAAGTGTTTGAAAGGATATCTATATTGTTTCACTTCGAATAAATAGTCTCAATGAGTAGATTAGCTACCACTAGAAGAATGGTGGTATAACACTTCTTTCCATAGTTCATAAAAAAATGTCTCCATTTATGGCATTGTATGGATATCATCCTCCTTCCATCACATCACCATTGAAGGTTTCACCAAGAGTTCACATTGTGGAGGACCACATACTTCATCAACAACAAGTAATTTCATGACATAAAGAGAATATGTCCATGGTGCAAAATCAAATGAAGTAGTAGGTAGACTAACATCGTAGTGAAAGAAGTTTTCAAGTTGGGGATTGGGTTTTCTTAAGATTGAAATATTACAAGAAAATATCATTGAAGCAATAGTCAAAAATAACAAGTTGTCTCCAAAATATTATAGTCCATATCAAATCATTCAAAAGATAGGTAGTGTTGCCTACAATCTTGAATTGCCATAAAAAACAAAGATACATCCAATTTTTCATGTTTCATGTTTGAAGAATGTAATTGGGAATAATATCCCCACTTAGACAATATTACCCGAGCTCGATGAAGAAGGAAGAATCATATTGGAACCAAAGTTTATTCTTCAGAAATGCACAAGGAAGCTAAGGACCAAAACACTCACTCAGTATCTCATCCAATAGAAGAATTTACCAATTGAAAATGCCACATAGGAGGACAAGGAGTTCATTCAAAAGCATCCAAAATTGCTTAGCATTATGGATAATGATTCTTCGAGGAGGGGGGAATTCTACACCCTTAATATTAAAGTACATTAAGTTATGAATAGTCATCTTGTGGCTATCTTAACTCTCAATTAAGTCATATTATCATTATTATATTGTTATTTAGTTAATTAGGTTAGCCTAGGGCTTATATAGGGTTATCTAAGTTGGTATGGGTGATATCTTAGGAATAAATAAGGTATATATAGGAGGTAGCAAGTATTACTTCATCATCATATTGTGAATTATGTTCTCATTGGAGATATTTGGAGATTTTCCCCTTCGAAGTGGCTTGTTATTCTTAGTTATTATCAAGTATTTGTATCATATTTCCTATCATATTCTTCTATTGCGGAAAGTTATTTTATTACACAGTGTAACACCCTCTAATAAATTAAAATTAACAAATTACACATATTCCACATAATCAAACATAAAACATGGCACATGTTCAATATACAATAAAAGAGACAAGGAATTACATTAAGACAATAAATTTAGAGTACATATGTCGTTAACATGGAAAAACATATAGGAATATATTCCTTACAATAGACCACATGGTTGATAACAAGAATACAGAATGAACCATAACAAGTACCTTCCTAATAGGATTCTTTATAACTTTAACTCCTTTGACCACATCAAGGGTGAGAACATTTCTAGAGTGCGTTTCCACCCTACCACAAAGTGATTCACTTCCCCAAAATTCTTCCTAAAAGAAGAATGCCCGACCTAGCTCAAGGAAGACTAGAAATGCAAATTTTATTGGAGTAATGGTATGGTGAAGCGTAACACATCTACATCTAATGACATCATGAATTTCAAAAACAAACACATAACACTCTATAATTCATATATTAGCCACATAAGGCATCATAATAGTTCACCTTCAATGCTATTTGGTCAAAATTTACTATTAAACAACAAGGCATTGTCTTAGCATGTGAAAAGAATGTATTGCCAACATAATCATTTTATCTATATGCAAATATAACCAAACTCACGATTCACTAATCATAGAATTATAAAGATTGCAACAATATAAGAATATGAAAATATTATTTTAAGAAGGTATAACTCATGTATGTCTGTATATACATATATATTGATGTACATGTGTTTATACTTATTTATGAGTATACATTCTTATGAAATTAATTAAAGATTAATTGTAGAGAGTTCCTATGTCTTCCTTCATTCATGAAAATCTACATAACCATTAAACATGTAACAAATGATATAGGATCAAAAGGGCCTTCACATGAACATTCAAGAACTTGATCTATGATAAGTCACTATCAAGCTATAAATTGATAAAGAAAAGATAAATTTGACCATTTAAATTTAAGAATCTATCATTTCATTTAGAAACTCTTAGTACTCTCACTCCTTTGTTGGAAGTTGGAAGTTGGAAGTTTGTCATTGATGATGTAGTTTGGAAACATGAGCATGAAGTGTACATACATTGGTTGATCCAGTGTTGTCATTGATGTCAAAATTGTAATGATCATCCTAGCATAGTGGGAAAGTATTTTTGGTGACCTTTGTACAATACTAGCTACATTGAAAAAGTATGGTCTATTGAGAATTTGGCTAAGTGTTTCCTTTGTTAGTTTTATGGTCTAGTGCGTTAGTTTTTGGGTCCGCACTTCACCGCACATTGGTATAATTTTATACAATCATAACTACAATTTTGAGTCCATCAAATGGAACAACATTCAAGTTTTTGTGACATTTTGTATAGTTTCTAGAAAGATATGAATGATAGTGTGTGGCTCTGTATATCATAGTTATCTTTTGTACAGTGTACCAATGTGGGAGATTCTACACTTCTTTGTGAATAATTATTTTGTATTGTGATGATGAAGATAAGCTAATGAATGTCGGTTGAATGAGAATTCAATGGGAGATTGAGTTTTGAGGTCACACAATCAATGAAATTGCATGAGCTCTTGAAGACTTTGTGTTGAGGTCTATTTTGGGCCGAACTAGCATGGTTGATATCTTATGGAGAATACTTGAGCAACTCTATCTTATGTGGGATTTATATTTAGGTCCATGCTGACCTATCTTGATGTAAAGTGGATGTTGAATTCAAGTGCTAAGTATGGATGAATTTCTTTGAGGATGACATGTTTAATTTTTATGTGTTACTTCTAATTAGGCCAACCTGATTGAAGTTTCACCTAATGTGGATATATATATGAGATCATCATCGAGGTTTTTTAGAAAGAGAGAGAGGAGAAGAAAAAAAGAGTAGTGTGGTGTGTAGAAGAGTGTGAAAGGAATATATGATATGCGAATGTGGTAGTGTAGAGAATATTTATGACATGTATGGTGATTCACCTACATGTGTGTGATGTAGTGATAAGCAGATTGTGTGAAGATAATTTTTATACCTCAATGGAATTGTAATCTTGCATATGATAGATGCTATTGTATCAGTTCAAATAGGTAGTGTTGCTAACCCTTCTTTATTCTTACTCAGTGGGTTGTGAGGTCTTTTTGGACAATGCATCCTAGTAGTGAGCCTTTTGTAATATCTTATGCCCAGATATAATATATTGTGAGCTAACCCTCGATCACTATGTTTTTTTCTATTTTTGGATTTTCCACATAAAAATATTGGTGTTCATGTGTCATATGATTTTGTGGTTATATTCATACTTTCATTCTTCATTGCAGTTATTTCTATTCATTTAATTGGATGGGTTGTGTTTAATTGGTTTAGAGGAATACTAATTCACCCCCCTCTTGAAGTATTTCGGGTGTTCAACATCCTTAGGGTTCTAAAATAATGTGGACAAGTCTAGAGGTTATCCTTGAATTAACAAACTACCATTTTAACATTGTATATTACAAATGACTATCAATCTTTAAAATCAAAAAGATTTATCAATCATGTTTACAAGCATACATTTTACAAATCTAATTGAAGGCAAGATTATCTAATTATCATAATGTTTCGAGACTAACATTTAATCATTAAAGCATGAGTTCTGAATATATGTTATCAAGGAAAAATCATAGATTACCCACACCTTACCAAAGTCACGTTCCAAAATATAAATTGTGATATTTATCAATCCTATTACTAACCAAGACATGAAAACCTCAACTCTATAAATTCTCCAAGAGAAACTTTTATCCATTTCTCACTTAACTAGATCATTTGTAAAGTAGACATTTTCATTTGAATATCCTACTAAATAAATAATAGCTTAAATTTTACACTTTCACCTCATAGTATATTTTTAAATAATTTATAAATTTAATAATAATTCTCATATATTTATAAATAACCTTTTTAATTCTCCTTTTATAAAAAAAAATCTATTTGCATAAAACATTAAATCAGTTAAACTCTTTTAACTCAATATAATATTATTATATTAATCATTTCACAATCAACCTAATTCTCATAATCCTAGTAAATATATAATTATATATTCTAACCTATAAATTTAGATTTTAAAATTTCTAACATATTAGAATAGGTGATATTTGTACAAAATATGAATGCAACTAAAAGACCAAAACAATGTTGAAGTATAGGCAAAATTGTGTGACCAATCTAACAAAATGGCTCATTGATAGAAAGTGTAGATAAAGTACAAAAATGGTGAAAAAGAAGTAATTTCATATTGATTAACATAAGACCAGTAAGAACAAGAGGAAGAGACACTTCAAAGAAAATGGTATGGTACTTTTCTAGAACTAGACATCATCATTTTGTGCCTTGTGATAGTAGGTCCTGCAATCCTCAAATTCCTAAGGTGGTGGGATGTATAAAGAATCAAAGTTGATGGCAAGAAGTCTCAACAATATCTATGCAGCCTTCAAAATGGCTATCTAACCATATTTATTAATTAATAAAAAATAGAGAATGTATTGTATCCTTATTTTTAATTAATTAATAAATACGATCAAATGGTTGTTTTGAGGGCTGCATAGACAATTCCAGAAGTCTCTCACTTGAGCCATCCAAATAATTACTAAACTTGAGAAACTAATCTTGGTTATCAACTATATCCATTTATAGATCATGACCTAATCTCTTAAAATCCTTAAACCTCTGTTGCGATGGGATATTGGTCAAGGTGACATCTCCCACTTGGAAAGATGATTGGAACCACCCTAAAGAAAGCTTGGGAAGATTTCAAAGATGGAGCACACTTCATGTTGGGACTTAGAGTACCTGAATTTATTAAGGAAGGTAAGTCTAGATGGAAATCTTGGGTGGAATCTCTTCCCATATAAGCTTCTCTTGCAAAGGAATCGAAAATTATAATCATACCCTTCTACTTTTGGAGGGCTAACAAAATCATACAATTTGGCTCCAAATCTAGAGAATAGGTGGTGAAAGAAGCCTATATGGTTGCTATCACCTTGGAAGTCATTAAAATGGATGATATCCCAACCAATTTTATATAGCATAAACATGATCTTCCAGAAGTAAATTCCATTTTATGGTTGGCCACCCCAAATATCAAAATAACCTTATTAAGAAAGTGTTTCAGGGCCACTTACACTACATCTCTAAAAAAGTTATTAGGAATACACCAACTATGCTTTGGTCCACTAATTTAAACATATTTGGGTCTCACTTCCTATCATACCATGCTGTAGTATTTTTTGAGACAAACAAGAGAATCTTCAGATGCCATGTGTTTAGTCGTAAAAAGGTTTACATTAATATTGTAAGGAGAATTAAATAACTAATTCTTGCTTGGCCTCCTAGGACTGGTAAAATCAGAGATAATGATGTCAAGAGTGTTATAATACTAGAAATAATCTAGAGGGTTGTCCCTTGTAAAAGGGTGGGAAAATTTTAAACAAAAGACAAAAAATTGAGAAGGGCGCCTCAATTGATTAGCACCTTGAAGATGAAGTTTGATGGTACCTTGAAAGGTAATATTCACTTAGCACAATTGAGAGGCTGTCCTAATTTTCTATGAAGCATTGAAAAATGTCTCCAACATATATGTTGGCCTAAAAGCACTGGAAAGGGCATGCTAATTACAAATTCGAGTAAATAATTGTCTCTATGCAGCTTTGTTTGAAAATATATTTAGTAATAGATGTTTGAAAAATAATTGTAAAAGTTCTATCTTGGAAATAATTATGCTATATAAGACTACAATCAATAGCTTGAGCATTAAAGAAACAAAATTATAGAAACTACAAAAGAAATACAATAATGGTATCACAATAATCTTATGTGAGGAAGCATTGCACCTACACTCTGCATGTTTGGAACATCATATCAAGTACTAGAGTTCCTACTTTAGGCATGTAGTACCGCATTATGTTGTATCTCCCCTTTGACATAATTGGTATATCCTTCAACTCCTATTTTGGGTGAAACCCAATTCCTAGGAAGCCTATACCCATTTCCTTTGCCACAACTTTAACAAGAACATGTAGTCAGTAGGAGTGCACCGAGGTTATTTGAACCTTATCCAGATAGAGAGGCTCATCCAGGATCAAACCATCAAATATGAAGTGCGAGTGTTTCACCTTTCTCCTGTCTGCTTAAGGCATTATTTCCCTTTGAGCTTGGTCTACGCCTAGAGTGATTGAGGCTAAAAAAAGTTCAATTGGACACGATGTTCCCTGTTGCTTTCTCCCTCGAATGCAAACATCCATCCTCATTATTTATAAATGCATTGCATAACCAATCTGTTTACTTTCTAGTTGAGGTTAGAGGCATATCTCCTGCTCTATTTTGCCAACATTGCTTAAAAAAAATGCTACCAAGAACTTTCCATTTTTTTGCCAACTCCTCTTCCAGCCCCTTTCATGCATGCAATCGATATCACATGCAAATATACTATTAAAAGATAACACTCTCTTTTTATGACATGCAAATCAATTGCATGCACTTAGAATAGATTTTGTTTACTCATTTAATTCATTATTTCTTTTATTTATTTAACTTTCTTTAAATTGAATCAATTTAAAATTTATTTAGTTTCACTTTTCTTTTATTGGTAATTATTTATGCCTTTATTTAATAACAATTTAAATAGGATTTCTTTTTGATAATTATTTATTTATTTTATATTTATACATAGTAATAATATACAAAATAAGCTCTTTTTATTTTCATTCCATCTTATATGAAATCATAGCCTATTATATAATGTTCAGTTGTATGGAAAGAAATTGATTGAATATAGAAATAAATATTTGGTGGTAAAATTATAATTATTTATATCATCTATTTAAAATTATTAATTACTGTACGTTAGGGAAAATCAGATATAAAACTAGAATAACAAGATATCAAAACCCTAACTAGCACAATAGAGTACAAACAAGCATGAAAATCAAAATAACAAGCAAATGCAAACCAATCTCCAAGCTTGAATTGATTTATCTCCATTGCTCTTCTCCACTTGCATGAGAATGCATGGTTTTGAAGGTTTGAATGTTGATATGTTGATTGCTCATTTTTGCAGCATAACGATAAGATAGATATGATAGAAGAAAAATAGATAAATGGATGAGAAGATTGAGAGAAATTCTGGCAAAGTGAGGATGCTAGAAGAAGATCCTCAAATGACCTGTGAAAGGCTTGATTTATAGGAGAAGGTTGATTCGATTCGATGGCCAAGATTAAAAGTCAAATTTGTGATATGTATGGCTAGGATTAAAAGTTTATTTTAGTGTCTATGATGCACATTAAGTGGCTTATGACATGAGGCTAAAATTAAGATGTGAGGAAATAAGTGAGATTCTATTATTTATTTTGGAAGAAAAGATGCTTATGACGCACAATGAATGGGGGTAAAAATAGGATGTGAGTGGGAATCTCATAATTTAAATATAAAATTATTTAAATTATTTATGCATGTGAAAAGTTGTAGTCATGTGACACATGTTGCAACGTGCAAAGAAGTGAGAGATTAATTCAAATATTTAATTTGAATTATTTTCAGACATGTGAAGGGGAATTAATTAAATAAATGAGATTTATTTAATTAATTGGGAAGGTGATTAAGTGGAATAAATGAGATAAGTGGGATAGTGTAATGACCTAGGGTAGAATATTACAAGATGTTTTACAAGGTCATGTATCGACTAGGTAATATTATGACATGGACAATTTTAGGTGTCTACATTTTGCCCCTCTTTGAGATGATGTTCGAGATGGTGAAATTTATGTCGAGTAACATCATTTCAAAGAAGCTAAGGTATGGATAGATGAAAAAAAGATGATGCCCCAACCACTTGAAGAAGTGAGGAGTATGATGAATGAAGGAAAGGGATGATAGAAGAATATGATGATGCAAAAGATATGAAGAAATGGGATGATGATATAGGATATGATAATGATGATGATGCCCCCTCGAGAGGATAGGCGGGTTACATAAACACGGATATTCTCTCGAAATGAATGAAATGATAAAGGAGGGATAAGATGAATGATACAAGATAAGAAGTAGATGAAAAAGAAAAATGACACGCTATGCTGTAATAAAGTGAGCAATCATATGTTTGATATAGCACTAGACATTATGCACCAAGGTATAAAGGACCAAGGTGACGATGTATCTCGTGCCCCAACATAATATAACCTTGTCTAGATACAAGATATGAATATTAGCTGGGAGTGATTCGGATTTGATGCAAATGAAAATTGAAATATAAAACACACAAGCAAGCATGCACAAATGATACAAAAACAAACAAGGTATTGCCCCTGTTAAGCTGTAAACCGATGATTAATTGATTGATTGATGATGATGATAGTGTTGTCATTGCGGGGAATGATATATCCCTAGATCAACACGAGGATGATTGATTGATTGATTGATGATGATGATAGTGTTGTCATTGCGGGGAACGATATATCCCTAGATCAACACAAGGATGATTGACTGATTGATTGGGTTTACAACAAGATTAGGATCAAGACCAAAGGATGTGATTGGATAATTTGGCAAGATTGATTAGCTTCATTGGTATGGATTAAGGATTGACTTGCATTTGGATTATTGCTTGGAAGGATTGAAGATGCTTGATTTGAAGATTTGGATGATGATTGTTGAATTAAATTGAGGAATAATTTACTTGGAATGATTTTGATTGATTGGATTGATGAAGAAATGATTTGATTTGATGATAATGATTAGATTGATTAGAAGAATGGGTTTGATTAGAAGAAGTGATGTGATTAGATAATTTGATGAAAAAATTGATTTGAAGAAGTTGAATTGATGCGTTGAAGTGATTTGGTTTGATTTTATTGCTTGGATTCTTGAAATGTTTTGATTTTTTGGATTTTTGAAATGTTTTGATTTTTTTGGATTTTTGGAATATTTGATTTTTTTTGGATTTTTGGCCTATGTGATTTTTTTGGATTTTTGAAATGTTTTGAGATGTCAATGGATGACAATTTGGGTAGCCTTTGTGCTAGATACCAATGACAAGGGAAAACCAAGTCTAGGTGCAAGGATATAGATGTGATTGATGGATGAAAGGGTGGGTGATAGGATAAGGGACAAAAGGCTCATGATATATGGATGGATAAAAAATGATAGGTCATAGTGATGTATGCATGATAAGAGGGCAGGGATGTGATCTCCAAAGACTATGTCGCATAGGAATAACATGCCCCATTCTAGGTACAATACTTAGGATTATTCATGACAAAGCTTATGACACTAGGATAATGATAGGCTTGTTTGGAAGGATGAGGTATATCAAAAGATATCCAAAGCATGTTTCAACATTTTGCCCCATATTTTTATCAAGATCAAAAAGAGGAAGAGAGGATGAATGGACTCAATATGATAAGTATATGGGTATGATAGATAAATATGGTAGGTAGGATGGACATGATATGATAAGAAATGACATGATAGGATAGATAGTGCAGATGAGACAAAGTGCCCCCAAGTGTAAGTGACATAGAAGATAAACCTACACATGACGCCTGTTTGCCAGGTTTTCATCATGGTACTTATCCAAGGCGCCTTTTTATTAGGTTTTCACCATTGGATGAAGGGATTTCTCTTTACTCTTTTTTTTTATTTTTTACTTTTTGGATTTTTCGAGAAGAGAAGGGGAATATGGATAGGGGGGAATCAAGTTTCTAGTTCCATGAAAGATGATAGTCCCATTAGAGATGGACGTCATCGCATGGACCATGTCAAATGTCATTATGCTCATAGATGTTGGTAAGGGATGACATGAAAGGGAGATGGAGTAGGTAGATGATGGATTATGATGTGGATTATGGAGGGATTGGTAGATTATGATGTGGATTATGTAGGGGAGATGAATGAGAGGCTTAGCCAAAAGCATGGACCATAGGAAGGTGATGGGGAAGATATGTAGGATAATGAGTGAATGGTGAGGAGATGGAGGTATGTGAAATTGTTGCGAAATGGAAGGGAACCATGACCAATGGTTGCACACATTGTGATAAACGTTGAAGCTTTTGATGTGGAGGGGGTGTAGGAAGCAATGGAGATGGTTGCTTAGGAGATGGGTGATGAACTGCTTTAGGTACCCACATAGATTTAGTATTTTTATGACTTTTATTTTTCTTGTGGGATGGAATATGAGATTCTTGAATAGAGTGGGAATGTGAGGTGGAAGTGGATCGTTGGGATTTTTGAGATGTAGATGCGTCATTTGACTTGTTTTCCTTTTTCTTAGGTACCCAAACCATTTTGTTTTTAGACTTTTCTTTTGAAAGTATGATCTTATATTGCTTTTTGGATGGATTTTTCTTTGGTTCTTTGCTTTTGTATTCTAGGGCATGGGGACCCTTCATATTTTTTGATTTATAGATAGAGGCATCAAAATGTTTACTTTTGAATCCCATGGGTATGGTGGAATGAGTGAAAGCTTCATGTTTAGACAATGTGTGCATTGATTGGTCATGATTAGGATTTTTAGAGGATTTAGGGATAGGTGGATAAGGGGATTGGATAATGGGGATATTAGGTGTTGGTAGTAGTGGAGGTAGATTAGATGGATGGATATTAGGAGTTGGAAGCAATGGTGGCAAAGTTGATGGTGGAAGGTGTATGGTCACATGCTTTTGACATTTGTAGGATGATGGATGAGGGATGGCAACATATTATTTTGGCATATGATAGGATTTATGGTGGAAAGAGAACTTATGATGGATGGAGGAAGTACCAACATCTTTAGATTGGTGTCCTTGGGGTGTATATCCAAGGCCATAAGAGTGTAGAGGGACCTTGACATGGATGGGCTCCAAAACACCTTGTTCATGAAGGCCTAAACCTTTACCTTGATAGTTCATGTTCTGAAGCATGCGATGGACAATGGGACTAGGTGTGTTTTGGACACTAGACTTGAGTTCATTGTTAGATGAAGAAGGTGAAGTGGATAAAGGTTGTTGTTGTTCTAAGGAGGAACATTCATGAATAAATATGGATAGACCAATAGGACATGTTGGTGGATTTGAAATGGGGTTTATAGTGGATGCGAAAGGATCATTAGGATCTTGATTATGTTCGTTTAGATCCACACTATTGGTTTGATCTTCTATATTTACTTGGGAGGCATGTGTCTCATCATGACAAGTGGATAATGTGGGATCATGGATAGGACTAGGTAGGGGGTCTATAGGAGCAATGGAGGTTTCTTTCTCATGGATAGGTGGAGTGATAGGCTCTTGACCATGGAATGCATAGAGTTGGCTAAGAGGGTCATCATGGCCTTCTTGATCATAGGTAGGATCTATATCATAGAGGGAAGCTTCATCATGAATATGACCAAGTATGTTATGAGTGGGATCATTAGAAGGGCCTAGATCTTGATTAGAATGAGAGGTTAATGTTTCTTCATGCTTAGGATAATGCTCTTGACATAGCTCTTGGATTTGAGTGGAAATGGAAGTGGAAGGCTCTAAAAGAGGCTTGGTATGCTCTTTATGATCAACAACATGAGGGCATGATGGAATTTGACTTAGACATATAAGATCAATAGGTTGTGGACCACATGATGGAGTTGGAATAATAGGCATAGCATTCAAAGGTTCATTGGTAAACTCATTAATGGGTGCTTGACATGGGGATGGTCTTTTTTGTGCTAGTAGTCTTTGGAGAAAATCGTCAAAGGATTCTTTGGTTGATGGATTATTGTATGAGAAGCTGGATGGTGGTGTTGGTGTAGGACTAGTATGCTTTGAAATAGGAATTTTATTAAATGGTGATGGAGGACTAGTAGATGGAATGGTGTATGATTCCAAACTTATGGTGGTATTTCCCTTGTCAATAGAATCATTAAGGTGACCTAAGATTTCAACAAATTTTTCATCATCACTAGGAGCAAAGTTTGACCCACCTTGGAGGATATATGGTTTTGGATTATCTTCATGATTAGGTGAAAGGGCTTCTCGAAGTATGACCTTGGGCTTGTGACTAAGATCATTAAGGATTAGGACCATTTTAGCAAGTGCTTGACTAGGATTAGGGTGAAATTGATTTATAATAAAAAGGATGATTAAGATGATTAGAATGATATGTTTATGTGTTGGTGTTCATAGCTTGATATGGTGATTTGCAAACAAATGATTACACATGTACACACATGAATCACACACGCAAGACACATAAGCAAGTTTGAATTTGAAATTATGAATGTGATGATTAAGCATGCACTTAAAGAAGACACATCAACAAGTCCTAGAACTAGTCAAGTGAGTATGGCCAATCAGGTCTTAAGCTAGGATGCACGAGGTTGACTAGGGATAATTTGAAAGAAAAATCCTACCACACAGCTGGGAGAAAGGGGTAACCCACCCTTCACCTTCACTTCCCAAAGGTATAAAGTTCTTTGGGGCTTAGCCAAGAGTGATAAGATTTTAACTCTCAAAGAAGCGTGTCTTTCGATTCACACCTTGATTGAGGTTGTCCCTAGGGGTGATGAAATCCCCTAGCAGGCCTCCTATGAAGGGTTTGACAAAAGCGAACCAAGTGAGGTGTTTTTTATCACACACACATTTGATTCACACTAGCAGTTGTTAATTTCCCTTTAGAAAATTGAAATGTGTGTAAAACATTTCAAACACTTATTATTTTTAAACCCAAAGTCAAAATGTGTGATGGAAGACAATGGTTATTTTTAAGCCCAATTTTAAAATGTGATTGCAAACAAGATGTTTGTTTTAAAGCCCCAAATTGAAGTGTTTTGCAAACAAGATTGATTGATCAAATGAGAGATAAAGATAATAGAATGAGTGCACCCGAAAGTTTTCATTTTCCAATTTGATGTGTGTGAATGGTATTGCTGCTACTATAGCTCCTTATGATCACTTGCAAAATAAAAAAATGATATTAGAATGCAGCCAAAACAAAAAGTTCATCAGGAAATTTCAATTTCAGATACATGTTTTTATCATAACCAAATTAGATTCGATTATTTGAAGATGTTATTGATCTGAAAAATAAAAACTCAAAGAAGGAACCTCTACTAATTTCCTGAGAGCTTTCCAGAAATGTAAAGAAGTTAGAAAAATTCTCTGTTTTGCACTCAAAAACGCGGATTTGTGAAAAACATACAAAAACTAAAGATTGGCTTATTTAGAACTTCATTTAACATCAAAATCAAATCTGTAAAAAACAAACCCCTATTAAAATTGCAAGATATTTCTAAAAATGTAAACTTTTTTTAAAAATTCATTCATTTGCGTCCAAAAAGACAATTTTATGAAAAAATATAAAATCATGATAACTCCTGCAAAAATCATGATAAACCCTCAATTTTTTTACTATAGCCTCTTGAGATGATTTATAAGCTTCTGTGAAAATATTGTATAAAAATGTACAGCCGTTTGGAAGATTTGACAAAATTTGTAAAACTTGAGGTTTTGTCTAAAAACTGGCAGATCTGCAATAAAAAGTTAATAAAACCTGCAAAAAAGAAAGTTAGATCCAAGGATTCACGTCGGGTTCACCAAATTTAGTTAGGGAAAATCAGATATAAAATTAGAATAACAAGATATCAAAACCCTAACTAGCACAATAGAGTACAAACAAGCATGAAAATCAAAATAACAAGCAAATGCAAACCAATCTCCAAGCTTGAATTGATTTATCTCCATTGCTCTTCTCCACCTGCATGAGAATGCATGGTTTTGAAGGTTTGAATGTTGATATGTTGATTGCTCATTTTTGCAGCATAACGATAAGATAGATATGATAGAAGAAAAATAGATAAATGGATGAGAAGATTGAGAGAAATTCTGGCAAAGTGAGGATGCTAGAAGAAGATCCTCAAATGACCTGTGAAAGGCTTGATTTATAGGAGAAGGTTGATTCGATTCAATGGCCAAGATTAAAAGTCAAATTTGTGATATGTATGGCTAGGATTAAAAGTTTATTTTAGTGTCTATGACGCACATTAAGTGGCTTATGACATGAGGCTAAAATTAAGATGTGAGGAAATAAGTGAGATTCTATTATTTATTTTGGAAGAAAAGATGCTTATGATGCACAATGAATGGGGGTAAAAATAGGATGTGAGTGGGAATCTCATAATTTAAATAATAAAATTATTTAAATTATTTATGCATGTGAAGAGTTGTAGTCATGTGACACATGTTGCAATGTGCCAAGAAGTGAGAGATTAATTCAAATATTTAATTTGAATTATTTTGAGACATGTGAAGGGGAATTAATTAAATAAATGATATTTATTTAATTAATTGGGAAGGTGATTAAGTGGAATAAATGAGATAAGTGGGATAGTGTAATGACCTAGGGTAGAATATTACAAGATGTTTTACAAGGTCATGTATCGACTAGGTAATATTATGACATGGACAATTTTAGGTGTCTACAATTACTAATATGTAGAAACAAGGATCATGACACACGAATTCATGTGCCATTTGTATCTTCAATTTCAAGATGTTTCCCTTTGTTTGCCATCTGATTTGAGTAGTGTCGTTGGGGGCACTCATGTAGATTATTGTCTTCTTGTTCTTGATCATCATCTATTTAAGAGGAGGTTCTTCATTTCAGTACTATAGTTGTCATCATTCGATAGTTGTCTACAATTTTTTTGTGCTTTAGTGATGTTCTTCATGCTCCTATTCTTAAATTGGAACATTGTTTGGAGGCTTTTTCAATCCTTCATTCACATTTATCTCTTTTGGAGAGGAGTTTTTCCCATGAGGTTTTCTCTTTTTCTCTAGTTGTGAGAGATTAAATTATTTGTACATGGGTACCTCATCAGGCCTTGTTTGTTGAGACTCATCATGCATTATTCTATTTTTTATGCATTCACTTTATAGGGTTTTAGCTACTCCCTAGGTTTTTACTTAGGGGGGTGGGGTGTTAGAGTAATCATGCATTAGCTATTAATTAATTAATCTTAATTAGTCCAATTTGTCTCATGCACTTAAGCTAAATTTACGAGAGTTTTTTTGTTAACTAGAGTGAGCTTTTATTAGATCATTTTGTCTCATCGCATAGGATGACAAAACTTGTCATGATCTAATCCCCTAATCATTTAGGCTTGCTCTTATAAATCACTCACCCTCAATGTATTATCTCTCTTGAGGTTCAAGAAAGTTTTTCATTTTGTAAGTTTTTCTAGTTGATGATATAATTAATCATTGTTTGCAGCTCTCTTGCATGGAAGGTATTTTTGTTTGTTGTTTGATCCTACACCTTGTGTTATTCATAATTCTAACCATTAAAAAAATCTCGTCAAATTAATATTCATTTTCATTTGGTCAACACCCCTCTACAAATTCCAACCACTTTTGAAGTGCATTCCACCATCCTATACAAAAGTAAATTCTCTCTTTAAAAATAAAAATAAAATCTTTCTTTCATACATAAGTTGTCACTAGAAATCACACCTGAAATTGGGATCAAATTATAAATTTAATAGTGTGTTAAAGCCCTAAAAACATTAGAAAAAAGTTCACTATTCATTACAACTTAAATCTCCACTATTAATACACTTCTTGACTATGGAACAATTATTCATTTACATGAATATGAGTACAAACAAATACAAACAAGAAATAAATAATAAGCACTTATAATTAACAAATCTTGGTTATCTCCATGTTCACTTCTTATCCTTCATTTCACAGGATGTCATTATACCTCTCATTCAAGTTTCCTTTTCCATTGTTGAAGCAACCAAATATTTGATATTGGTACATTAGAAATTTGATTATATTGAAACTACATTACAAACAACACAAAATTATATTATGATGTAATGACAATCACATTATTTTCAAAAAGGCCTTTATAAAGTTTCTCTATGAAATTACCATGCAAGAAACTTCATGTTCAACCAATAAACCACTCATACTAATATTAATTAACATCTACTAAATATAAAGTGGATGTATCACATTTAGATGCATGCCCCATACAATTATATATTAAAAATGAGACTCTATTATTATTTGGATCATAAAACTAACATTTTCTACACCCTCAAGGTTTTTCCTTAGAGTTTTTCTTTCTTTCATTTATGGTTTCATATTTGATATTTATGATTGCTAAATCTTTCTTTCATATTTGATTTGGATTTGGATTCATATTTTTTCAACATCGATTTATCTAATTAGAGTTTAGACTATTATTCCATGACCTCTCTTTCTTCCCTATCTACCCACTTTTGTTTATGCATAATTGATATATATTTTATCATGGACTCACATTATCCCTCGTCTCTGGCCTCTATTCATGCCTTTATTATAGATTTTGATATGTTTTTACAATTTATGATGTTTCATTTCCACTATACTCAATAAACTCATATCTTTTTATCATTTGGATGATTTTTTATTTGTGGAGATGTTATTTCATCATGTATGTACCTTGTTCTCGTTCATTTCAACTTAGTTATTAAACCTTCATTTCTATCTTGGATATTTTCACTTCACTTATTTATGTTTATTAGGATGCTTCTATTTCTCCTATGAGTATTATTAGCGATGTGATTGAGCATGGTTATACTTTATCTTTGAGTAATTTTCCTTCACATGTCATGACTTGTGATACATTTTTATGATCTAGATACTTATAATGTTGACTTACCTTCTAGCAATTATACTTCCTTAGTTACACATAATAGTGTAATTCTTTATGATGTTACTCTTTCTACATGTCATGATACTCTTGAAATTATATGGCTTGTGCATCTCCATATTTTACATATCATAATAACTCATTTTTCTTAGAAAATATCTAATATACATGCCTTAACTATCACAAGATTTATCCTATGAGTGGACATACATATTAAAAAATTTCTGAGAGATATGATTTACTCAATTAGCTTAAGAATACTCTAGCTAAAATCTCTCTTTGAAATTTAGTGCATTCATCCAAGAATATAGAAATGTTTTGAGGCATTAGAAAAAATCACTACTCCATGTTATGTTACACCTATAAAGGTAGTTACTATTCACAAGTATATTTATAAGGATAAATCTGAGATCATAATTGTACCTCACAAGTTACCTCCTCCTTATGTCTATTGAGAACATTAGTAATAATATTTAAACCTAGCTTTTGTGATATATTAATCAAATGAGCTCTAGTTGACAATGAATCTAGTTTAAACAATTATAGCAAAAAATTATTAGATGTAATCAAAGTTTAGTTTTCTTATTTTCTAAAATCAAAAGCAATTGTTAATACGTTGTTGATGTGGACCAAAAGTCTCTTGGTTTTGTTGATTTTACTTTAGGACCTATTGAACTCAATATTGTGTTCCATGCGATGCCTAGTTCTTTGGTGTATAGCATTCTCTTGCATCATCCTTAAATACATGACATGGGTGATGTATCTTATACACTTCATTAGACTTTGAAGTTTATTCACAATAACAAAATATGTATTGCCATGGTAGATTACATTCTTTGTAATATTATCAACTAGTGAATAAACAAAATATTACAATGTCTTATAATTGATTTATCACACCTACATAATTATTAAGAGCATTTACTCCTTCATGGAGTCTACTTGTTGACCCTAATGATGATTGGGGTTCTCTCAATTTTGCACCTTATAAACAAACATGGATGCCAAGCCTCTTGTGTGTCTAAAATATGAACCTTATACTCATGACCACCACTTATTAGATATAGTGAAAATATGAATTATACATAATGATCTTGTCGATACCCAAGAAGCTCCAACAAAATAAGGGACTCATGGATCAACAATTGATTTTGAATAAATACTTTAGAAACTCCATAGAAGGTTAGATTCCTCTTCTATTTTACATATACCACTAAACTATCTAAGCATATGCTATAACTATAAATGACACAAAATAGGAAACTACTTTAGACACTAGCCTACCCTAGCTAACTAGTTAAAGGAAATAGGATAGAAGGAGGATAAGGGTTAGAGAAAGATACACAATTATGGAAAGGAAATGAAAGGGTAGGTGAAAGAGCACCAAAGAGAGGTAACCAATCAAATTTCTTTGTAGCACACAACCAACTCTCCTTTGTGAATAGACATATACATGTGGTGGGATTGCCTCAACTTATATGTTACATGAACCTACCTAGATATAGAATGAAATTAACTAGAATACATGGATAATGGGAATTTAAAAACCCATAAATAATTCAATTGAATATGAGGGAAATAAGAAAACATGCACATAAACAATCATAGTATCAAATAAAAGGGCACTCTCCAAGATGAGGCTAAAGAACATTAGAGCTAAAACACACTCAAATTCTCTATAAGGTAAGAGATCAAAACCAATTAATTATCTAGCATAGAAAGAAAAATATAATTATATATTAGAAAGTCAAAATATATTTATATGAAGGAATAGCCCATATATATACAACTACAAGGAATCATTCTAAAAATTACAAAAAGGAGCCAAAGAGAAATAATAGAGAATAAATAATTAAACGAGAGGGATAAATGTAAGGTTTACAACATATACTAGATATTTAGATGATACCAAATTAATGAATAAGATAAGGCATGTGTAATAAATTAGAAGCATCAACAACACAAATTTAGAGTAATGATGACCTCCAATGCATGCATGTACCAACCATTATCTTTGAGTGTAGAGAACTTATAAAATATGATAAAGGGTAAATCTCAACTAATCAGAACAAAGATCAAGTGGTATCTCTCAATCGATAGTCATTAAGAGTAGTGGAGTATTTACTAAACATGAGGCATAAATGGCATGATAGACCGGTATTAAT